>JAVJAQ010000900.1:0-455873 GCA_032362365.1 Zygogramma bicolorata | reverse complement strand
GAATAATCAATTAGGATCAATCGACCGTCCGAACCCAGATTCGATAAAGAGTGACTCATCATCTGAACCACATCAGATCAAAGCCTCGCAGCAGAGAAGGATACTTCGACCATTGCCGCATCGCCTTTGAAAATGTCTGCCGCAGATGCAGACGAAACGTCAGGCCTTAAACCCAGTCAACACCAGATATCTTATGGATATCCACTTTATGTCCAATTCACGTCGGAATATCCCTGTACCTATTCTGGACATCCATGAGATATCAAAAGCAGGATGTCCAAAAGATATCCGGAAATGAAAATCCATAAGATATCCATCCACCGAATATCTACCTCTGGGCTTATTCTGGACATCCAAAAAATATCCAATACTGAATATCCTAAAGATATCCTGAATTTAATTTCCATAAGAAATACTGGAATGAATATTCTCATGATATCCCAAAGTGGATATCCATGAAATATCAAATAACTGAATAATCCTTAGAAGACCTTATCTGGACATCCATCAGATATCCAATACTGAATATCCTAAAGATATCCTGAACTGAATATCATAAGATATCTTGAAGTAAATATTCTCATGATATCCCAAAATGGTCATCCATAAGATATACATTTACTGGATAATCTTCAGAGGAGCTATTCAGGATATCCCATATTCCAATTCCAATATTCTCAATTTTGAATGGCCTACTTCAAACTTATCCTGATAAGTGAGGTGATGTTTGAAAGTGGAGTCTCTATGTACCACTCACATTATATTAATAATAATGAATTATAATCATAGTCAAAGGTTATTTTGAAACCACAACAGAGTTTATGGGGTATGTACAGTAGTTACACCCTGTCTACTGTTAATCAAACTATAAACCTGCGTTGTTCAATATTGAGATTAACTTATGCGAATATTCATAAATGAATGGATATATCCCTGAATACTATCCCATGGATATTTCCCAATTATATCCACGGACGTCCATAAATATCCACCGGATACCAAATAGATGTCCTCTGGATATCTAAGATATCCAAAAACCTTATAGATATCCGTGAACAATAACTCATGGATATCCTTGAACGATATCTTATGGATATCCGGAAGGATATCTTATGGAAGTCCAGCTTCTTGCGCTCGGGACATCTATAAGATACCCACCGGATACCAACTGAATGTCCTCTGGATATCTGTGAACAATATCTCATAGATATCCCTGAACGATATCTCATGGATATCCCGGAAGGATATCTTGTGGAAGTCCAGCTTGTTCCACTCGGGCAATCCATCAGACGTCCATAAAATATCCACCGGATATCAACTGGACGTCCTCTGGATATCTGTGAACAATATCTATTGGATATACCTGAACGATATCTTATGGATATCCCGGAAGGATATCTTATGGAAATCCAGCTTGTTCCACTCGGGCAATCCATCGGACGTCCATAAAATATCCACCGGATATCAACTGGATGTCCTCTGGATATCTTCGATATCCCAAATGAATGTCCACTGGATATCCATAGAATGCCCGTGTGTTGACTGGGAAAACCTGTTGCCCACGGCTCAGAAGCCCGGAAGCACCTAACAATTCATTAGTTGCCGGCCGTGAAAGTCTTCAATCTTTGAATAATAATAATATTTATTGATCTGAAGAAACACGAAGTTTATAGACAAGTCACAAGAATACAATACTAAAATGTATATGTCATAGTAGACATTAAAACATTACAATTCTACATTTACCCGCCTACAGATACCTATTGATATGAAAAGAGTTAAAACGTTAAAAACATTGCGATAGCATAATTTTATTCCATCTCTAGATGATTCTGTAATGCAGAAAACTCATTGATGTCATAAAGAGGGTTTTCAATTGAAATATGCTTCAGAGAGCTCTTGAACTTCTGGAATGGTAACTCACGGAAGTGAGGTGGCAGTAAATTATATTGCTTGACTCCAAGACTATCAGTCCTTCTCAATCTGTTTGTTTGCGGTACCAGATCCCACTTATTACGAGTGTTGTAATGGTGCACATCTGTATGAGTGTGATATTTTTTCAAGTTTTGTTTAGTATGCAAAAGGTTTTCATAAACAATAACTGAGTACAACGTCATGATTTTAAGGCTTTTAAATATTAGCCGGCAGGATTCATTAGGCTTAGCTGAGACTATACTCCTCAGAGCTGACTTTTGAATAATAAAAATTTTTTCAAGGTGAGTTTTTGTCGCATTACCCCAGCTCAATATCCCATATCTAAGGACTGAGTGAAAAAGTGAATGGTATGTAATTAGGGCTGCATTTTTATTCACAGTTTTCTTTATAATTCTGATAGCATATGTTGCCCTACTCAATTTAGTGCATGCTTTATTGATATGATTTATCCAAGTCAGATTCGAATCCATCATAACTCCCAAAAATTTGACCGCAGGTTGCTCATTCTGATTGTTTTTTGTTTCAAAAATCAGAGTTTCGGTTTTTTGTTCATTCAATATCAGTTCGTTTGGGGCAAACCAACATCGCGCCCTTTCTAGAATCATATCCAGTATTTGTTGAGGAGATTCCTGTGTGTCTAACTTTCTACTCAAGGTAGCATCGTCTGCGTACATCGTGGTTTCAATACGAGATGTTTTCAAATAATGTGGTAGATCATTGATGTAAACAAGGGATAGGAGTGGCCCTAAGATGGAGCCTTGAGGTACTCCCCTAATCAAATGCATTTTTTCACTGCGAGAATTGCCACATTCAACCACTTGGGATCTCCCCTTCAAATAAGACACTATCATATCCAGGCAAACACCTCTCACTCCATAGAATTGTAGTTTATTTATAAGTATTTGATGGTTCACACAATCAAAAGCTGACGTGAGATCTGTAAAAACGCTAATGTATTTATCTTTATTATCAAAGGCCTCTTTAATGTAGCCTGTAAGTATATTAATTGCATCTGATGTTGATTTACCCCTCCTGAATCCGAACTGATATGGACATAAGATATCATTTGATTCCAGAAAATGCACTAGTTGTGTATATAGAGCATATTCAAAAATTTTTGATAATGATGGAAGTATCGAAATTTGCCTGAAATGTTTTTCTTCACTATAATTTCCTTTTTTGTGTATGGGAATCACTTCAATTCTTGTGGAAAATAACCATCTGTAAAACAGGCATTAACTATGTCTGTTAAAGGTTCAATCATGTATATCGAGCTTCTTTTTAATACAAACGTATTGACACCGTTGATATCTTCAGTTTTTTTCATTTTTTAACTTATTCATTATTATTCTCATGTCATCAGAGGTAATAGGTTTGAGGAACATTGAACTATTCATATTATTTTTCATATCAAGTAAGCTGGCAGGGTCTATGTCAGATTTTGGAGCATTTTCCAGAATCGAATTTATATTGTTAATGAAGAATGTATTCATTTCCTGAGCAGTAATATTTTCGGGGTTATGTGTTATTTTATTTTTTCTGTCAGTTTCGGTATTTATGATTTGCCAAGCCGTTTTACTATAGTCATCAGTTCTTATTAATAATCCTTGATAGTAGTCTTTTTTGGCTTTTTGTAACATTTCTAAATATCGGTTTTTGAATATTTTGTAGGAAAGTTTATTTTGTTCTGAGGGCCTTTGATTCTGTACTTCATACAAGAACATCAGAGTTTGTTTGGCTGCCTTCACTTGAGGTGTTATCCATTTGAGATTTCTATTCGGCTTTTTAGATTCTATTGTGAGTGGGAAACTTATGTTATAGTGATGAACATAGTAACTTTTCTCAGTGTGCGAAGCATGATTTCACTCAACATATGATTTCAAGTTACTAAAATTTGCCCCCTCTATATCAAAAGTGCCGACTTTACTTTCGCTTCTGTGCAGTTCCGATATTCTGTGATATGGTTATCTAACTATATCTCTATAATCAGTGGTTTGCTTTTGACAAATCCACTCCAAACCAAATCTCACCAATTCATTTCTTGGTTAGGCATGCCTTAGGCGAGCAAGAAGAGAAATATGACCTACCCCTGGGTCCTGCGATTTGGGAAAGGGAGATTGCGGTAGTTTGGGGGAGGGGCAGAGCCCGGAGCTATAGAGATTCAGTCGTATCTCACTCACCATTAATAACCTGCCCCATGTATATAAGATCGTTGAGTGCATCGTATGTTATTTGGTTGTTGTGTTTCTTCAAGACGGATTGTATTTCGTCTCGAACTTTTTCTTGAATCTCGGGGTGAATCGCTAACAGATACAACACGAATGTGATCATAGTTGAGCTCGTTTCGTACCCAGCCAGGAAAAAAACGAAACTCTGGGCAACAATATCATTCATTGTTAGTCTGGTTCCTTCGCCTAAAATTAAAATCAAGCGTTCATTTTCTCATTAGAATTTAAGTCGTGTAAGTTCTCACGTTTGGTATAAACGACAACTCACCCGAAATAGCATGTGTAATTCGGAAATGTTTTTGAGTGACTCGCATGGTTCGCGTTTATCAATCTCCATGCAAGAAGGAAGAAAAAAATTACCTGGACGAGTGTTTTCATTCTTGATATCGATCATCATCTGCAGAAAGTCGGGTCGTGTAACTTTTTCTTTCTCTCTGTATCGGACCGTGTCTTCCACAACTTTGGTATAAAAATCTGCCACTGCCTTCTCAGTCAATCGCACTCCTAGGAACATGGCTACAGATGGAAAAATCAAGGTAAACGATAGCTGTAATCTACGAAGACGATTCAACTTGAAAACTCTTTGGCCAAAGCGGGTGAAAGGAGTGTCTGGTTCCTTGAAAGTGTTGCAGTCCAAACCGAAAGCACACGATCCAATTATGTCAGTGGTATAGCATGCTGAAATAGAATGATAAAATTGCTTATAATATACGAGCACTGGATTAGGTTAGATCCAAAACGTGTGGGACAAAATTGCGACTGTTCATTGTGACCCATACCAATCCAAACTCATACGAATGAATCCGACTTTTCGACGACTTATGCTTTGCTGTTTCTTCATTCTCCAAGCAGAGACCGGCACAATCCAAGTCTCTCGATATAATGGTTCAAACAACACTGACGTATTAGACAATATGATTACTCTTATTGTGATCTAACAATTGTTCGGTCTTCGAAATGTGTTTGAATACTGAGGAAAGTCTGAAGGTCTTGCAGTACAGGCACTCAGTGTCGTCTCTTTACCAAAACCAGTAGCAATGTCAATGACAGGTTCTGGTCTGTGTAGAGCCCTCCCTTGCAAGCCAGTCAGCAGCTTCGTTACCTTCCAGGCCAGTGTGGACAGGAATCCAGACCAGGGACAAGCTTCATTGAGTATTCCCATTGAATTTTTTAGGTTTTTCAACAACAACTTGCAGACTATAGACACATTTTGTTTTTCAACAACTTGTGCACTTATTGTCTTCTCAGAGTAATGTTTTACTGAGGTTTTGTACTTTAATTCTGTAGGATCTTCTTGTATATATTGACGAGTATCGCACTGATGATGGCGTAAAAGGCGAAAGCGCTTTGAAATTCATAAATATATCATTTTCACGAAATACGACTCCATTCCTGATTCATCGGTCACGTGTATAGGTCACTAACAAATCTGACAAGAATCGATTACTCGAAATATGCTCATATAGATGATTTATATTTGTCTTGGGCCTACGACCGTAAAAACCTGGAACAGAGAATATTTTTGATTCATTTGTGAACGAGAAGCTATTTACTCCTAGTAGTCTCTTCTGTCTAATTTCACTGTCTATTCTAATATAAGACTGTATAAGGCAGCTAGAAATTGACTTCATGCATAATTAGATCATTCAGTGTAGTCCGAAACTTTTTGCATAACACTATTTTTATGAAATTGTAATTCATCTTGCCTCTCCTTCCATAAACGTGTGGCACTGTGTAGAACCATTGTTTATTGAAAATCAAAAACCTTCATTGTATCAAACCCCGACCAAAGCTGATGCGAACAAAACGAAGTCATTGCGCCATCTACCCATGGACGAGATATTCCAAAAACAAACCGAATTCGCCCATTCCTCCTGCGAGGAAAATGTAAAAACATTCGACAAAGAGTGTCCGACTTCCTCTTGTTCGCATCAGCTTTGGTCGGGGCTTGATTCTATGAAGGTTTTTTATTTTCAATTATGGGAAGTCATCGACTTCATGTTGATGATGGCACTGCCTTGTACTGACCAGTGGCCAACTAGCCCAAAACCGGTCTGCAAGTGTGTCCGTCCCTAGAATTGAAAATCAATTACTTCATTTGTATCGCCAAAAGAAAATGAAGGATCTTCTTTTGTGAAGAAACCTGCACTGGCACAGGTTGGATATAATTCAATGCCCTTCGTGGTATTAGCCAGGGGAGTAGTCGTCTTCTGACAGGTGCCGGCCAAAACCTACTGTACCGGTAGATTCGAGACTGACCTGAACGAATTGTTCGGAAGATAATTTGATTTAACGCCAGTCTTCAAGTATGCCCATTGACTATATCGAATGTTTTTAATTCGTGTAATATTCTAAGAGAAGTTTATTGAACATTATGGATCAGTAGAGACATGTCTCTTTCCTCACGAGGGGAATTTCATACTAGATTTCGAACATGAAACCAGTTGTCATGAACTCATATCTCAAATGACCTAAGTTCGAAGTCAATTCATTGATAAAGAAAACTTTCACATGGTGCTAATATTTTGCAGCTCATGGATACTTTTTCCAACAGTCTCTTATTCCAGCTGCTTTCAGCCATTTAGTAACTCGACGAAAATACAGTATTCGGTAATACTTCGGTCGCTATGAGCACCCTTTTTTTTTTTTTGTGGAACTAAAGTAATTCGGTCTCCTCTACAGAAAACTCTAATGAAATATCCGGCGGTCTCTTATATTTTCGGAGATACAGGGCCTTTTTGGTTCAAAACTTCACAATTTTCCATATCAAACACACAAAATTCGTCCTTCTTCTGATCAAACACCACACACACTCTTATTTACTCGTTTTTAACATTTTCAAGCAGAAAAAAACATTATTTTTTCAAAAAATCCATCTTTCTCCAAAAGTCAACATTAATGCATTCAGTTCTCAACAATAACAATGAGAGCGGCAACACTACAAATACATCACTTTCGACTGTCATTGCACAATGACATCACAACAAATTGGTTATGGTTTGAAAATAAATGCATTTTTTGGAAAACTAAGGGTTTTTTCTGCTTGAAAATGTTGAAAACGAGTAAATAAGAGGAGTGTGTGGTGTTTGATCAGAAGAAGGACGAATTTTGTGTGTTCAAACACCAGAAATTTGATGTGGAAAATAATGAAGTTTCACACCAAGAAGGCCCTGTATCTCCGAAAATATAAGAATCCGCCGATAATGTCATTGAGATTTTCTGTAGAGGAGACCGAATTACGCGAGTTCCACAAAAAACAATTCAAAAAAAGGTGCTCATAGCGACCGAAATATTACCCAGTATTCAACTTATCTTCAGAATATAGCAACGAACAACTCACAAGAAAACTAACCTACCCTTTTGGATCAACCACAATCTTGAATAAACTTTAATATCCACCCAATTTTGTTGAACAGCTGGGAACTATACAAGCGAATGGTAATATAGGTGTTTTCTGGCGCTCACGTATTTAAAACGTATTCGTCTCTCCATCTTTCTCCCACTATCTTGTTGTCCGTAAGTGAGAGTGAAGGAGCCAGAAGAATACGTTTCAAATACATGAGCGCCAGAAAACACTTTATGTTTCAAATTACCGAAAACTATCAGTGCAATTCAAATTCAATTGCAATTAATGGACCGAATTCAAACATTTCAACACGATTCAAGTGACATGCGTCAAATTAATAAGCTGTCTTTATCTGACTCACTGCCGAGTGCAATAGAAAATTTCAGTACAATGATAGAGAAAAATTTACGCTCTCATTGGTGCACTTCGGAAAGGCGTGGCTTTTACCGAATATGTCATTGCATATATGGTCATTGCATTCGCTTCTGTAAATCTGTACAGAACTTAATGATTATTAGGTGCCTCAGCACAATCAGGATCCCCTACTTTATAGCGCTTCTTTAAGGTAAGCGTCCATAGGTACGCATCGTACGTATCGTACGGATCGTACGAAACGGATTTTAGAATTATTAGTATAGTAAAGGCTGGGGGTTTGTTGGGTGTTGTTGTTTTTTTGTTTTTTGTGTTCCTTTTTTTCCGGTTGCCGGGCTGAGGGCGCTGTGTTGTTGTGTGTCTTTGTTGTTGTCTTTTGTGTTTTGTTTTTTTTTTTTGGTTTTTTTGTCCTGGGGGTTGTGGTTTGTTGTTTTTTTGGGTGCGTTGTGGGGCTTTTTGGGTGTGTTGCCGTTTGCTTGTTTTTGGTTGCTTGCTGTGTTGTGGTGGCTTTTTGGTTTTTGGGTTGTTGTTTGTGGGGAGCAACTGCTAGGCACATCAGATGCCCCACATAATCTCTTTATTTCTTATAAAGAATGGTCTGAGGATAAAGGAAACCTTCAGTATCCTTCAGAAAATTTAGTTCCTTCTGTTGCACAAGGTGTCCAACTTTTGGAGCAAATTTTAGGTGACTCTTTCGATAAACCACAAGTTGGAGTATTTGCACATCAGCTGCTTCAGGAAACAATACCTATGACCTGGTTAACATGCCCCTCACACAAACAGTTAGTGGCCGATGCCATAATCCGAGGTATTTGGAGAGTGGGAATACCCTGGTGGTGCAAACGGGTCAACACCGAGTCCAAACAGAAGCGTAAAGATAGCCGGCCCTCTCAGCAGAAAGTGAAGAAACTTCGGCATCAGTAATTGTTCTGCAAGATATCTTTTTTTTTAATTTATCAAGCAATTGATAAAGAAACAAGAAATAGCTTAAAATTAACTAAAAATAACCTTATTATTGTTAAAAAGTTATTGATACTAGGTTAGTTCTGATTTCGTAGTAGTTCTTGATCACTCTTGTTGTGTTTGTCTCTCCACTTTTTTTATTTATTGGTTTGTTGCCGATCTTTTAGTCTTTTCTTTTGAATTACTCTTGTTGATACTTAGTTGGCAGTTTTCTTGTGGAAGGAGTCTTAGTCCTGATGTCTTAGGTGATTCTGAAGACTATTTTTTTTACTGGGGTTGTGTCTTTTGTGTGTTCTACTTTCTTTTTTCTTTGGAAGTATTCTTTCTGATTTTTCTCCCGATTGTTCTTTTTTTTTTGTGCGCGGGAGAGTGTGGTGGCTGTTTTTTTTCTGTTGGACGTTTTTGATTTTCCTTTTCCTGTGTGACGGGGTCTTTGAGGATGCTGATTTTGAGTATTTTCTGAGATGTCTTCTTTGTTTTGCCCCAGTTCTGTTCCCGGCTGCTGCTTTTTTTTGTTTACTGACGATTCTTTGATCTTTGAGCTTTTTCTTTTTTGTTGTCTCGTGCTTTTTGTTTGTCTTCTGGTCTGTTCCGTGGTTGTCTCGGTTTGTTGCTCTGAGTTTTTTCCCCGTTCCCGTTTGTTTCGGCGGGGGCTTGTTCGGTGCGTGCGGCGGGGTCGATGCCCCGTTATACATATGCGTCCACTGACCGGCAGCGGACGGATCGCACGTATCGGCCCGTCGGTAATGCCGATGAAATTTATCGAAGAGGCAACTTTTCCGACTGGTGCGGATGACAACATGCGGATTGCCGATAAGTGGACGCATGTCACAATAGGTAGTCACTGGTCGCCTCACAGATCATTTGAATTTTGTTACATTTCGACACTTAGTAAGGTTGTTGGTGGTCTTGTCTTGTCCTCTGCTGGGGCCGCTATGTTGGGGGCAGTGGTGCAGAGTTTGTGTGTGCATTTGTTTGCCTGGGTGATTTTTGTTGTGTTGTTGGGTTTTTTTTTCGTTTGTTAGAGTTTGTGACCGCAGTTGTGTCTTGGTTTTTTTGGATTGGAATTTTTTGGAAGTTTGTGCTGTCTGTACCTTGATTTTGACACTTCACGTGACCACTAGTTGCGGCAAATTGGATGCCTGAGAGGCCAAGTGGTAGTGACAGTATCTTTTGGTTGTTGGTTTTCCTGGGTTTTGGGTTTTGTTGTTTTTTTTTTTTTTGTTTGTTTTGTTTTTTGTTTTGTTGTGGTTTGTTTTTGTTTTTTTTTTTTGTGGTTTTTGTTTTTGCGTTGTTTTGTTTTTTTTTTTTTTTTTTTTTTTTTTTTTTTTTTTTTTTTTTTTTTTTTTTTTTTTTTTTTTTTGCTCTTTGGTTTTTTTTGGTTGTCGCCTTGTGGTCCGTGCTTGTGTCTTGTTTTGTTTGTTGTTTTTCGTTTTTTTTTTTTTTTCCTTGTCTTTTTTGCGGTCCTGTTTTTTTTTGGTTTGTTTGTTTTTTTTTGTTTTTTTTTTTTTTTTGTCCTTTGTTTGTTTTTTTTTTTTTTTTTTTTTTTTTTTTTTTGTTTTGTCGTTTTTTTTTTTGGTTGTTTTTTTTTGTTTCTTCTTTTTTTTTTTTGCTCTTGTTGGTGTTGGTGGGTTTTGTGCTTTTTTTCGGGGTTCTGTTGTTTTTTTTTTTCTGTTTTTCCGGTTTTTGTTGTTTTTTCTGTCTTGTGTTGTTTTTTTTTTTTTGTGTGTTGTTTTTTTTTTTTTTTTTTTTTTTTTTTTTTTTTTTTTGTCTTTGTTTTTTTTGTTTTTTGTTTTTTTTTTTTTTTTTTTTTTTGTTTTGTGTTTTTTGTGTTTTTTTTTTTGTTTTTTGTTTTTGGGGCACACACGTGCTTTAATTATATTTGTTATTACGCATATCATGGAGCAAATCATTGAATAGTGTATGATATTCTCCAAATTGTGATCTTTTTTTGAATATGTCATGTATCCACAATCTATGTCTTCTCTTATTTCCCCTCCCGTTTTCTTCATCTAATAACAAAGCAATAATGACAAGTTTTTCATCACTGTCCATGATCGGAAACATTTCACACTGTAATGTTTCCGATCGTCAACCCAAAACGAAAATGCGAATGTTACTTAAAAGCCGACCGTCGCATCGGCAATCCGATCGCTACGGATACAGTGGACGCACTACCACAAATCGATCCGTTTTATACGATACGTACGATGCGTACCTATGGACGCTTACCTTATGAAGCGTTTCGGTGAAAAAACCGAACATAATGAGTTATTACCTTAGGATTTTCGTCTTCATTTTCATGAAAAAATGCAGAGAAACACTGCAAGGTATTCATTCATACCATGTGGCAACGAAATAATGTCTATTTCAATTATAGAAGAGAAAATATAAGAATGCCCAATTGGAAAGGAATGAGATCATGGACTTATACCTCTACTTCTTTGTGGATAAACATTGAAATTGTTGACTTCTGTTTTGTGTACGATCTTTATTTCAACTTTCCAAAAAACCAAAAAAAATACTTCGTTACTCGAAAAACATTTCAAAACCTTTTTTGACATTTTTTGTCAGTATTCCCCGACCTGCAACGTAACAAGCTATGCTCTAATACCTGACCTGCAACGTAACAAGCTGTGCTCTCACAACATCTCTCTCCTCAAGTGTTAAAGCGTCCTGACTTGACGAAAAGTCTTCCACACCTGGTAAGGTATACAGTAGGATTCTGAATCTGAGATGTAGAGTTGGCAGCACTGGATTGTTGTTGAAGGCTGATTGGTTGTAGTTTCAGGAGCAGCAACATGTACATTTGTTGTCTCTGTTGGTATTGGAAGTGAATTCCGACGAACACTACTTCCTCTATCAGTCCTCACCCAATAGGACCTAGGTTCTTCTGCAAGCTCCACAACAGTACCAGAACACATAAGATCACGGATCCAGACAATGTCGCCCGCAGAAAATGGCGTTAGATTCCTGGCAGCATGCTTGTCATCGTAGTTTTTCTTGTATCTTTCACGATATACTTCTCTTTTATTCAGATTGGAAAAGTCTGGCTTTTGGTTCAATACGTGTGGAAGAGTCGGAAGATTGTCTCGTAATTTTCGACCGAACAGAAGTTGGGCCGGACTGAGGCCATTTGCGATTGGTGTACTCTGGTAGCTCCGTAGTGACAAATATGGATCTTCAGCATTCTTGTTCAGGATGGCTTTGGCCACTTTGACTGCCGCCTCTGCAGAGCCATTACATTGATGATGGTGGGGACTGCTTGTAGTGAGACGGAAATTATACTCTTGTGCAAATCTTTCAAATTCAACATTTTCAACAGTGCACGAACAGGAAGTGAATTGAATGCCAGAGTCAGATCTCAGCTCAGAAGGAATTCCATGGCGACTAAAGATCGATTTACACCTGTCAATAATTTCAGCAATGGTCAGAGATTTCAGGGTAGCAATTTCAAAGTATCGCGAGTAACAGTCGATGATTGTCACAAACCAAGTCTCTTTCAGTTTGAAAAGGTCAATACCAGCTTTTTCCCATGGCCTGGACGGGAACTCACTCGCAATCAGCGGTTCGTGGTGTTGAGGTTTATGCTCAGTGCAAGTGGGGCAATCACTCACGAGCTTTTCAATTTGTTGTGACATTCCTGGCCACCAAATACTATTGTTTGCCCGGAGCCTGCATTTAGCTATGCCTAGATGGCCAACATGAACCCGCTTCAACATCTCTGAGTGAAGGATTGGAGGTATAATTATTTGTGAACCTTTCATCAAAATATTTTCCACTATTGATATGTCGTCTCGATGTGCATAGAATGGAATGAGCCCTTTTGGAACTTCTGAGTGAGATCTTTATTTCAACGTTCCAAAGAACTACAAAAATACTTCGTAACTCGAAAAAAATTTCAAATCTTTTTTTGACATTCTTTGTCAGTATTTTCCGACCTGCAAAGTAACAAGCTATGCCTTTGACTCTTTAAGGCATCAGTTAATTATGCAAAATTATTTGTGGTTGATGAATTCCAATTTATTCAAATTCCATTGTTGATAATCTCTTAGATAAAGTTGTTGCCTAATTGTACTGATAATTATTTATTTTGAAGGTGAGATTAAAATAGTGTAGATTATTTTCGGGAAAATGTATGTCATCTATATATCCTCTTTTCAAAAATACTCAAATAAAAAAACACTTCTATTATGGAATTAAACAAAAACAGTCACTTGGTTAAAACCAATACTTTATATCGAGTTATGCTGGATTCAGACAGATCCGAAATCCCATGGTACGAAGATCCGACAGCTTTCTAATTGCTCTACATTTGAATTCAGACCAATCAGAAAGCTGACGGATCGTCGTACCATAGGATTTGGGATCTGTCTGAATCCACCTTTACTCGTCTGAAAAGAATTTATTTATAAGCTAGCAGTCGGCTTTTTCAAAAACAAACGTGTGAAACACAGTATCTTCAAGGCTCTGCTGACTCTGGGCAGTCTTTATCTTTGGTAATATGATACTTGTGATACGTCTAACTCACGATATAACAACTTTCATCATCGAGAAAAAGTTGGTGCTTTGTAGCGCCTTTTGTTAAATAACAGTTTCATGGAAAGGGTCTCCTCGGTTACGATGGTCGAAATGCCCTTAATCACGAAATTTCGATTTGACCCTCGAATGATGTTATCCAGGTCTGAAAAACATTCACCATATTTTTCCCCCCTCCCCCTATCTTCCCCCCTCTGAGGGTGAAAAAATGGCATTTTTCATGTTTTATTTTTTTCTCACACTCCAGGACTCGAAAAATATTGAAAAAATTCAAGTATATAAAAGACAGTCTGTTCTTCGAAATAAAATTTTTTGGGCCCCCGGGTCCCCCATGAAGGCCTTCAAAAAAATTTTTCAAATTTTAAATTGGAAAAAAATGTCAGAAAGCCCAGGTGTCACGAGTGATATTATTTCATCATTTCAATGGGGCTGATTTGTACTATAACAACTAGTATCGTTCATTTTGTTATCAGTGGTGGCACTTGAGAAAAAGACATTTTTTGTGAATTTTTTATGAAAAATTGGCTGTAACTATTTTGTCATTGATTTCATTGAGAAATTTCAAGGGACAAAAAATGTTTAAAATGCGATTTTACATAGGGTACACTCAAATTCACTTGACTTATTCTGAAATGTTGAGCTATTATACAAGTTGAAAGATTTTCACTTGGAGATTTTTCACATTAAATATAGCCAATAACTGTTTTTTATCAATTTTCACATAAATCTGATACACACACGAAAGCGTGCCACCCATTGAGGCATTTAAAAAAAATTAACGAATTTTTATTCGAGAAAAATGGAATGGAATGTCCCGGGCGATAACCATTCCATTATTAGTTATGAAGGATTTTCGTAATCCTCTATATCTGCTCAAACGGAGCGAAATTGATAATATTGAAAAACTACCAATGGAAAATCGAATGATTACCAATCGAGGAAAGGTGCGTCTTTGATGGATGTCAGGTATTTGTATACTAGAAGTGTCCATTTTTCGTTTGATACTTTGCGGGTTCCTTTCTCGTTGAAGACAACCTCGGTTGAATTAATTATTGGTTCTTTTATGTACTGAGTGTTGATGGTCGGTTGAAGCAGGAATATCCTGAAAGAAGTTATTTTTCATGATATGGTTTAAAACGATCGAAATTGACTTTAGTTTCATTTCAAGTTTTCCAGTTCACTAACATTGCAGAATATGAATATATTTCAATGATCTCAAAGGGGCCATTGAACTTGTTTTCGAGTAAATTCCTATTTGGGATTCTTTGACGTATACTTTGTATTCGGGGTCATTTTCGGAAATGTTCCGGTTGAATCTGATCTTGGCTTTTTCTTTTTATCTGTTTTTGCTCTGGTTAATTTATGAAAATATGACATCAGATTGTTTAGATCTCCGACATATTTCTATATTAGTTCTTGTTGATTGTACGTAATTTCGGGGCATCTGCTGGCTGGATGTCCAAATACTGGTTCGTAATGTGTAAGGTTTTATCGACAATTTTTTTACCTTTTGAAAAATTTTGCAACTTCTCACGAAATTTCCTATATCTTAAGCAAAACCTTGCCAGTTGTATTTTTGTCTGATTCGTAGGACTGTTTCATTCATGCCAAAGTGTGAGTTGGTCTTACCTAGATGATTTTGTTCAAGAATCAAAGGGATTTGATCGGGGTCAGGAATTCGAGTTTGATGTGTTTTTTGGCAAATATAAATGAAAATATTTCCAATATTGGCATTTTTGAAGTATTCTCTGCTGAATAGGTCGAACAAACTCTGATATTTGTATATAATATATAACAGATGCTCTACTACTGCGTCAGGGCCAAGGGGGATAGATAGGAACAATAAAGTATTTCATATCCTAAACGGATTTACTAGATACTTCTTGACCCGGAAAAACATGTTTTTTTTGTGTATTTCTAATAGTGTAATTGTAGTAGTCTGAGTGGAAAGAATATATACTTTCATCCTTGTGAATCTGAAGTAGTGTGTGGTAGATGAAAATACAGGGCAATGGCATGATTTTGAGATTTACAAAAAGCGGTTGGCAATGTCTATTGAATTTGTTTGCGATGGTTTCAACATATATTGGTGTTTGAGTCTAGTGCACTTTTGTTTTCCTCATTTTAATTGTGGTTGGATGCTAGTGTAGAAATTTTGTTTTGAGATGCTGCGCGTTCTTTGAAGTGAATAAATTAAATTCGGGAAAGTGCATCGGCGTTTTTAATGATTTTACCGGGTTTATATTCAATTTGGTGATCGTATTCTTCTAATTTTGGTCGTCAGACTGCAAGTTTACTTAACGGGTCTTTAATTGGAAAGAACCAGATGAGAGGCCTATGGTCAGTGATTAGCTGAAATCTATGTCCGAAAAAATAAAGCTGAAAGTGTTTCACGGCCAAACAATGGCGAGAAGTTCTCTCTCGATTGTAGAATATTTTGATTCGCCATTGCAGAAGGTTCTGGATGCTTATGCTATTGGAAATCTATGGGTACTTGTGACAGAAAATAGCACCAATCGCGATCGCCATGGCATCAATGGTAAGAAAGAATGGTTTTTCGTAGTTAGGATAGATAAGAATCGGGCTCCATATCAAAGCGTTCTTGAGTTGATCAAAAGATTGTTCACATTCGGTGTCAAAATTGAAAGTAGCGTCCTTTTGCAATTCCAGTTGGTCTTGTATATGTTCATGGATGGTGAAGACATGACTTCAAATGATTTTTCATTTCTTCAAATGGCATTGGTGTTCACAATAGAAGTGTAGAACAAACCGATTTTTTACTTTCTCTTTCGCCAACAGTATAGCGTCGGTGATACTGAGATCACATATCAACTTGAACACCCTTTCCATGCTTGGTTCTATCTCTATTTCATTACATTTGACCGCTTCTTCAGAGTTGGTAGCTTCTGAAGCGTCTTCCGTAACTTCGTATAGGGGATCTGTCTTGAAATTGGTTACCAGTTGTTTATTTTTCTGGTCAATAATACAGTTGTAATGCTCTAAGAAATCTGATGCAAGCAATCCTTTACAGTCAATATCCAAATTATAGATATAAACTCTGTGGGAATCATTTTGTTTAAAATTTATGAGTCGATACATTCACAATTTTTTTGGTCATTGATATAGCGACATTTTCAGGAAATCTGTGCGGATATTTTTTGCAAGTTTCTGTTGACTCTGCTGACTCGTCCTGTGGGATGTCGGTAATATCATACGTCTAGCTCACGATATAACATGTATGAGAGTATAGAATTTCTGGGCATGCCATAACTATATATCTGAAAATTCGATCGTTTCATGTACAAACTTCTGTTGGTACAGGAATTTGATAGGAAAAACATTTGCTATTCAAAAAATATAATAGCGATTGAAAATTGGGGAGAATCGGTCATCATGAAAATCCATATAAAAAAGACTCATACATTTCAATTATGAGATCGGAACCTCAAGCGTAAATGCTGACTTTTACTAGAGATCGTTTTCACGAACTGATATTACTTTACAAACAAGGTAAGTAGAAGAAAATTGAAAGGTTTCAATATTCCTCCCTCCCTTCCTGTTTGCCAGCCTACAGAAACGTCAGAGAGACTCAAATTTTTTCGAGTGATGAAAATCTTAGAAAAGCTTCCTGTCACTTACCTAGAACTTTTTTGATATCCACAGGTTTATGAAGATCTGCTTCGTTTTGTAAATACTGTTCCAAGGATATTCCACATCTGGCTATAGTTTTGATCATATGTTTAATTTTTCCCGAAGTGAACGTAGGGGTGACTATCTTTCTCAAATCTCTCCATTTTTTTCCCCCAAGTGCAAGCAGATGGCCATCTGGATAGAGAAGGATACACTTTCGAACAATCATTCAGGAATTCTATGAAACCAATAGAGGCCACAACTTTCTTGAAGCGATGTTCATAAATTCTCTTATACCATTGACTTCACCAAATCATTGGCAACTGCACCAGTGTGGTTTGCAATATAGTCCAGTCAATGGGAAATTTGACCAACAAAAAGTCGACAAAATTTGGTACAATTTTTGTATCAACCCTTTTTTTCGTGAGTCTAACGGGTGGCGAGTTACAACGGACTAAACGTGAACATTTTTTTTTAAATCGTTGAAGTTGCCGTTTTTCTTATTTTGAAAAATGATTTGTAGCTATTCTTCTCCTTATTATTGATTTGTAGCTATTTGTGCGATGAATTTTCTTTCGTAGCTATTCGTTACATAATTATTACATTTCGTGAATCCAAAGCTAAATCAATTCCACACCACCACGAGGTAGAGCTAACGGCGCTTTTTCTGGAATTGTGTTATCCCGAAATGCCCTGATCCATAGATATTCTGGTCCGAGTTTGATTTGTTCATTTCTTCTTTGATGGTCCGGGTCGAATGGTGTGTCAATGTCACAGTCGTCTGCCGTGTGGATGTCTGCTGCGACTGGTGGTATGTCTTCATCTTTATGTCGCTGTCGAGGACAACTTTTGGTACAAACTCACAGGATTCGCGCCGTTGCAGAGTCCGCACACAACGGAAAACTCCAGCCCACCTTTCCTGCAGCCACATCCCTTTTCACAAGGTTTCCTTCTCCACTTTTCCACCATACAAAGCAACGGAAAAACATACTCTAGACCACTCTAGAGTCTCCAAGATCTTGTGCTTTGATATTCCGATCTCTGAAGAGGCCAATTATTTTATTCAGTTCTTCACTTTCGACGAAAACAGCGACAAATGACGAAGAGGAGCAAATAGCTGTGTTCACAATCAGTATATATCGTCATCTTCTTCATCTAGCTCAACTTCAAAAGTGGGCTCTTCGAATTTTTTCAGACGCTCAGACACTAAATGGCTCACCGCTCATAGTTTTTTATCTCTTCGAAAAATCCTAAAATCTGTTGTGTCCCAGGATGCAATACTAATCATAGACGAGAGGACTAAAAATGTATTTTCTTCACCAAAGGAAAAATACCGACACGATTCTTGGCTTAGAGACATGCCAAAAATTCAAAATTATTAATATGTCTTCAGCTGCCACTTCAGCTTCGTTTACTCATAGTAACATCAACAGCAAGGAATCAATCATTAAATTTGGGTTCAAATGGTAGGAAAAAGATTTTTGTTGTATTTTATTATTAGTTCCACTTGATGTTTCATAACTCAAGGTTATTAACGGTGAAAAGATTATGATTTTTTGGAATAAGTTCCACTTTCGTTTTTTTTTTTAAATTGAATAAGAGAATAATTAGTAGTTGTTCGAGGCTGATGAATACATAAGGAAATAATTCATCCCTATTCCAATGCAACATCAATGATTCATTTGAAGGTGAAAATGTAGTATTGTAGTAAACGGACGTGAAAGACGGGAGTTGGCACCCCTATCGTGAAGTCACGATTGGTGGGGCCATGCCTTCTCTGTAATCACTGCGCTTTGAAGTATATTCCGCCACATAATTTTATTGTGGTGTGAAGAAATATTGAAAAATAGACAATATAATTTACTTTCACAAAATTCACCATAGAAAGATCAAGTTGGACGATTTTGTTGAATAATGTACATGTTTTCTCCGCTGTAATTGGCCACCCGTTAGACTTACGAAAGAGTTGTTGATACAAAAAGTGTAGGGAATTTTGGGGCTCAACTGTTGAAGAGTTTGATCGGAAAAAAATAATTTTCCGTAGCTCTGATCCAAGATGGCGGATCTCGCGCACCCCTTCCAAGACCAGGGTCCCTTATCCAATGAAATATTCCAAAATCAGAAGGAAATACACCGATTTTGGTAGGAAAAGGGCCTTTTTTGCTTCCCATTGACTGAACTAATATGGTGACGGGGATTCTCCTAAAATACTTACTTATGGGTTCGTTTTTTTCATTCACATACGTTGCTCTGTCAACAAAGTGGTGGAAATCTTTTGTCATGATATGTTTGACGAGTTCCAAATCCAGTGGCATGAAAAATGGTTCCGTCAGAAAATATATCCCGACGTATTTCCAACCTGAAAAACAATCTCATTAAACTTTCATTGATATAGTAGTTAGATCTACAGGCCCCTTTCAGTTAGCTGAATATTCGGCACTTTTTAGCTGAATTCAACAAAGATCTGTATTAGATTCCACTGTATTCTATATTATATTGTTACGAATCTCTTAGTGCCGGCCCTGACGATCGTAAACGCAGGGGTCGTAGAGCGAACGTCACTTTTCCAGAAACTGTTGATCTGCGTGGATAATTCGATACACATCATCAAGGCCCTTCGCGAAGATTCTCCATAGGTGTACGCAGGTATAAAAACAGATAGGACATCACGGCGGGGACAGTTTCTATTAAGACCCCTGAGAATTATCATAACAGTGGTGTCGGAAGTGGAATTTTGCTGATAAAAAAATCTATTTATGGTGAATATGAGTACGTCATACGATACGATGATATACATGAAGAAAAGTATCCAAAATCTATTTGCGGATATGAAAGACGACGGTAGGAAGAAGAGGAAAAGCGACGACAAAAGGAAAAAGAATTACAAGAAAAACGTCGGCAGAAGGAAAAACAAGGAAAAAAAAGCGACGACAGAAGGAAGAAAAACGACGGCTGGAGGAGAAAGAAATAAAGGAAAAGCGACGACAGGAGGAAAAAGAAATAGAAGAAAAGCGGCGGCAAGATGAAATGAAAGAACGAGAAAAAGTAAAGAAAGAACGAGAATAAAGACTCCAGCAAATTCGCAAAGATAAAAAGAAAGAACGTGATGAAAAGAAAGAATGGGGAGAAACACTCCAGAAAATTCTAGGAAAACAAAAGAATGAATTAGAGCAAAAAGAAAAACAACGGAGAGCAGACCTCCAGATGGTTCTGGAACATCAGGACAAGTTCTTCGAGCATGTGTTACACAAAACCGAAGTACGAATGAAAGAACTGAAAGAAGCTCTGGAAGGAAAACTTCAAGAAAATCGACGACATGGTCAAAAGGGAAGTGCATAAAATGCGAGAGGAGATGAGAAATGATATGAGAGGTCTAGAAAAGCAGATAGTTCTTCTCAAGAATCAGGATCGCCGAGACAGGGTTGCCACATCAACAATTTCCGTTAAAACCACCGACTTTTGAAGGACAGTCGTCTTGGGCTATGTATCGTAGACAGCTTGAGGCTGCGGCAGAGATCAATGGATGGGCGAACAAGAAAAAGCTACGGTACTCATAGTAGCTTTGAGAGGGTCAGCTTTGGGTATATTGCAAACGATATATTGCCATTTATATTTCATTTCAATAGAAACACTGTGATATTAATGCCATCAGTTAAGTTTTCTATATTCGCGTTGAAAAGCTGTCTTTTCAAAACGACATAATGTTATGGAATTATATAATTTTCACGATTGCACGAAAAATATTGTGTATGCTATGGCCGCAGAATGTTTTCGTGACTTCGAGATTATCTTTCCCCTGTCGAAGCGGCTTCGCCGATATAATCTATCTTGGAGCGCGAAATAGCATTTTGCGGCCTTGGCATGAAAATAACTATTTCACCTCTTTTTCTGGCAGTTGAATAAATATTGGCCAAATCTTCCCCTACTGGAATGGTGTTTCTGTGTGGAGGCTGCAGATTTCCCCATGGTACACTGGGTGTTAGATAGGGTACATTCCTGTGTTCCCAATACTGAAAGCTTCTCTTGACATAAACGAATAGAACCGCTACCAAGGCTACAAAAATCCCCAACAAATCAAATAGAATATTGTTCGTTATGAAAGCCATGGTCGCTCTGAAACAAAAAATTCAGTGAAGAAATCCGAAAAATCTGACACCACGATAAAACAGGTCTCTTCTGGTCAGCTCCCCAGACAGCTGAATATTGTGGTTTCATTTTCGGGATCGAACGAAGTTACAAGAACTCTGTCATCAATTCCATATTTAGGCTACAAAAAGCTATGTACAGTCTTGGAGCAGACTGCAAAAATCTGACCCATTCAGTCACAGAATGGAATACATTCAAAAAGTTATTACTCACACCGCCAATGAAAAAAATAATTGTATATCCGGGTGGAACTTATGCCCAAGTATTATGAAGGGTTTCTCGAGAACTGTCCACTGCAACTCATCAAGAAGAATGCTATCCTAGAATCAGGATGAACAAGTACAAATATTGAATACCTACTTCATTTGTATAATTGTTGGTAGTGCATGAACCGAATAACATTTGAAACGAAAATTATCACAGTGATTGTCACTGGGTGGAAATTTTAGAAATTTGTCCACCAATTGAAAGGAAGCACTCATTGTGTGAAAGTAATGATTCTGGTTGGTAGATTGAGCCTCTCGCTATTCTCCGATTTGAAGATGATTCTTTCCTGCTAGAAAGAGTCAGATGACTCGACAATTGCAAAAAGTCAACCTCCTCGGCTGATCGATTCCACTCATCCTGCAATTTCTGGGGGCTGTCACAAAAAACCACGGAGGGGGTTTTCTGTGAAGACCATCTTGCATAAACAAAGATCCGCGAAACCATCTATTTCTGCATAACACCTAAACTGGCAGGACACATCCTTAGAGAGTGGTGAGTGATATAATCATCAATAATATCGGACAGTTCCCCAATTTTCCAAAAACTGTTTTTTTAATCATCTGCAATCGTACAAATTCGTGCACCTCAATTTTGTATTGATAAATGAATCCATTTGTTCCTGATGATATTTTTGCAATATGTATCCAGTACCTGTGGATGCTGTGGATGCTTGGGTTAAGAAATGAGATGTTTCGCCAACATCTCAGTTGGCATTTTCAAGAATGTTACTGCTCCTACTTGGTGCTAGCACCAAGTCAATACCGACAAATCTACGGATAAACTCCCAGAATACCAATTTCGCATATATATATATATATATATATATATATATATATATATATATATATATATATATATATATATTTTTTTTTTTCTCGAAGAAATCACCGCCTTCATACATTTTTATCTTCAGGTTATTTCCATGCATCAATAGATTTGGTCAACTCCCCAGTTTATTCATTTGGTAATTATACTTCATCATCTAGGAAACTTCGAAAACACTCAAAATGGATCCTTATATGAGGTACTTTGTTATGACCAAACTAGATTCGTTCTCTTCAGAAACTGCTCAAGAAGTAACAAAATTATACACAGCAACATTCGCAGTAAAGCAAATAATTTCGATGAATTCTTGATCCTCCTTGATTCTTTAAAAAACTCTTCTGATTGTATAGTCCTTACTGAAACACGTATAGTTCATGACATCAAAATCTACAATATATATACTATACGAAGAATCCGAGATATTCGATCCAAGGTAGCTGTTTTCCTTTAGTAAAACCACAACCCAATACACGCTTAGAGGTGAATTGATCATTTTGCACCATAAATATCACACCCGTCACAAAGAATCTATAATGATACCAGTCATGAACGAAACAGTAGGGCAAAAAACAAAAAAGTTATCGATACTTAGGCCGAAAACTCCTCAGCTCATGACCGATATAAACCTAAAATACTAGACAAATCCCAAAATGTTTAAAAAAACCTCAAAAAAATATGTCGCACTCATACCCCATGCAGAAATAACTGAAAATATAGAGCATTGACACGAATTCCTCTCAAGCTCCAATGAATTCCAAAATAATTGGGTCATGTATTTTTCTCTCGTAATCAGGAATTGTGAGTCCTCTATTTGTTCTACCATGTCGCTACCATATGAATTTAATAATGATAAGTTATGTAGTCTGCTATATTGTGTCGCTTACTGAGAATGACTTGATTAACTGTAATCGCTTCCTCACCCAAAAAATTGTTACCTTCAATGCACTCAATATGAATAATACATTTCAACTACTGTTTTCCATAACACCATGTTTATTTTTGTGAGTTCTTTTTATCGAGTATATGAAATATCATATGAATTTTATGATATGGATTTTTATAATATTGATAAGTTATTCCTTATTTTGAGTCTACTGTACTATGTCCATTCTTTTCACTTCACCTAGACTGCTTGCACACAGGGTATCAGAAATTGTTTTTTTTGCAGTTATCAAACCATGAAAATCATGTATGTTTTGCAGCTGTTTCAACAGTATAATTTACTGCCTTCGAAAAAAAAACTATTTTTTGGCCTCCATAAAGGCGAAGTCTTCTTCCCACGTAGAAACGGGTCTCTGGAGGGAGTTCTTATCAACTTTCAATCGAGAAAATATATGTGTGCTCTTGACAGACACGAAATCACTCGATGATTTTCTTGAAAGAATAAATAAGGCAATTCTATAATGTAAAGAATGGTACTAGGTTATTAGTTCCTACTAAGTTCTTACCATACAAATAATGTTGTTACCATTGGTTTGTTCATCAACTTCGTCATTGAAGAGTGATAAAATGGCGATTTCTTACAACAACTAACAAAGGTGATGACTGAACTTGCTCAGGGCTTCTTTGGCGATCACTTCATCAACAGTTTCATATTCCCTACGACTCTTCAGGAAGCAAAAATCATGATTTGGTGCCTTTACCGCCAGTCTACATCCAAGCCATGGTGTAACATATAGGGCCGCAATGAATAAGCAAACGTCTTGAAGTGCTCATTTTTCTTTGACGCTAATTTTGAACTGGGATTGTAACAAATCTATTTTCAATGAGTAAATAGCTTTAGCCATGCACCTTGCTTGATGCATCGCCCCAATGAGAGATTTGATTTTCATTTTTTCCTCATTATCTCCTGAAAAAATTATGGAGAGTTCAATA
This sequence comes from Zygogramma bicolorata, assembly GCA_032362365.1. NCBI lineage: Eukaryota > Metazoa > Arthropoda > Insecta > Coleoptera > Chrysomelidae > Zygogramma > Zygogramma bicolorata. The sequence continues at coordinate 431,747 of JAVJAQ010000900.1, read as the reverse complement.
AGTTTACGTCACGTTTATTATGAAATTTCAACAAATCTTCCATTGCTGTATTACAGACATATTTCGTGACGATATGTGTATGTTTCAATAGCAGCATGAATAATAGTTTTCCAGTTTTCTCGAAATTTCTTGAACATTGGAATATTAGGCCTATTCGTGCCATAGGGAATTTTTGTTTCGAACACACATTTTGAACCAGTTCATAAACCTGAGGGCGTCAAGCAATTCTCTGCCTAGTTTCTGTTCCAAAAGTACACAAGTTCGTTTCAATCGCCCTGTATTAGAAGGCAGTTGTGTCACAGCACATTATTTTTACTTTGTCTTCAAGATTCCAATCATAAGGTGCATCTACATAGTACAGTTTTAGCTTGATCTTCCCGGAAGAGCTCTCCGGTTTGGGTACAGCCAGAAATTGTTCCTTTTCTACAAATGAAATAGTAATTGGTAGGCATTCTTCCTTGGAACCTGTCACGTTCAGTTCAGGTAATAATTTACCATCCCAGTGAATGGTCACCATTTCAGACAAATGGTTCTTAAAATCTGATTTTATAGCTTCCGCTCTATGTTTTCTTATCTGTGTACGAATGCTTCTACTACAGCCTGAAGTATATAAATATAATCTCTTATGCTCAATTGGCATCTATCTGAAGCTGCTTGGGCGCGATGGAGTGTTTCCTCCCTCTTTTCAGTTCCAGAACTTACTGTTTGAGAGGAAGATGCCAAGGGTTCCTCGAGGCTTTCATCAGAGTTGGTAGGTTGCTCGTCATTTTCTTGCGTTTGTAGAAAGTCTTAAGTAGTAGACGAATACCGTTAACTTCCGAAACACATTTCCTTTTTTTCTCTCCCTTTGATTTTATTTCTCTTGCCCTTTCTTCTTTCTCGGGTAACTTATCTACACCCACCAAACACCTTGGACACCCTGGTTCTCTTCGTTTTTGTAAAAACAACTCATCTTCTTCTATTTCATCCGTTCCAGAGCATCAGCGTGTGCGATATCGAATAAATTGTCTAAATTGTTTTTCAAACTCCTCCTCAGTGTGCTTGTTATCATCTTAAAATTCATTCAGAAAAAAATCAAACCACCTGGAGCGATGCATCAAGCAAGGTGGATGGCTAGAGCTATTTACTCATTGAAAATAGTTTGTTACAATCCCAGTTCAAAATTAGCGCCGAAGTAAAACGAGTACTTCAAGACGTTTGTTTATTTATTGCGGTCATATATGTTACACCATGGCTTGGATGTAGTCTGGCCGTAAAGGAAGATTTTTTTTAAAGTCTCAAGGAATATGAAACTGTTGATAAAGTGATCGCCAATACAGCCCTGAGCAAGTTCAGTCATCATCTTTGGTAGTTATCAGAAGAAATCGCCATTTTACCACTCTTTGACGACGAAGTTGATGAACAAACCAAGGGTAACATAGTAGCGGACTTACAAAGAGAGAGTTTTTACGATTCTGGGAAGAGATATATTCCATCGGAAGATGGACTGTCTGATTATTTGTATGGCAAGAACTTAGTAGGACCTCACTACCATTCTTTACACGAGTGATTTCAAAAAAAGTCCTGGGCGCTGGACAATGTTTGCATCGCTTTCGGTGGTTTTGAATGTATTCGTCAAATAACTCAATTGTCATTTTAATGATCATGAAAAATTGCACTGAAACAATTTGTTCATTACCTATATATATATATATATATATATATATATATATATATATATATATATATATAGAGAGAGAGAGAGAGAGAGAAGGGTAGTCTCTTGACTGGACTAGTTGAAAAAACCGTCTAAATTTGGAAAATCCTCATACAACGAAAATTAACCTTGGGGTTGCAGTCATAGATTGAGTTAGGCCTGATATAGTGAAACTCTTTATTAAATAGTCGAGCTTTCGAAAATCTTTATTTTCTTTATCAAGACATCTGAAAAACAATGTTTACTGTTACATAAAGCACTTAAAACATGTTAAAATTGAAACTTACTAATGTGAGATTAGATATAAAACAGCAGACGAAAAATCCTTGTCCATCACAAACAGAAAAAACATTTCTTATCAGAAACATTCATGAAAAAACTGGGAAACATGTCTCCGAAAATATCACTGGGACGTAATGGAACCATTCATCCTTATTACATTAAAATGCACGAATTACTACATGTGCATGTGATTCAAAGAAAAATTTGGAATTTTTTTTTTACATTTTTCACATTAGCGACCTGTTGAGTGAACAGAGCACATGGCCCAGCGAGAGCACAGAGCATGGAACTGCAGGGAAAACAGCACAACAGAACCAAATGATGGTTGACAACATCTTGTCACCTGTCAATAGTTCCACTATTCCGTGTCCAAAAACCAGAGCATGTGTTCCATTCTCAGGGTCGGAATTTATTAACTTTAAGTTACAAAAGGAAAAAATTAAAAAAGGAAACAATTTGTTAAGTCTGGGCAAGTTGTTTTGGATGATCAAAATTCAAAATGTAATAATATAATAATACTGAGGTTTGCTATATCAGACCTCTTATTCATCGGATTTGGTTGTTTATTGATGTAAACCATCTCCAAAAAGTTTCTTTTATTATAATTATCTTCAACTGCTGAAATTGTAGGGTTTCCAAAATTAATGATATGATTTGTGTTAATATTGTGTTCAGCCAAAGCACAACTATTTTTTTTGAGATTACAATCACTCTTGTGGGACGTGATGCGTCCAGACAAGTTTCTACTGGTTTGTGAAATGAAACATATGTCACATACATGTTTTAAATTTCTAACAACCTTTCTGCATTAAATTTCGTGGACACTGTAAGTAGTTTTTTCGCACTTTCACCTTTCAAATTGACAATACGATATTGTAGCTTTCCCTGAAGATGACAATAAACATTGTCGAAATATTGGAATTCGTGTTATAAGAGAATACTTCCTGCATGCTGCTTACTCAAATATTTTCCTAGTTTTGTTCTTAACTAGTCAGCAAAGACTACCCATCTCCTATATATATATATATATATATATATATATATATATAATAGTGTAGTAGTATAACTATATAGTGGGGTCTGCAGCGTTGTAAAAGAAGACTCTTTAAAGTTTTTCCAAGCTTTCGGAATGTTATTCATTCCATCATCAGGGAATCTTTGTTGAGGATGTTTACATATATGTTATGTTTGCAAAATAAATTTCTTATGATCGTTTTGAATACAACAGGAAGATAATTTTAATTTTAAGAACCACAAGTTGTGTTTCGTTGGTTCAAAGAAAAAATGATTCAGGAATTGGCTCTCGGACACGAAGTGTTTCATTCAGGAGAGTTATTTTGTTTGCCATATCATAATAATCAACACGGTTTTGGTGAAGGCCGTTCAACGATGACAGCTATATATTCCATTTATGATAAAATATAAGAAAATCTGGAAGAAAAAATTGTCCTGTAGCCGTGTTTTGAGTCGAGCTTTTGATTGTGTTGAGCATCATACATTATTGAATGAACTTTATAATTTTGGAATTAGGGGCAAACCACATGAATATAAATCTATTAATGAGTTGGAGCAATTCAAGGGAAAACTAAGACTCCTTTTGTTGGAAATAGTAGTAGTATTGAAGAGTTCACTGAATATTTGCATTGACAAATATGCATTTTAAATTATATGTGTATCGTTTTCCATTTGTATGTAATGAATGTGACTTGTATGATTTTTCAGAATTGTTTTTTATATATACTTTTCCATGAGTTGTTGACGTGTCCTATAACTTGTATGAGTTCTTTGTAAATAAGTGGACGAATAAATTCTATTCTATTCTATTTCTATTCCTATTTCTATTTCTATTCCTATTTCTATTCCTATTCCTATTCCTATTCCTATTCCTATTCCTATTCCTATTCCTATTCCTATTCCTATTTCTATTCCTATTTCTATTCCTATTCCTATTTCTATTCCTATTTCTATTTCTATTCCTATTCTATTCTATTCTTTTCTATTCTATTCTTTTCTATTATATTCTATTCCATTCTATTCCATTCTATTCCATTCTATTCCATTCTATTCCATTCTATTCCATTCTATTCTATTCTATTAAGGAGGCGACAAAGAATCACGCATAAGCTGAGGGAAGGAGAAAATGGAGAACAGGAGGAAACTACACCTTGCTCGTCTATGTTATAGCGTGATTGTGAAAAATAAACCTCCTTATTTGCATCCTATAATTACTTATCGCACTGATGTACACAACATAAATATAGGAATAGGCGGTTACTGAGTGTGGCTTCTTTCGAAAAAGAAATTTTCAGATGCTCGATCAGTTTACAAGTATATAGCTTTTACAACTCGATTCCATCCGAACGTTAATGCTTTGGTGTTGAAAAATTCGAAGAAAACTTCAAGGTACATCTTCTGAATCTTAACGGATGCATTTGCAGTGGCCCAGATTTTATACTTTGAGCTAATTAGTTCTCAATTGATCTAAATCAACACTTCTACGTTTTTTCATGATCATCTATCTGAAAATAATAATCTATCTATCTGAGAATAATAAAGACGATATATATGAATCACGTCGGTTCCGATTTGGAGCCATTTTCAACAGGTGATGTGACTTATCCTGCTTCCTCAAAATTCTCCCTAATAACTGAGGCCTCACTTAGTTTTCTAGAGTCTGTCGCTCATCAGGGCCAGTCCCTTTTAATTGTTCATAATGCCGTCAACATTTCATTGAAACATTATTAGTACGCCAAAATCATTCATTAAATGAAACCATGATATACATACATATTTTCAACGAAGGAAAACTACTTTCAGCAATAATATTAATTGTGAAATTTGCTGAGAGCTTGATAACGATCGTCTATTTGCAATACAAAATTCAACAAGAAATGTGTTGAAATCAATCTTGCAAATAGTCAGTTTTTGTTTATTTCAAAAAATAATTTTAAATGATTGCAAATAAAATAATATACAAACCTTGGCAAAAGTTGAAATTTCGCTTTCGAAAAATAGCTTAGGTATACCCTTTACCTTGGTATGCAAAATTTTCCTACAGAGAGGAATCATTCACTTTCGGTCTTGGTATGTACTATAACATATTCATTGAAAACGAGAAAATAATCTATCTTATAAAAATTAGAAAAATTCGTGTATGTCACACGATAGAAAAAATTCATTTTGTTTTAGTTACACTACTCACTGAGCTCTTCTCCTCAAAAATAGCGGTCGTTATACTAAGTGAAACTTTTTATAAATGGCTTTAGCTTAAGATTCATGGCTTTTACAGTGATCCACCTCGTATAATTATAATATCACCTGAATAGAAGATAATGACTGCGAAAAATAATGACTGTGGAAAATAATGATTCACATAACTGAACACCCAACCAGTTGCAGAAAGTTGTTTGAAATGAGCATTTTCGGTTTTCCGGTATTTTAGCGAAGTTAACGTCTTGTCCATATTTGGGAGATGTGAGTGAACTATCTTCTGCGAATCTGCTAATCACTTATGTTGTCACTTACTTTACTTTTGAGAAGTAATTAATATATAAAATATATATATATATATATATATATATATATATATATATATATATATATACAGGGTGAGTCAACAAGATTCCCTCGGTCCATTGCTATCAGGGGCAATAATTTTTTGAACTGCTCAATTTTTTTTCGCAGTTATATCGATAAAAACTATATTTCAAAATTATTTTCTTGCATACTGAGTGATTCAGCCGAGCGTGGACAACCAAAGTTATATTTTTTTCAATGTAACACCCAGTATGTGAATATGTTATTCGATTCCACATTTTTTTACCTCTCCGAGGAATTTTTATTTTCGAATTTCCACTGCAGCGTCGCCAAGTTATTCCGAAAAAACATATTTTGCAGACAATATTTTTTTAATTCACCACCCGCACAATTACAGCAATTGACTGGATTTTTTTCAAGGGATAGTAAGTCAACATCACTATGATAATTTCTGGTATCTCAACTTTCGGATACAATATATAGGGTGCTCGGTAAAACCGGTCAAGTTTCATTCATTTTCAAACAGACCTAATTCAAGTTTTTCAAATGGAACACTCTGTATTTTTTCATTTGTATGAAATATTCTAACATTCCACTACATTTTTATCAGAAGTATACTATACGGAAAACTATCATTTAACAAATTATACCCAGTTTTAGTAATTGTTGTAACCACAAAAAATGCATTTTCTTACTCGTTCACTTACTCAAATTTGTTTCTCGAATATTCAAACTAATCGCTAGTTCATTAACATCTTTTATACCATCTAGTGGTAGTTATTAGCGGTTTCAACAGTAAGAAATGCGTTAAAATCCTGAAAAATATCTACACTGCCTTCTTCTTCAAAAACCAGGTATCCATGACTGACATCAAAAAATGAAACTCGGAATTTGTCAATAACGCTGTGTTGGAGTTTCTTCCGCATGTTACATTGGATGATTTCCATTATGAATTATGTGTTGGGAGATATGGTGCAAATGGTCTATGCTTTGAAGAAAAGTGACGGAAACTGCCTCCTTGCATCTAGGATTTACAAAGAGAAGTAGCCCGAAAGAAGACAACCAGATGGAAGGGCATTTCAGGCTCTAAAAACAAGATTTGAAAAAACTGGCAATGTCAATCACAAGAAATTTGAACGTGTCTGCCCTGTACAAATGAAAATAATACATTTCAAATTGCTCTTCATCCCGTTGAAAATCCCCATGTGAGTACTCGAGACCTGAGCAGGAAATTAGGATTTTCTCAAACCAGCGTGTCTCGAATGATACGAGCAAGCAAATTTCATCCTTACCATATGCAATTGATGCAAGAGTTAAGAGGAAGAGATTTTGAAAAACGTGTTCAATTCTGTCGATGGGGCTTAGAAAAGATCAATCCCAATTTTGTTCGTTGCATGAACCATCAACAGCGTTGGTCACTGAATGTTTGGGGTGGAATTCTCGGAAAAAGAGTTATCGGTCCGAATTTTTTGGATAGGCATGTAACTGGAAGAAAATGTGTTAGATTCCTTCGGCATGAGTTCTCGAATTTATTGGACGGGGTTCCATATGGAACTAGACTTAAAATGTGGCTACAACAAGACGGTGCGCCACCACATTTCAAAACTGAGGTACGGGAATACCTCAACGATCATTTCAATCAAAAATGGATAGTTAGAGGTGGGCCTGTGGCATGGCCACCCAGACCACCTGGCCTAACCAAAATGGCTTTTTTATGGGGGTATATCAAATGGATTGTTTACCAAACTCCTCCAACATCTATAGAAGACATGAAACGAAGAATAACTAGAGCTTTCAGGAAAATCCCAGAGGATATGCTGGATCGTGTGAAGAATTCGTTTGAAAAAAGACTGAAAATGGTCGCCATATCGAACATCTTTTGGTCTCTTCTAATCAATAAAAAATGTATGCGTTATTGTTCAGATTGATTGATTTTGGAGTTAATAAATAATAAAATTGGATATATTTTGTGAAATATCAGTTTTTCGTATAGTATACCTATAATGAAAAATATGGTGAAATGTTGGAATATTTCATACAAATGAAAGAATACAGGGTGTTCCATTTGAAAAAGTTGAGTTATGTCTGTTTGAAAATGAATAAAACTTGACGGGTTTCACCGAGCACCTTATATATTCTTTCCGAAAGTTGAGATTCCACGAATTATCATTGTGATGTTGACTAACTTTTCCTATAAAATATCTTCTCAATTGCTGTAATTGTGCGGATGGTGAATTAAAAAAATTGTGTCTGCAAAATAGGTTTTTTCGGAATAACTTGGCGACGCTGCAGTGGAAATTCGAAAATAAAAATTCCTCGGAGAGGTAAAAAAATGTGGAATCGAATAACATATTCACATACTGGGTGTTCCATTGAAAAAAATATAACTTTGGTTGTCCACGCTCGGCTGAATCACTCAGTATGCAAGAAAATAATTTTGAAATATAGTTTTTATCGATATGACTGCGAAAAAAAATTGAGCAGTTCAAAAAATTATTGCCCCTGATAGCAATGGACCGAGGGAATCTTGTTGACTCACCCTGTATATATATATATATATATATATATTAATTACTTCTCAAAAGTAAAGTAAGTGACAACATAAGTGATTAGCAGATTCGCAGAAGATAGTTCACTCACATCTCCCAAATATGGACAAGACGTTAACTTCGCTAAAATACCGGAAAACCGAAAATGCTCATTTCAAACAACTTTCTGCAACTGGTTGGGTGTTCAGTTATGTGAATCATTATTTTCCACAGTCATTATTTTTCGCAGTCATTATCTTCTATTCAGGTGATATTATAATTATACGAGGTGGATCACTGTAAAAGCCATGAATCTTAAGCTAAAGCCATTTATAAAAAGTTTCACTTAGTATAACGACCGCTATTTTTGAGGAGAAGAGCTCAGTGAGTAGTGTAACTAAAACAAAATGAATTTTTTCTATCGTGTGACATACACGAATTTTTCTAATTTTTATAAGATAGATTATTTTCTCGTTTTCAATAAATATGTTATAGTACATACCAAGACCGAAAGTGAATGATTCCTCTCTGTAGGAAAATTTTGCATACCAAGGTAAAGGGTATAAGCTATTTTTCGAAAGCGAAATTTCAACTTTTGCCAAGGTTTGTATATTATTTTATTTGCAATCATTTAAAATTATTTTTTGAAATAAACAAAAACTGACTATTTGCAAGATTGATTTCAACACATTTCTTGTTGAATTTTGTATTGCAAATAGACGATCGTTATCAAGCTCTCAGCAAATTTCACAATTAATATTATTGCTGAAAGTAGTTTTCCTTCGTTGAAAATATGTATGTATATCATGGTTTCATTTAATGAATGATTTTGGCGTACTAATAATGTTTCAATGAAATGTTGACGGCATTATGAACAATTAAAAGGGACTGGCCCTAATGAGCGACAGACTCTAGAAAACTAAGTGAGGCCTCAGTTATTAGGGAGAATTTTGAGGAAGCAGGATAAGTCACATCACCTGTTGAAAATGGCTCCAAATCGGAACCGACGTGATTCATATATATCGTCTTTATTATTCTCAGATAGATAGATTATTATTTTCAGATAGATGATCATGAAAAAACGTAGAAGTGTTGATTTAGATCAATTGAGAACTAATTAGCTCAAAGTATAAAATCTGGGCCACTGCAAATGCATCCGTTAAGATTCAGAAGATGTACCTTGAAGTTTTCTTCGAATTTTTCAACACCAAAGCATTAACGTTCGGATGGAATCGAGTTGTAAAAGCTATATACTTGTAAACTGATCGAGCATCTGAAAATTTCTTTTTCGAAAGAAGCCACACTCAGTAACCGCCTATTCCTATATTTATGTTGTGTACATCAGTGCGATAAGTAATTATAGGATGCAAATAAGGAGGTTTATTTTTCACAATCACGCTATAACATAGACGAGCAAGGTGTAGTTTCCTCCTGTTCTCCATTTTCTCCTTCCCTCAGCTTATGCGTGATTCTTTGTCGCCTCCTTAATAGAATAGAATAGAATGGAATAGAATGGAATAGAATGGAATAGAATGGAATAGAATGGAATAGAATGGAATAGAATGGAATAGAATATAATAGAAAAGAATAGAAAAGAATAGAATAGAATAGGAATAGAAATAGAAATAGGAATAGAAATAGGAATAGAAATAGGAATAGAAATAGGAATAGAAATAGGAATAGAAATAGAATAGAATAGAATTTATTCGTCCACTTATTTACAAAGAACTCATACAAGTTATAGGACACGTCAACAACTCATGGAAAAGTATATATAAAAAACAATTCTGAAAAATCATACAAGTCACATTCATTACATACAAATGGAAAACGATACACATATAATTTAAAATGCATATTTGTCAATGCAAATATTCAGTGAACTCTTCAATACTACTACTATTTCCAACAAAAGGAGTCTTAGTTTTCCCTTGAATTGCTCCAACTCATTAATAGATGCGCGGCGGCGGCCGGGCGGAGGGGGACGGCGCGAGCCGGAGCACCACGGGAGGGCGCCGGCCAGAGGGAAGGGGGGGACGAGAGGATGATGGAAATTCAGTCCTGTGTGTTTGCCCCTGATCTCTCAAAATTATAAAGTTCGACCCAATAGATCGTACCCTGCTGTTAGAACACAATTACAAAGCTCGACTCAAGATTCACAGGATACAGGACAATTTTTTCGTACAGATTTTCGTAGAACGTTTAGCGGTAAAAGGGAACTTTCGCTGTGGGGTTCCATCAGTTGAGCAGTGCCTTGGACCAAAACCGTGTTGATTATTATGCCTCATGTTAAATCAAAATAACACACCTGGAGGAAACGACTTGGTGTCCGAGAGCCAATGCCTGAATCCTTTTTTCTTAGAGAGCCAACGGAAAACTTTGGGATTGAAAAACTGGCGAAACATCGACGCCGGCCGTTAAAGCCTACAATCTGGTTCATTATTACGAACTTACCTAAGTAAAATAAGACTCCTGGATATGACACAAACAGAGCAGAAACCTCAAAACTCTTCTCCAACCGAATATCCTAGCAGTTAACATATATAATCAACTTGATAATGGAAAATTGCAGTGCACCAGATGAATTCAACCATCAGTGGGAAATATCTAGGTGTTGCAACAGATCCTCATCTTAGATGGGACAAGCACATATTGAATGTTGTGAACACTCTCCAGAGTATGCTATTCAGAGTTAGGTATTTCTCAAATATATCTGAAATCTACCACCTGATAATTTTATACTATTCTCTTCATAGAATCTAGAATTCGAACCACCTGATAATTTTATACTATTCTCTTCATAGAATCTAGAATTCGAAATGGAATCTTGGCATGGGTGGTGCTTTGGATGTTCACTTGAATAAATTAACCACATTACAAGAATACTTTTTGAAAATCATCCAAAAGAGAGATAAATTTTCCGACTGATAAATTATTCGATGAAACGAAAATTTTTGATCTAAGACAAATCAACCTCTAACACATCTTTCTCATACTTACCAAAACAAGCAAAAATCACATCTACATGCAAAAACAAGTGCTCTAAAAGAGAATATGGGCCAGCGGAACCATACATACCTCTGTCAAAAAATGTTAAATAAAGCTCAATAAAACTTATAAAAAATTTTTAATCATATTCAGTTCCACCAATTTCATTAGAAGAAGGATGAAAATATATGAATCCAAAATTTAGAACCAAAATATACTGACACTCAAGTCACATTACTATTACTATATTATAAAATCAGTTCCCTCACTGTTATATAGCTACTTACCAATCCACTTCTACACTTTATCTGTACCTGGTGTATCTTTAACTAGAATAATTGAAAGAAAAATATCCACTGTACTCCCATGCACAACCTCAAGTTTCATGGGATTCTTGTTTGTTTAGAAAACCAATCTTGAAATCGTTTCTAACAAGTTGGTAAAAAATGGTAAATAAACATCATTATTATATTGATTCGGTTTCAAAGTACCAATATGAAATAGACATGAATCACAGATAATTATTATCTAAAGCGTTTGTTGCCTACGGCAACGTGTTCAAATTTCGTCCTCGTGCGATATGGCCACCATACCCACTCTTGTTGTTCAAACTATTATTACAATTCAACCCTCAGCACCATATCATCATTGCCATAGCGTTCTTCAAAATTTTGACTTGGTTGTGACATCATTCAATAACAAATCGAATGAGGGGAAGGAAACAAGAACTCCAACTGAATTACAGCAGAAAAAGTTAATAAAAATTTAATATAATTAGACCTAAACTTGACCAGTAAGCTCTTGATCACTTTATGATCCTCTCAAGTTCTAGCCACATTCCCCCCTTGGTAGTGGGAATGAATGAGTTGACTGACATTTTCAAAGGTAGTTCGGTCTTGCTACTCAACTTCACCCGGAAATTCTTCAGGATACTGACGAGTCCAACCTTTGATTGCATTATACCAAACCGCATACCTGAAAATAAATCAAAACGACCAAATAGTAAAAAAATCATTTGCCACTGTTGGTATCTAAGAATCACAAATCATCATCTCGTCACGAGTTCTTTCTAAGGTCTCAATCGGCCTACTCCTTAGATCGAACTGAGGTATCGAGGGATGTTGGGTGGTATTTATAGCAGCGGGTGCTGCTAGAGCACCATCGGATGTCTGGGTGGGGACTGGGCATCTGGAAATTAGGGGTTTCCTTGCAGTTGGAAGTCTCTGACCGTCGTCACGTTTATTTAAGCAGGAAGGTCGCTTCTCGATTTCGATGGCCTCGCGAATTATACGAGCTTGTAGTGTTTTTGCTGTGGCGATGGTCTTAGTGTTCGCAAAGTCTATATTGTGTCCTGTCACTTGATGATGTTTGGACAGAGCTGAAGATGGGTCTGATTTTCAGACAGCAAGTTGATATTCGTATACTCTACTTGTCACACGTCTGTTTTTCTGGCCTATATATGTTCTATGGCAATCAGAACATGGTATTTCATATATACCCTGTGATTCGTTGCCAATTTTGTCCTTGGGGGAGCGGAGGAATGTGGAGATTTTGATATATATATGTATGATAACTGGAACTTCCGGTTGATCCGCGTCTGGAACAGTTTCCTTGTCGACTTTTCGGCTCCTATTTCGGAACCATTCTCAAGACTGAGTACCAGTTATCACATTTCTCCAATCCCCCAAGGACAAAATTGTCAACGAATCACAGGGTATATATGGAATACCATGTTCTGATTGCCATAGAACATATGTGGGCCAGACCAACAGACGTGTGACAAGTAGATTATACGAACATCAACTTGCTGTCCGAAAATCAGACCCATCTTCAGCTCTGTCCAAACATCATCAAGAGACAGGAGAACACTATAGTGTAGCCGCTGAAAAGATAGAATGATCACGTGAACGGCACGCACTCTTTGAATGTTCCTCTCCCCAATGATACAAATCCGATTTACACCACTCAACAAAAACGTCGCCGCGTCGTTCTCCCATCAACTCTTGGAATGCTTTTTTATAAGTGTTCATTATTACACCTTTTTCCTCTACAGTTAAATGTATTTTTTTTATCTTTCTCTTGGAGGTAAAAGAGTGTTTCCATCCATATTATTTAATTAACGTAACACACGTAAATACAAAGCACAAATGAGTACAGTACAGTGTAAACAGTTCTTCATTTATTTCAGTTTAGAAGACGTGGCTATGCAGGCATTCACTGTTCACGCGTCCTTGAATTCTATCTTTTGAACAGCCCGACTATAAGACCATCGCCACAGCAAAACACTACAAGCTCGTATAATTCGCGAGGCCATCGAAATCGAGAAGCGACCTTCCTGCTTAAATTAACGTGACGACGGTCAGAGACTTCCAACTGCATGGAAACTCCTAATTTCCAGATGCCCAGTCCCCACCAAGACATCCGACGGTGCGCTTGGGTGGGTTCGTGGTTGGTTGTTTTGTTTTTGTGTTGTTGGGTTTTTGTTTTGTTTGGGTTTTTTGATATTTTTTTTGGATGGGTGAGTGTTTTGTTGTTTGTTGTTGATTTTTTTGATTTTTTGTGCTTTTTGTTTTTTTTTTGTGGGGTGCTTTTGTTTTTGGTTTGTTTGTTTTTTTGTTGAGATGGGTGTGATTGTGTGGTTTGAGTTTGTGGGGTGTTTTTTTGCTTTGGGTGTTTTGGTTGGCCCTTTGTTGGGGTGTTGGTTTGAGGTGTTTTGTGTTGTTTGTTGCGGCGTGGGAAATTACCCAGATCAAGGGACCGCCTTAGTTGCGCTTTGATAGGGTGTTCTGTGACGGTGCTATAACAGCACCCGCTGCTATAAATACCACCCAACATCCCTCGATACCTCAGTTCGATCTGAGGAGTAGGCAGATTGAAACCTTAGGAAGAAATCGTGACGAGACCTGGGGAGTAAGCAGATTGAGGCCCCAGCGTCAAGTCACAAACCTTTGTCCCCTATGACAGCACCTGAAGAGTAGGCAGATTGAGACATCAGCGTGAAATCACATTTACTCTTGAAAATGGCTCCAAAATCGGTGCCGAAACGTCGAGAACAAAACTCCAGGCGCGGTTCAACCCGAACTCAACAACAGCATATATATATATATATATATATATATATATATATATATATATATATATATATATATATATATATATATATATATATATATATATATATATATTTATATATGTTAGCATGAAGATTCTCACGGACGAAGTATGATGCGTTGTTTTTTCGGGTTTCATTCCGTATTTGTGGTTTTGATCCTCTGAAGGATAATTCTCACAACGTTTCGGCAAAGTCTCATTTGCCATCTTCTAGGTGATGTCTTGAGTTTCGATCTCCGAACTCGAGTATATATATATATATATATACAGGGCTTTTTATGATGAGCGTTAATTAGCCGTTTCTGGCGAACTATTCAACAGATAAACTTGAAAATTTCACAGTATGCATAATTCAATATGACCTACACGCCTAAAATATTTTAGACGATGCGGCGTTGTCGCTTTTTCACCAAACATGAACTGTTATACAGCTAGTTGTCTTATGGTGGGCATTTCGAATTGAATGCAAATTGTGATAGAGAATTTGATAATCTATTTATATATATATATATATATATATATATATATATATATATATATATATATATATATATATATATATATATATATAGATTTGTCAATGTCCTTTATATCTTCAATGAAGGTAGTTCATCAAAATGCAACTTTTGTATAGGTTCGTTGGAGTTATTAATAAGGGGCCGTTCACAAAATACGTTCGCATACAGGGGGGGGGAAGGGGTCTGACTGAGTGTGACAAGCTGTGACAAGGGGGGACGGGGGTATAGGAACGTGACGTTGCCGTTTATTATTTTTTGACATGAGGCTAGAAGCCAGTGTGACCACTTTTGGTAGAAATCTACTTTTTTAGTAGATTTCTGACAAAAATTGAAAAATTTTGATATGAAAGAAATCTTCAGTAGATTTGGTAGAAATCTACATGTGCGACATCTCTAACGAATTCCTAAACTCGTCAGATGTTTTAATCAAATCCATAGTGACTCCATCTATGCGAATGAATTTTCAATTGAGAATGCGAATTAATCTTGTTACAGTACACTGTATTTCACTATACAAATGAAACAAAATAAAACGATTTTTACTGTTTATTGTGTTATTGAGCATTGAATCTTCTGATTATTAATTAGAAAATCCTTGGACTTCTGAATAATAGAAATATTTTTTTGTTGTTTTTTTATTTTTTTTTTGTTTTTTTTTTTGTTGGTGCTTTTTGTTTTGGGGGGGGGGTCGTGTGACACAGCGTGACAATGGGGGGGGAGGGGGTCAAAAAAAGCTGATTTTAGTGTGACGTATTTTATGAACGGCCCCTAATAGATGTTGTCACTGATTGATTTTTTCATAAATTATCGATTTGGTGTTCATTCTTGTTTAATTGAATAATAATTGACATGGTGAAATATTCTCTACTCTACTTTTACTTCAAAGTACGTGAAGTTTTTTATATCTAAAATCACAATGTTCTTCATGAATATTTTCAATGATAGTTTCATCAAATTGTTTCAGTTTACCTTATTGCATAACCGTTAGGATGTTTTGATGAGTTTTATGTGGTAATTGGGAGTTTGAAAATTATATTTTTAAATAGTCTATTATCGACTTCAGTTGACTTAGAATGAGAGTTGAGGAAAGTTTTGCCTTTTTCCGGTTCTGTGTCACTATTATTGGTTAACATTTCAGTTGGAAATTTTGAATATTTTCGAAAATGATTTATTTTTATTGTACATAAAGAGTCTGCGTTTTTATTGTATTTTTCGGGTTTATATATAATTTCATAGTCACACTCTTCGCGTTTCAGTGTCCATCTGACAAATCCACTACTGGGATCTTTTATCCTAGAAATCCATGTCAGTGCATTCGGATGTGACCAATCTCGTATTATTTGGATTGAACTCCCTTCTGGTAAGTCGTTCAATCCTCAATTATTTGTTTCAAGTTCTGCTTGAGAATTTTTATGAGCATCATCATAATATTCAAAGTAATTCGATTCATCTTGATTAGCAGTATAATCAGGGTATTTTTCTGAATAATCGTAATTGTTGTCATAATATAGTCGTAATTGTAATAATGATTCAGGGTTCAAGATAAGTGTTATCTGAAAGCCAGGTTTATGATAATTCAAATCGGTTTTAATCACCGTGTTCCATCGTTAAAATTCGTTGGTCTCATTATTTGTTGTCTCACTTATTGAAACGGATTCCTTTGATTAGGATTGAATTATGGACGTAGTTGGTTTGAGAAATTTAGTCGGTATTGACTTGGAAAATTGGGTCGTTGTTGGAGTTTGATAGGCATTGCAAATTGGGTATAGGTGAAAAACTCATTTGAGGTCTAGGTCGGAACGAGTGTTATTGGAAGGATTGATTTAGATATATCTTTGGTTTATGGTTGAGGTTTGGAATTGGTTTTCATTTTTTTTGGTTCAGAATATGATAAATGAATCCCTCTTTCAATGCGTTGAGCTGCATCTGTCATGTTTGTGGATTACTGGCTCTTATTATATGTCATATTCGTGGTTTTAGTCCAGTTAATTTCTCTCTCAGAGACATATACTCTGTTCATCCGAGCAGAGGAGTGATCCAAAACATTATCATGTATAGTGCACGTGAATACTCAGACAAAGCTGCTCGTACAAAGTCGCACAAAGGAACGACCGGAATTGTATTTTTTGAGGTACAGTTGTTTTGGTCTGTTTTTAGGTGGACTGTAGGAATACATATCAGCAGTTTCTTCAGCCGTATCAGTATTTGACATTTTTCAAATTTCAAACTTCAAAATATCATAAACGTACATTACACAAGCGTTGAAACGTAACGGACTACTCCGGAACTGTAGCGCGAATTCTACTTTATTCTACTATGTGGTAATCAAACCTCGATCACGCGTTGATCACGCATCACAAATGGAAAGTTATACCTATCCCTGCGTTAGTTTGTTCCATACTCTGGAGGTGATTTCAAATATCGTGAATCACCATAATTTAATAAAATTCCAACATGAACATATGCTAATGGATTTTGGGAGCTTACCAAAATTGCTGCTCTTTCTTTCAATTCATTTTTGAATTGCTTCATCCAAAGGTGTTTCTGATCATTCAAAGCTAGTTGGAATGCTTGATAGCATGCTTTTGAAACTGCATTCCATAATGTGCTGTAACCATAGTCAGGAATTGATGAAAATAATTCTGACAATTTGTTTGGTTCAATTTCTGGTTGATTTTCAAGCATTTTTTATTCAATTTCTTCTAGTTGTAGTTTTTGAGGTTTTACTTTTTTTTTCTTCAGCGTTATGAAACACGTTGAAGGGATACTCGGTTTCATTCAGCTGTATGAAGAATTGATGTAAATTTTTTTTTACTGTATGAAGGAATTTGTTGAAATTGTTCCTTTCCTTCAGGGGTATAAAGGAAGTTGATGATGGAATTGGGTGAAAGTGAGGAATGGATAATCGAAGTTTGAATTATCAAACCAATGGAGAGATGATTAATCAAAGTTACTTATATTTGATGCGTGCTGTTATATATGTATTTGGGTAATATTGTCACACCTGGTAGTGAGGTAAAGTTCTTGTCAAGTACCCATCGTATTATTATTCAGTGATCATCTACTTTCATATTAAAGCAGAATATATCACAGTTGGCGACGAGGTGTTTTTATTTCGAGTGAGTCTATTGTGCATAAGTGAAAAGCAAATCTCCTGAAACACTATTGAAAATTCCGAAACTCCAGCATTTGTTCAATACACCGGCCACATTCAGGAGTTCAATCCTGCTAATTCGGATTGGTTCATTAACAAGAAAAGATTAGAAAACTATCGATAGCAAATGCTTTCGATGAAGCGGACCGGAACCGTGCTTTTCATATACTCCAGTCTATGACGGTAAAAAAAGTGTAAACTGTGTATTTATCCCATACAGCACCGATTCGTATGAAAATTTGGATATAGGTTCTACTTGTGGTCTCGGTAGTGTAGTGGTTAGCATATCTGACTATCAAGCGGAAGGCCGGGGTTCGAATCCTCGCCGGGCCACCGTGCTGGGTAATCGCACGTTAAAAGGTAAGGCCTCGTTGATCCATTGCTCGCACAAGTTTCGACTTCTGAGGGTTGACGTTCGTCAGCTGGTTAACGAAAACGAACAATTCTAGAACAATTTTAGAACTTACCCTCTATTTCAAAATCTACCCTGTGCCGAGGGTTGCTTTCTTGGAAGGGGGTAAAAACCACCCCTTTTCGAAAAAAAATATCAAAATTTTAGATTGGAGCATGTTATGAACTGAATTCATATTTATATCAGTAAAATCAATCAATTGATAATTTTTAATATAATTTATGGTTCAGTAAGTTAATTTGAGATTTAGCTTCTATCTACCATCTACTTCAAAGTTGAGGTTGCGCCTGGGGTTGACTTTTATTCATGACAGATGAAAACTACCCCTATTCAAAAAAAAAATACAAAATACTAGTTTTGAGCGTGCAGTCATCTGTATATACGTTGAATTAACCTTGATTGACAATTTCTGATCTATTAAACAGTTTCGACCCCTAAAAACCATCCTCATGATAGTTTTTCAGATTGAGACTCCACTTTGAAATTACCTCTGTAATTTGTAATTTGAGTTAGTAGGGAGGGTATAGTAGTAGCGATTTTATATATACATATATATATATATATATATATATATATATATATATATATATATAATATACATATAGTTCCACTAGGCCTAAAATATAGTTACTTTCAATATACCAATGTACATACTATTTCTACACTAATTGTTTTTTGTTTTTTCCCATAACTCGCTTAGTCTTTAAGCAATCGAATTCACCAAAAAAGTATTTTGTAGCTTTTTTCAAGAGCTATATGCTCATTTACATGATTTTTTGCTTCAGACTATATTTTCGGAAAGGTTCATTCTAGAAGGGCTCAAAAAAGGTACTTTGCGCGAACCCCTCACAATATTTAACTGGCCATATCTTACTCTATTTTCATCCTGCAGAAGAAAAATGATACCAAAATTTTCAGAGAAGAATAACCTTCAATTTTGTACTCTAGAAAATTTTGCATGTGATCAATACTTTTCGAGTTATTTCGAAGAAATGGGAATTTTTCGCTGAATTACGTATATTCAATCTCAATTTTGTCCAAAACTACATACTTTCAATCGATGAAAAACCCAGAACTCATAATGAGAACATGAATGAAGTGAATCATGGAGTAACAACGATTTTTTTCAAAGGGGGGGAAAGAGAGGATGAGTCATTCACAATTTTTTTTTCAGCGAAAAAATAGGATTCAACATTATTTCCTTCATACCTCGGTCAGTTTCGATGCTACAAACTCATAAATAATAAAAATGAAGAATTTTTCAGAACAAGTCCAATGAGTTTTTTTCCGAAAAATGCATTGGTTTTTGGTTATTGTACGTAGAAACTTTCCATTTTGGCGTTTGAAAATACCAATCAACTTTCAACAAGCAATTATTCAGTTTGTAGTGGGTTTGCATACATCACAAATGAACGATCACTTTTGTTTTTTCAAAAGCTATAATTTTGCTCTTTACAGGTTTTTCGGTTAGATGCATACTTTTCCAGTTATTCGCGAAAAAGGATCTGAAAACGGTTTTTTTTGCCTGAAAACCGACAATTTCACTCGCGAATAAGTCGAAAAGTATTGCTTTTCAGAAAAAACTTCATTCGACAAAAAGTGCTTAGAATTAGTCAATCTATTGATTTCCGCACTTATTTCCAATAAAAAAAAAATTCACCCTCAAGAAGGGGTAGCATTCACCTCCAGGGAGAAAGCAAATCTTCATGCGAATCGGTGCTGTATGGGATAAATATACGGGAAAATGGCCATAGACTGGACTATTGAGTTTGTTAAATGAACAAGCCTACAAACTGTTACACGAAATGTTCATTCCTAGTGAACCAGAAGCGAAATATTTCGCGGATATAGTGAAACTCTTGGGAGGACATTTCAAACCAACAGTCTCATTGTTTGCGAGTCGAGAAATATTTTTTTAATCACGCAAACTACCAAGTGAATCAGTGAAAGAATGGGCGGCGCGATTGCGTAATTTGGTGTCCATGTGCAGTTTTCAAGGGGAAGCGGAAATCGATCGAGTGTTGGTCGATAGGTACATCACGGGCTATGATACGGGTTCCGTTGAAGATCGTCTCTACGAGAAAAAAGCTACAGTTACTTTTGCCAAGGTTGTAAAAACGGCCGCAGCGAAATTGGTTGTCCCGCCATTTTCCACGACAGTCAAAAGGGAGCCGGAAATTCACTACGCAGACGCCAGTCCAAGAAACAAAAATTATGCCCAACCAGCTCACACCACGTCAAAATTTTCGAGTTCCAGGAGTAACAGCACCAGCAGCAGCAAAGGTTGCCCGGTAGGATCGCAGTTCGTAAAGAAATGTTCGGTATGCGGTCGAAAAAATCATCAACAAGATAAGTGTACGTTTCGTGAATGCTATTGTCATGTTTGCAATAAGAAAGACCACCTGGCGCCAATGTGTCCAAATAAGAAAAAAACGAAACTTACTAGAAACTCTAATAATTTTTTAGGATCAGATATTTTGGCATTATTCAATTCAGATCATAAATCTGATCCAGTTCTCGTAGATTTGAGCATTGATAAAAGGCCGTTCACTTTTCAATTGGACATAGGGGCGAGTTTTTCGGTCATTTCAGATATTTTTTATAAGGATTATGTCTGCAACATCAATTTGCGTCCTACGTATAAACTGATTACTTTATATAATGGCAATAAAATAAAGCCATTGGGTTTATTCGAATGTGAGGTAGAATATAACGCAAAAATTAGAAAATTGAATTTTTTGTGATTGAAAATGGAGGGCCACCACTTCTGGGACGCGACTTTTTCAATTCATTTGATTTGGGTATTTATCATTTCAATTGTTCTGATCTGCCCGCGGATTTTCATTTTCTCATCAATAAATACAATAAACTACTTTCACCATAATTAGGAACTTTCAATAAAGGAGTTATTTCTATCAAAATCAAACCTGATATGGTAATTTTACCAAAATTTTTCAGAGCCCGTCCGTTACCTTTTGCAATAAAAGAGATGGTGGAAAAAGAGTTTGAACGGTTATGTTACTTACTAAAATAATCGAACCTGTGGTACACCTATAGTACCTGTTTCAAAAAAAGATGGAACTGTACACATATGTAGAGATTTCAATGTTACAGTTAATCATTTTATAGAGATAGATAGTTATCCACTTCCTAAACTTGAAGATCTTTTCGTACAGTTACAGGGGGTGAACATTTCACCAAGCTAGATTTGTCAAACGCATATCCGCAAGTTTGTTTAGACGAGGAATCTGAAAAATTAATAACATTTCAACGCATAAGGGTTTATACCGTTACAATAGAGCTCCATTCGGAATTGCTAGCATCCCTGGAAAATTCCAGAGAATTTTGGAATATTTGTTAGAAGGGTTGAGTGGAGTCGTCTACTTTTTAGACCACATTCTTATTACTGGAAAAAATCGATCAGAACATACGATGCGTTCAGAACAAGTTTTGTTTCGTTTACAAAGTGCAGAGTTGAAACTGTCTTTGGAAAAATGTAGTTTTTTTAAATCCAAAATAACATATCTTGGTTATGATATCGATAAGCATGGTTTGCATACGACTGATTCGAAAGTAAAAGCAATCGTTAATGCACCAGTGCCGCAGGATATCACATCATTAAAATCCTTCTTAGGATTGGTCAATTATTATGGCAAATTTAGAGGAACCTTTCAACTTTGTTACATCTCTTGTATGATCTGTTGAAGAAGGGAGTAAATTGGAACTGGTCGAAAGATTGTCAAATTGCTTTTGAATTAGTTAAGGAAAAATTAGTTTCTTCACCAGTATTAGCACATTTTAATCCTGATTTACCGCTGCGTTTGATAACGGGCGCTAGTAGTTATGGAAAAGGAGCGATGATTACTCATCGGATGGTAATGAATCATTCCATGTGCCTCGCGCATTTTATCGGAAAGAGAACGCAACTTTTGCACTCTGGGGTATTACCAAGTATTCCTAATCCACAGGAGATTCAAAGCGATTTGTTGCTGCTTCTTCTCGAATCTATGTTATTCTGATTCTTGCTTCTTTTGTTTCTTTCGAGTCTCACACAGGTTTCCCCAGTAGGCCAAGCAATAGAGATATTTTCCTTGACATAAATACTACCTGGAAGCCGCCTGTGCCATCCCGTGCAGAATGGAATGATTGAGGTTCAACACAGCAAAATGAACGATGTGACTTGGACTTGGTTCTTCTTTGTTCTAAAGATGACTCCAAGGTCTGGCAGAAATGCTGAGTCTTGCTGATTCCGAGGTGAAAAGGGTACTGCGCAATAATTTAAGACGCAAGATCAATGGACCATTGTTAGTTTTTTGTTATTGTCTTTGTGTGTTAATGTTGGTCATGAATTCCACCACCAAGTATAATAGTAGTGATTAAACAAGTTCGACACCTTGTTTTTCGAATTCAGTGAGAGCGAAAATCACTTCAGTTGACTTCTATTTTTGTATATAACTTTGCGTTTCGAAATAAATCCCTGGTTAAAACGTGAGATGTCATATTCCACACTGAATCTGGATATACCCTCGCAGAACATAAGTAACTATTCAATGAGAACACTGATAAACACAGGGTTCACTTACCTATACAAATCCTGGGACCTTCTCCAAATGGAATATGAGCGTAAGGATGCCTTCCCTGTTTATTTTCTTCACTGAACCTGTCGGGATCGAATACTTCGGGGTTCTCATAATATTCATCGTCATAATGGATGCCTCTAACGGGAATGAAAATTCTTGTGCCCTTTTCTATTACGATGCCTGAATCCGGTACTTTGTAGTCTTCAACACATTTTCGGGTGACTATTGCTAGAGCTGGATACAATCTCAAGGTTTCTGAAATGGGAAAATCAAATGTGAGAATCGTAGAGGGCTTGATACAGCGGATACCTTTTCATTCATGAAGCAATCACTTATACAAAATTGATATATTACTTCCGTGAATTTGCTAGTAGACAAAAATGTTCAACAAAATACATCAGATGATTTTTTTCGTTTTGTATTAATTAGTGTTCTGGAGCAAAAAACGATAGAAAATTTATGAAATTTCTAAATTATTTGGGTTTTAGGGCATTTATTCGGAACAGAAAAATTTTTTTTAGTGATGCCCTCTTGATTGATAAGCGAATAATAAGACAATGCAGTAATTTCATTTCTAAAGTGAAATTAATGAAACTAGTTGTGTTGCTCGGAGTATTATTTTGAAAGACGAACCACAAAATATCGAAACTGGTGTCTAGATTAGAATTCTCGCTTATGAATGAAAACAATATATGCTGAATCACTGATAAATCGTTGACTTGGAATTCAAAACCAACAAAATTTGAAGTTGGTTTGTTGTGGTGGTCGAGTATATTATTCAGGATGGCTGAAATGAAATCCCCAGAGATGTTAAGTTTTCAAGAAGGAAATATTGCCAACAGTTGGAAACTTTGGAGGCAAAAATTTGAGTTTTATCTGCTTGCCAGCAGAATCAACACGAAGGGAGATGAAGTAAGGAGCGCTACACTGATGAATTCACTGGGTGATGGAGGACAATTTTCAACACCTTCGAATACAAAGCAGAAGTCGAAAACAAGAAGTTTTCAAAGATATTGGAGAAATTTGATGCCTATTGAACAGAATACAAAAAAAGCTATTGCAAACAGCTTATTTGAAATAAAGCAATGCAATTGCCACTGGCTATGGAGAGCAGCGTTGCGTCTCAAAAGGAAATCTGTGAATCTTCCACTAGTGTTGGTGCCATCAAACACGTGAAACAGATATAACAATTCAACTTTTGAGCAAGAGTGCAGTGAAGCTGGACAGGATCACCATCCTGGTAAGCGTTTTGCATCTAATAACTAAAAACCTATAGATTAGAAACCAGGAACTATCATCATCAATAAAAATGAGTATGATGATCATACCGTACGAATGAATGATTTCCTCTACAGGCGAAATAGACAATCATTAAAATCAATGAGATCTCCGTCCCCTGCAGTAACCACAAAGTCTGAGAATCCTGATCCTACGAGTGAGAACTCGAGTGACAATCCAACAGCAGATGATATTACTCCAAGCGAAACAAATATCTCGTCAAATGATCTCTCCAAGACCCGAAGTGGTCGAATTGTGAAACAGTAGACATATTGATGTTGTAATTTTTTTTTATTTATTTTTTTCTTAGTGGAATGTATTTTGGGGGAAAATTCAATTTGGTATTATTATTAGTACCTTTTTTCATATTTTTTTTATTGAAAAGGAGCATGTAATATATTTTTTAGCATTGATATTTTCTATCAAGACAGTCTGACAACGTCGAAAAGATCTGATCCTTTTTGGTTTCTCTTCCATAAAACAAGTATCCTTTTTCCAGTCAGTACTAAACATTCATCAAAAGCCAGATGTATTCGTGTGTCTGTATAAAGTCAAGTTAATAAACCTTTTGTGTTAATAATTTTTTATTGCGATACAGGTAAGACTACATTGAAAATTCGGTTCAGAATAAAATCAGCATTTCCAATACAATTTTGAACTCTAGTGAGACTACTAATGATGAAAAAAAAGTTAATACTCCTTCCACTTCCAGATCACTGGAATCAACAATACCAATATAATATTGATAGTTTTCATCATTTATCGGGTGTAGAAAAAATAGGTTATGCAACTCTCATGTAATGGTTATCAGTACACTCGCACAAATAAAACAAAACCCACCTTAGGCTCGTTTCATATCCCGGTTAATGCTCGTGCTTTAATGACCATCATTATATGATCGTTGCATAATATACTATTATGAAAAATATTTTGATATCAATTTGACAAGTGTCAGCAAATAATCCACGAGCCTGTTTTCCTCCTGTAGATGAAAGACTTATACTTTGATGAAACAGGCTCTAAGAAGCGTTCTACTTTTCCTGGAAAGTCAACGGATCTGGGACTGTCAGTAAAAATTATGTATTATATTATCGCGCATGTGGTACTGCTCAGAACTGTTATCAACCTCGAACCATGCTTGAAATTAGTAGTTGAACGAATCTTTTGTTGAGTTCAAAATACTAACACTCGTATCCCACTCACCGTCAATGACCTGCCCCATGTATTTGAGCTCGTTGAGTGCATCGTATGATATTTGGTCATTGTGTTTCTTCAACACGGATTGTATTTCGTCCTGAACTTTATCTTGAATCTTGGGGTGGGTCGCTAACTGATACAACGCGAATGTCATCGTGGTTGAACTCGTTTCGAATCCAGCAATGAAGAAAACGAAACTCTGAGCAACTATTTCATTCATTGTTAGGCTGGTTCCATCGCCTGAAATAGAAAAAAGCATACTTTACGAAAACGAGTTTTTTTCCAGCACTTACCTGAACGATCGTTATCTTCATTCTTGATATCGATCAGCATCTGCAGAAAGTCGGGTCGCCTAACATTTTCCTTTTCTCTGTATCGAACCGTGTCGTGAACAACTTTGGTATAGAAATCTTCCACTTCCTTCTCAGTCAATCGCACTCCCAGGAATTTGGCTGCAGGGGGAAAGGCGAAGGCAAACGCTATCTGTAAGTTACGGATGCCGTTCGTCTGGAAAACTCTTTTGCCGAAGCGTGTAAAAGGAGTGTCTTGTTCCTTGAAAGTGTTGCAGTCCAAACCGAAAGCACACGACCCAATTATGTCAGTGGTATAACTTGCTGAAAAAAAAGGATGTAATTGCTAATTATTTTCTAGTTAAGGTTGGGTTAGAAGTGGGTGGAATCAGTAAAGCAAGTCAAAGTTCCTAACAAAACCCATTAGTCAATTTTTATTCGCACCGCAGAGGAGAAGACAAAAATCATACATGCTCTGCTGTTTCAAAGAGATACGGCATGCTGAATCTTCCGACAGTCTTTTTATATGATGATTCAGACGACAGTGATTAGACCAATAGGCAACGTGGATCATCCCTGCTGTAATCCATATCAATTGTTTGGTAGCATTCTCCGAAGGATGTATGATTACCATGGCAAGACTTTGTAAATTTTGCCAGAAGTCTGAATCTTTTACAGTACAGGCAATCTAAGAGCGATGCCAATGACAGGTTCCGGTCTTGTGCAGCAGCCTGACTCGCAAAGCAGCAGCAGATTCGTTACCTCCCAGGCCGGTGTGGCCGGGAGTCTAGACTAGAGACAAAATGTGGAGGAGGCTTTCTTCTGAGAAGGATTTTATTCAAAAACCTCTGGATAGCTGTGCACCTCCTGAACTGATACAAGACGTTCTACATCTCCAGGGTGTCCCATTCTTGGTGTCCCCAGTTTTGGTATTCTTGTGCCCATGCGGGTCTGTTGGCATAATGGTATTTTCAAATACGAGCGTGATATCCACACTAATGCAGCCTGTTTTTCGAAGTTTGGCTGCTCACAGCGAAGTGATGCGTTTGGAGTAGTTCATTTGCTAACTGAGGTGCACTTAGTGTTCGGTCTCGTAATGCCTGCAACTGCAGAAAACGGCCCTGAACGTGCTCTGTGATTGTTGTGCGGCCTGTTTGTCGCTCTCTCACATATCCAGTCTCTCGGTATCTTCTCCACAACCTATTGATCACACTGGCTTCAGTCATGAACACCTCCGCAACAGCTCTTTGCGTTTGGTCAGCTTCGAACCAACTGCTCCTCACGTGTCAAATGTCGTCGCGGCTTGTTTCCAATCAGTTACTGAATGAAACTAACTAGGAATATCGTTAATTTGTATTCTTGAAACGAAATCCAAAAATGTTTATTTTATCCTAAACTACATTTTTTTTAATGTCGATATTTTTCTGATAGCAACAGCTACCATATATTGAGATGAAGAATATCTGTATGAATTTCAAGGAATATACCAGGTGTTCCTGAACAGTTACATTTTAATTGTTGTTTCCTATCTTTTTTGATGTGTATTTGTTGATTTACGTTATTCAAATTTATAAATTGATATTCTGAAGTTTTAAAGTGTTTTATTGATGTTTTTGTTGCGGCCTCCCATTCCGAAATTAGGTACAGAAGATTACAGAAGACAAGACAATATATAAATGTTCTAGGTATTTCATAGACAAACATTTAAAATGAAAAATAAAAAACTACAATTCATAAAATTTGTTATCCTAATATATTCATATTGAATTTGTACCCACGTATATTTTTGAATATTACATCACAGGAGAATATTTTTTAATATATATATATATAATTATGTATCATGTTTCATCGTCAACAATGTCCCATCAATTCATCTCTAACATCAATGTAACCATCCTCAAATAAGATTTTTCCTGATGATGGAAATAAAATTTTCCGAAAGCTTGGACTAACTTAAAAGAGTACTCCTTTACTTGCTGAAACACCCCACTATCCACTGGTTCTATTCTTAACTAGTCAGCAACGACTACCCTTCCTCTAATTATATATATATATATATATATATATATATATATATATATATATATATATATATATATATATATATATATATATATATATATATATATATATATATGAGGAGAATAATCGGTCCACGAATGAAATTTTTGGAAACACCTCATAAGAGAGTTCTTGATGAACTGGCTACTTTTCTCGTTTATAAAAATTACTTAATATCCAGTACCTACATATTTTGAAAGCCGGGTATCAATTACTTATTTTCAATTTTTGTCATTTCTATTCAATATAACACACTGCCCTTAGGGATTCCCAAAAACACAGGCAAACGGGATAAGAAGTATCCTTTGTCCTTCTCCTGGTTCAAATCTTTCTTCCCAGCAATTTTCAGCGAAATCAGTTCAGCCATTATTGATTTATAAATAGTGTAACTTACGTTTCTTTTTTTATATAATTACATAAGATAATATTCGGTCCAAGAATGAAACTTTGATGAACACCTCATAAGAGAATTTTTGATGAACTGGCTACTTTTTTCGTTCATGAAAATTACTTAATATTCAAAACCTACATAATTTGATAACCGGGTGTGAACTAGCTATTTCTAAATTTCGTTATTCATTATAAAAGATTCCAGTGGTTATTTGAATGTGGCTCAAGTTGAAATTGTATCACAATGTCTGGACTATTAACTCAGTATCGAAGATCTATGAAATCCGTACTGTCCATATGAATTAATTTTGAATTTTTCAAGATAATCAAATAATTGTCAGAGCTTTAGTCTTTCGATAATTTTGGATGAACTGGCAAATTTGTAATGGGCATTAATATTCCATCATTATATCTCTTTTCCCTAAAACTGGTTTCACCTTTGAAATTGTTAATAAAACAGGTGTCAAAAAACGATAAATTTTACAATTTACTCATCACAGGTGAATCACAGTGAATCAACAATTCCACTCATTCTTGAAAAACAACTGATCATTTCCTCAACCTGCAGAATAGTCAGAAGGACGCATATTTTCAATTGATGAAATTCCCCTGTTCACTTCTAGTCACTCACTTAAAACATTTTTGATATCCACAGGAACATGCTGATCTACTTCATGCTGTAAATATTCTTCCAAAATCATTCCACAGCTGGCTACGGTTTCAAACATCTGTTTCATTTTTCCTGAAGTGAACGTAGGAGTGAGTTTAGTTCTCAGATTTCTCCATTTCTTCCCTCCAATTGCAAACAGATGGGCACCTGGATAAAACAACCTTTCAGTAATGATTATTTGAACTTGGATACCACAACTTTTCTTGAATTATTCGAAAGTTGGGTTCACAAATTATGCTCTGCGATTAACTTCAAGAAATTATTGTGTATGTATAGTGTTGTTCGGAATTTGATGGCAGTGGTTTCTCTGAAATACTCACCTATGGGTTCGTCTCTTTCATTGACATACGTTCCTCTGTCAATGAAGTGATGGAAATCTTTTGTCATAATATGTTTGACGAGTTCCAAATCCAATGGCATGAACACTGGTCCCGTCATAGAATATAGCCCGACATATTTCCAACCTGAAATACAATCTAATTGAACCTCATTTCATGTAGTTTCTAGATGGGCAGGTTCCTTCGCGTGAGATATATTTTTGCTGAACTTTTCAGCTGATCGGAGCTTTGTGGAATTTGCAATAATATTCATAATCTTCTTTTGAGTGCACATAACTTTTCAATTGCTGGTGAAGCACTGCCCTAGTATTCACTGGCAAGTCTCAAAAGACAATTGATAATTAAAATAAATGATGGCACCTGATATCATTGGTTTGAACATCAATTCTGACAAGGATGAACATTACTTTCAAACAAAAAACGTTCAAGATATTGAATCCACATTCACCCAAAAAACTATTGATCTAACTGTTTAAATGTAAAAGGTGTTCATCAATTCATCATAATTTTCATCAACTCTTTCTCTATGCAGATTAATGATAATTAATTGAAAATTCCAAAGATTCTTCACCATATCAAGAAAAATTGTTAAAAATATTCTTGGATTATTATCTCCTTCCGTCAATTTTTTCAATTTGATATGTTTCATTTTATTTATGATGTCTTGGGTATTTTCATATGACAACACAAAAATGCATCTGGTATATGTTATTATATACAGTATTTATATAACGTTTGGCATCATCGTCATCCAATGTATTGAAGCATTTTTGAAAATAATTTCAGGGTTCAACTTTATTGCTAACAACTAACAACAAACTTAAATTTCGGACAAGGTATTGAATTCGGGTTATATTACATTCCAAAATATTTATCGGGAGTAATTACACAAATGCTTCAAAATTACCGATAATTTTCCATGAAAGCATGTTGTCTAAAAACTGCATGAGTTTATTTTCATATTTTGTCGAAAGCAAAATATGAAAATAACCGAATGCAGTTTTTTTACTGACAACATGCTTGAATGGAAAATTATCAGGTTTATTTTGATGCACGAGTGTAATTCGGTAGAATATTTCCGGAGTTAAAACAACGACGTTTAAAATTCAGTATTTATGCCTGTCAAGATGACAAATGTACATTTTAACAATCGTTACTATAGATACACGGACCGAGCGGGTATTTTTCGATACCTACCGGGTATTTACCAGCACGAAAATTTCCCGCCGGGAATTTATCGCTGTAATTGATCGAAAATGTCCCGCTTCATATGGGATTTTCAACGTACGATGGAAATATTCAAGATAATATTTCGATTCAGATCACTCAGACGAAAATAAGTGTGTTTGGTATCATTTCTACGACAACTTTTCAAGATAAGATAACAATGCCACCTTATTTGGGCAACTGAGCTGAGAATATATAGAACCTTTGAGACTGGATAAAAAGTGTAATACAACTCGAATAATTTTGAAAATAGTTAGTTGCTAATTCTCAAGTCCTATGGCAACAGAATGGTTGAATTGTTCAACTTTCATACTATTGTGCTAAAAAATTACATTAACGGATGGGACCACTGTTATTTGGCCATTGATATAGACTTGGACATAAACAAAGATTCTTCAACAGAAATATGTTCAGAATTTTTTCTGAAGATCACCACATTATTTTCATTTTTTTACGGTACCAAGGTCACGTCTCAAGTTGAATATACTTATACAGATGCAATAATATTTTCAGTGCTTACGCGACATGATCGCATACTTGAGCAAAAACCCCAGCAGAAAATGTTCATGTGAAGTACTGAAACGGTTAGCGAAACAAATCGCATATTTCGAATGATTTTGATTGAAATCATTTCTCACCTCTTCTCTTGGCAGCCGAATAAATGTTGGTCACATCTTCCCCGAATGAAATGATTCTTCTGTGAGGAGGCTGTAGATTTCCCCATGGTATACTGGGTGGTAGGTAGGGTACATTCCTATGTTCCCAATACCGAAAACTCCTCTTGAAATAAACGAATAGAACCGCTAACAAAGCCAGAAATATCCCCAATGAATCCAGTAGTATATTGTTTGTTATGAAGGCCATGGTGGCTCTGAAATAAAAGAATGGTTGGAAGATTCCGTGAAATACAACACAAAATGATACGGGATAACTCAGACAGCTGATGAATTTGGTATCATTTTTGACACAGAACGAGGTAGCCAAAACTTTGTTACCAAGCTGAAACCATTTCTGCCGAAAGCCTACTTCAAGGACACCGAAAACCTGTACTCCTGAAGCTCTTTATGGATATTCTTCAACAACATTGAGGATCTTTCCAAACAGAATCCTGACATTCCCATTTCTTATAGTGGGTAGGTTAAGGTTGGAAACCGA
The DNA here is from genome assembly GCA_032362365.1 of Zygogramma bicolorata. Taxonomy (NCBI): domain Eukaryota; kingdom Metazoa; phylum Arthropoda; class Insecta; order Coleoptera; family Chrysomelidae; genus Zygogramma; species Zygogramma bicolorata. The sequence continues at coordinate 400,332 of JAVJAQ010000900.1, read as the reverse complement.
GGGATTTATAATGACTGGCCAAGAATGTCTTTTTACACCATGATCAATCAAATGATGCATCTCTTTGTCACTAAAACCAGGGTCTGCCATGGGGCGCCGGATACTATAAGGCATTTGCTATCAGCATGCCCCGCATGTGCCCCTCTAGCATATATATTTTTCCTTTTGCTGAACACGAGTACGCCCAGAAGGCATAACCTTGTGCAGGCAAGGGTCGGCTAATCACCTTGGATGCTGATGCGCTCTGGCGCGTCTTACTGATTTTCACAGTAGCGCATTTGCTATTTCAACTGTAGGGAAACCCAGAAAAACCCACTGTACAACGACATGAAATCTTCCACTGAATTTTGGAAGCCGTTATTCCAAAATTGTCAAATTTATTGTAAACGATTCCATGATGAACTATCAGCAGAGATGAAAGTTCATTAGTCTTTTGCCAATGCATTGTTTTGTTCCTACTAGAGCATTTTTCTATTCCATGGGTAAAAAACAATTACATCAAGAAACTCATTCACTCCATCAGAAGTATAAATGTCCAAGTTCCTGAAGTCGAATGTAAATGGCCTTAAAGTCTCATAGGTTTCGAATAAACTTTATATTTTTCCTTCAAAGAAAATAAAAAAAATTAGGCAGATTAGGGATGCAACATTTTCAAAATCATTCTACTATTTCAGGATGATGCTAAATATTATTCAGTTATCCAATGTTTACATTACTCTCAAACCACTCAATTGTCATTTCAATGATTATAAACAATGGCACTGACGCAGTTTGTTCATAACATACCTACTAATCGATCCTAAAAAGTTTATAAGAACACAAGTGTTTAGCGGGTGCGCAAAAGATAATAGTTTACTCACATCTCCCGAACATAAACAAAACGGTAACTTCGATGCAAGACCTGAAAACCAGAAACGCACGGTTCAAACAACTTTTTACAACTACCTACTGGCTGGATGTTCGATTATGATTCTCGCGGTCATGTACAGTCGAGGTCATATCATGATCGTACGGGATGGACCACCGTAAAAACGTTAAATCGAATGCTACTAATGCATTCTGTTTTCCTCCTTCCTCCATAACTATTCAATGAATCTTTTCTGATAGTGTTTCACTGTCAATTTTTCAATATGGCTATTCTGAATTATATTATTGATGTTACATTTCATACAGTTTGCACCATCCGCGAGACTGTCAATTGTGGCATTAACAAAAAAGCTTCGAAGTCGAGAAGTTCTTTATTAAGGATCGTTTGGGATGGAAGGATTCTCTTCTGCTCAGATTTTTGATAAGCTTTGTGCCAGCAGCCTGGAAATGGGTAACTATGAAAAATATCATTTTCTTCGAAAATTTCTTCTGATGGATCCTAGAACAACAAAAAACTAGTTGTGCTTCGACTGCTGGTAGATTTTGAATCAACCTATATTCATGTGAGAAAATAATCAATTTGGGTTATATATACAAGTGTAAAAGGGCAGACTGCAAGTCTACCCCAAAAATTTGTGCTCTGAAGAAAATCGTTTTATCTCAATAAGAAAAATTTTTTGTTATCAAAACTGTTGTGGATCCAAATACTTATATAGATGTGGGAAACGAATATCGGTTCATGGAATTCTGATATTATATAAGGACTATCAATTATGATATTTTCAATCCTTCGAGCCCACAGACAAGTGCCTGCTTCTTACGTATCAGTTTTGTGCCGTGAGAAGTAGTGTAAGAGACACAGTGGTTCAGTTGAATAGTTGATAGTCCGTCGTGACCAAATCCTCTAATTGTAACCTGGTCGACTGTTGCCTTGTTCACACTGCATAGATAAGAAGAGATTACAGTGAATCATCCAGTCTCGTATTAGGAGGTTATGGTTTGGAAAAATACAACATCCCCAATGTAGTGTCTCCTGTTCACCAGCAAATTGTTCATGTTCTCATAATGCTAAATACGACCCTGACGTGAATCAAACAAATTATCCACACACATAACTATTCATTAAATTAATTATACCTACAACCTACTTACTAGGATCAAAATTCCAAAAGCTGATTATTGTCCTTGGGAAAATACAGAGATAGCGTGTTGCTAGTTTGTTATTGAGCCTGGGTGTTCATTTGAAATTTTTTGTTACCTTCTAACCAAATTATAAGTAAATGAAATATAGTCAAAATCGATCTCAACGTGCGAGTGTGAAACTTGATATTATCGACTAACTTTCTAGTTTTATCTTATGCAATTGTGTTAAACTTAGATTATATAATATATAATCCAGGTTACTGTTAGTTTATTCGGTGCGAGGGAGGGGAGGGGAGCATACTATGCAGTTGATTGGTCGATTTCAAATAGTGTGCTTATTTTTAATTCTTCATTTAACGTCGGCCTATTTCCGACACCAAGGCCAATCACGGATGCCGGTGAGCACACTTTCCCCAACCGGAAATTTTGCCGAATCCTCTGGTATTCCAACCAGAGGTAGGGATCTTTAACGAGCCCAACATCTATGGACTCGGGACCGCCGGCTTTACGTCCCTTCCGAAGGACGGCATATCCTCAATAAATCTTGATATATTGCCTGCAAGCAATGATATGCTATTTTGCTGCTGCTGTATGGGCTTCCGACATGGTATTTCCCTGCATGGCACCCAGCCAAGTTCGAGGTTGCTTAACTTCAGAAAAATAGTGTGGTATTTGACAGAGTTCGACAATATTGACATGATATGACAAATGCTTCGGTTGCAAAATTTTCCGTATTTCTGTCCCTATTTGGTTATAACTGTGTGATTTATCTGTGGAATGTGTTTGAAAGCGTAGAAGTAGTTCTCCTAATCAAAATAGGAAAATCTTGTTCGATTTGCAATAGCAAATTTGAGAAAGATTCAGCTATATTGTGTCATAGATATATATCCCATAACCGTAGATTGAATACATTCAGTAGGAGTTGAGAATCATCGTTCTTGGTAAATAATCATTTGCTCATAATCTGAATGTTTTACAATATGTAGTGAGACTGCTGCTCGTTTCTTCTATATTCGAATTGGGGAGTAATAATCTCTTTATTTGTAAACTCACTATTTCGAAATACTTACTTGACATACTACTATTTGGAATTCATTATTTTGTGATGGATGGATCTTTTCTTAGATTTTTTATATATTCCGATATCAATTCTTTTTTTCTTCAGATTTTCGTAGGTTGAGGAGAAAAACTTGAGATTGTAAAAAAATGGTTCGTTTCCGTTAACCAGCTGACGAACGTCAACCCTCGGAAATCGAAACTTGTGCGAGCAATGGATCAACGAGGCCGTACCTTTTAACGTGCGATTACCCGTCACGGTGGCCCGGCGGGAAATCAATCCCCGGTCTCAAGCTTGAAATAGACCGGGAGGTCATGACAGGTGACGTTCCACCATTTTTTCGTGCATGCCTTTTTAAGGCTTGATAAATAACCCTAAAATATCAAAGATAGTCGGGTTTTTAGCTCCCCCGCGCGTCCTCTTCATAAGGAAAAACGCTTTTCTTTCTGTAGCGAATTTTCGTGTTTTTCCGTGATATGTTACTGCATGCCATTGTAATATACGGAAGTTCAAACTAATTGAAGCTCTAATAATTGATGGCATGCACCCCGCAGCGGCCCAAGATGATCAAAGGGTTGTGAAAACCTGAAAAAAAAATTTGGAAAATTCCGTGTTTTCAAATTGCATGCCGATGTGAAGAATTGAAGTTTTCGTAATAAAAACACTATGGAAAAATTGGCATCCACTCCTCGTAGGACCAACGGTGAAAAATTTCCGGAAAGTTCTGTAAAATTTTAACACCGATTTTCCGTGATTCCAAACTGCATGCCATTGAAAAAATACTTAATTCGTACCATTATTCAATAGAAGGAAATTTGGCATGCACACCAGGGTGTTGCAAAATAGAGGCATGCGTGACGAAAGTTGCAAAAAACACTGAGCAAATTTAGGTGACTTGTTTTTGCATGCCTTTTTGAAATTCATGAATTTACCTAATTTCAAGTCATGAATGTAAATGGCATGCATGTAGCTACAGCCCAATACACAAAAATTGTGAAAAAATTGAATAAACATCAATTTTTTAATTGAAAAAAATCTAAAAAATGGCGTGACTTCTTTTTGCATGCCACTTTGTACTTTTTTGAGCCGAAATGCAAAATAGCATGCATGTAGCTTTATGACAATTGGTTAAATAAACAAAAAAATCGTCCGATTTAATAATTTTATTGTTTTTCAAATTTTTTATGAAAAATGAAAGTAAAAAATCATTTTCAGGATCATTATTTTATACATAAAGTATTATCATCGAATTCACTCGCCGCCCTATTTGGGTTAATATTCCCATCTCTCACTTAACGCTCAGCCGATGTATCTGAGGCGTGAGTGCAAGTGAGCCAAGAATGCTCTCAGCCGACACCCTCCTACCGCACCACATGCTGCCAGAGCCCAGCTAAATATAAAATCTTGACCTGATACATCATGCCGACTGGTAGCGAACTTGTTGTTTACTTCTATAAGGTGGTATAGGCAATGGGGTAGCGTGTAGCGTCTATCATAGTGTTACGTGCTAGCGCCGGCCCTGACGAGATCGTAAACGCAGATGAGGGATCGCGTCGTCATTTTCCAAGAACTGTTGATTGCCGCCTGGAGAATTCGAGACACGTCATCGGGGCTTCTCTCGAGGATTCTCGATAGGTACACAGGTATATAAGCATCGTGATATCGCGGCGGAGAGAAGTTTTTATTCGGAGATTAAGTTATTGACAGAGTTAGTTAAGTGACAAATTTTATTCAGAGCTATGTGGTGAAAGTTATTGGGAGCTAAGTGGAGCAGAGCTTTGTGCGGAAGTAGAATTTTTAGTACAGAGAGTTTTGGTACCGAGCATTGGAAAGTTATCGGAGCGATTCAAGTGATTGTGTTGTATTGCATTGTGAAAGAGAGATATAATAAAAGAAGTTCAGTGTTGTTCGGGGTTTCAATCGACGGACCCAGGGATAAATCGTAACAGTAGTGTCAGAAGTAGGATTTTGAAAGGATATATCGTAACAGTGGTGTCAGAATTAACATTTTCCAGAAGAAAGATCGTAACAATAGGGTAGTAGGTAGTAGTAACCTCTCGTGCTAGTCGACGTATGATAGGCCACGTTTAGACTAGAGACCGGGAGATTCGAGTCATTTGAATTTATTCCTTTTACAATTCTTGAATGTTGGACTGTGATAACATGTATGTTATTTCAGCCATCAACTTGAAATAATGTTTGTTCAAACAATTTTCATGGAGCTACATGCATGCCATTTCGTATTTCAACTTAAAATAATATCTACAAACGAAATACAAAGTGGCATGCAAGAAGAAGTCTCGGCATTTTTTAGATTTTTTTTTTCAATCCAAAAATTGATGTTTATTCAATTTTTTCACAATTTTTGTGTATTGGGCTGTAGCTACATGCATGCCATTTACATTCATGACTTGAAATAAGGTAAATTCATCAAATACAAAACGGCATGCAAAAACAAGTCACCTAAATTTGCACTGTTTTTTTGCAACTTTTATTATTATTTATAATACGATGGGCTTATTCAACATGCATGCCATTTGAATCAGATAATTATTCTGTTATAAAATTAATATTCATCCTTATTAGGAGTGATTTGGAATCACGGAAAATCGGTGTTAGAATTTTACAGAATTTTCCGGAAATTTTTCACCGTTGGTCCTACGGGGGGTGCATGCCAATTTTCCCATAGTATTTTTATTACAAAAACTTCAATTCTTCACATCGGCATGCAATTTGAAAACACGGAATTTTCCAAAATTTTTTTTCAGGTTTTCACAACACTTTGATCATCTTGGGTCGCTGCGGGGTGCATGCCATCAATTATTAGAGTTTCAATTAGTTTGAACTTCCGTATATTACAATGGCATGCAGTAACATATCACGGAAAAACACGAAAATTTGCTACAGAAAGAAAAGCGTTTTTCCTTATGAAGAGGACGTGCGGGGGGGCTAAAAACCCGACTATCTTTGATATTTTAGGGTTATTCATCAAGCCTCAAAAAGGCATGCACGAAAAAATGGTGGAACGTCACCTGTCATGACCTCCCGGTCTAAAAGGCGAATGTGTTAACCACTACACTACCGAGAACCACTTAAGATATTCTGTAACATTTCTTCTCATAGATTTAAAGAAGATAGCAACCCGAAGCAAGCCTGGTGACGGGTAATTGAAATAATAGAAGATCCTATATCGCTTGTTCTACGGAGTTTTTTTGAGTGATGGCTTTCTCAAGTGTCAAAACCACATAAGAAACTGAAATGATATTGTCAGTTGATGGCAGTGTAATCTGTAAAAACTAGAGGTGAAATTTGTCATATTCTTCAGAATAGGCCATCATACAAACATATCACTATTGTTTTTATATGATTTGAAAATCCGCCTTTTCATTCAGATATTCAAATAAAATTTTGTATCCAGTCATAAATGAGTAGAGGAGAATTTTTTTGTTTCATAAGAGGTCGCTCCAAAGAAATCAGAAATTCATTAGTAACATTTGGAGCAAGAAAAGCCATCGCAATCAGTGGGTTGTCAATACATTTTTGTCAACTTAAGCCTATTTCGAGTTCCCATATTAATTACAAAATTGAATTGAACCATACTTGATGACAATCCGTATTAACAATAGAAATCACAGTTTCCTTTATGGTTCGTGCAGGAAACTGTGATATTTAATATCATCATTCATCAGAAAGACCAGAAGAAAACGGGAAAGACATATTCAGAATAAATATATTCATGCAATCATATTACATAATGAAGCCTTGAACAGATCTGCTATTATTTTACTCCTCAGGACATTGGATGATACTCCAGTTACCACCTCGAAGTTTTTAAAGATGACAACTCCGAAAGATTTGCCGGAATCTTTATCCACTTTTTCTGCTTCTGACAACAAGACGGAAAACAGAAGACTCGAAATCAGCAGGTGAAATATGCCTATTTCACATTACAACGATCATCAGGAAGACTAAAAGAAAACAGAGAGCTTCAGAGACAATAATATCACGAAGTGAGGCCATAAACTACTGACATGTAATTATTCAACTTCTCAGGACATCAGATCCTGTTACCCTCTCCAAGTGTTTCAAGATGACAAAAAATCCGAATGATTTTCCGGCATCTTCAGAATTTTCGATAGATAACACTGAAATGAACAATGCCTCAGAACCAAAACAATCAGGTCTATTCTGGTGCCGTATTGATTCTTGAAAATTACCAAATTATTGAAGAATATTCAAGAATGGGAACAAATGCAATTATGGTGCACATTGAAAATTTCCAATAGTCAATATTTTTCGAAACTCTTTCGGAAATTGAATATACGTCATATCAAAAAACCAGTACCTACAAGATATTTCATAAAACTTGATGGTGCATCATAATATTCTTCTATAACAGTTGTTGATTATTGAATATTGAAAGTTATTCAATATTCACAAGAATAGACCTGAATTCTGTTCGAAGCTATTTTATTATTAGGCTATACATTTTCCACAGTATGATGTGCTTACAAACAAATGGAAACAATCACGATTCTATGTGTATTGAATGCTGCCTCGATTATATCTCAATTATTTATTGCTGATGTATTAACGCGTTCGAGGGTGTAAGTACAACTCTAGAGAGACTAGAGGTACCCCGCTCGTGACATAAAATCACTTTGGGATGTCGTATCGCAAAGCATATATGATCTATAGTGTTGAATTATACACTTTCAAATAATAACCCAACGATGAATGAGACAGACGTATACGATGTTCAGATGCGAAAAGATGTGTTGATATTTTTCAGCGGCTCTAAACTTTTCGACTCACCGGCTTCGTTTCGATTAATGGATCCGGTATATTTGTCAGTTTGAAGTTTGTGGAATGGAGAATCAAAGCCAATTCTCCGCTTTCTAACACCCGCAAGTAAAAAAATTGAACTGAATCTTTTGAATTATTTCGAAAATGAAAAACGAACTTCGAGGTTCGTCTAATAACAATATACAGGAAACAGTAGCAAGAGCATTGGAAGTAATTTTGAGATCTGTGCAGAAAATTGTGTTTTAAAAAATGATTCTTCAATGGTGGTTTTGTTGAGATCGGGATCAATTTGATTAGAGAAAAACTGTTGTTTCTTTGCCAACGTTTCGAATTTTAATAAATTCATCATCAGGGCTCTATAACAATGAGTTTCGTGTAAAATAAATAGAATAAGAGAATGCCAACAGACTATTGGAACATTTTCAGGGATGCAAGATGTTGATTAAAAAAAGAATCCAACAATACTTACCAAAAATCAATTTTTCCGAGTAAAAATATTAAAATAATATATAAAACAGATATTTTAGATACACACATTAGGTACAAACAATCCCACATTGAGCACGAGACAAACGAATACTGAAATAAAATTCATAGAATGGCTGTAGTTCTTATGAATGCTGATAGGAAAAAAAAAACAAACGTGATTGTTGAAAACACCGTATAATGATAAAGAATCATTTCGGTAGCTGACTTATCAGATTGTAATAAGCCGTATTCAATCCTAGAGTGTGTATCTAAAATGTCTGTTTCATACATAATTTGAATATTTTTACTCGGAAAAACTGATTTTTGGTATTTTTCAAAATTTTTCTTCAATAATCAACATCTTGAACCCCTGAAAATATTCCAATAGTTTGTTGGGATTCTGTTATTTTATTTATATCCTACCATTTTAACACGAAACTCGTTGTTATAGAGCCCTGATGATGAATTTATTAAAGTTCGAAACGTTGGCAAAGAAACAATAGTTTTTCTCTGATCAAATTGATCCAAATCCCACCAAAACCACCATTGGAGAATTTAATCCTGGACCACCAAACCTACCAAAACTAAAAAATAATCCCCAAAATTTTCAAAAATTGTAAAAGACAAAACTGAGGATTTGAGAGAAAATGGAAGTATGTAATGTGAGTTATTATTTATATAAGGGTCGATTTATACATCTCTTTGAATGACCGTTAGATCCACAATCTATTTGAAAGAATTTGGTGGTTATTGATCATATACTGCCTGAGTAATATGTTTGAGATTGAAAGGAAGACTAAATCAGACGTAGTTCTTCAAATGCACATACACGTCTGAAATCAACTTTGTTTTCATTTTAAATGAGGAATGGGATTAAAACGAAGGTGTATAAATTGGCCCGAAATTGAAAACAAACTTGACGCTTCCAGTTTTGAAGGTGTTTCAGGAATTGTACATACTGCGTTTTCAAATTTGATAAAAAAATTGAGTTTTCGCTTTGAAAAGAAAGATTTTAACCGAAGGTATTTATGCCCCGAATCGTAAGTCAACGTGTTTAGTTTGTGAAAAAATATACAGAAATTTAACATGAATTGTGACATGTTCGAAAAGTGGTTCAGAGAACGGTTGATACCGAATTTAGAAGAACCTTCTTTAATTATTTTGAACCATTTTGAATGATTATATAATCACTCGAAAATATTAAATGAACTGCATAATTATTCTTGAAATCTTGAAATTTATGAGTGGTTAGAATCACATAAGCAAAATGTGTTGCAGAATATGTTGAAATCGAACTCCTTTCTATTGCAAAATCCTTAAAAAAAGCTACAATTTATGCCGTGGATGAGTTATATCATGAGCATGGCTATGAGGTATTACGGCTACCTCCAACCTCCATACTGTTCAACTTCAACGAGCTGGGCCAGTCAGTGCGATCCCGAAAGTGCTCGTCGTTTCCTGAGGCAGCTCGGAACAGCTGAACGATCGAGTCGTTTCCGAGCGAAGAATCCCGATGTTCTAGGCGCTCTAAATTCGAAAGTTCGAGGCGCGAATGGAACATCCAAACTTTTAGATAAATTGGTCCGTTTCGATCAGAGTATAAATAGGAAAGCAACCATCGAAAGGAGAATTTCTAGTATTGAGATTGTAGAGTTCAGAGCTTAGTGGAGAGTCGAGTTGTATAGGCAGTGTTTTAGTAAAAGTGTTGAATGTTCAGGTCAGCTAAGAATTCTCAAGTGTTTGTAAGCGATTTACAACCGAGAGCAGTAGTTGTATTTTATAGTGACGTTAATAAAAGTAGTTTAGTGTTGTTTGGAGTAAACGAACCCAAGACATATTGGTTATATTCACTACCATTCATTACCATTACCCACATGTTTCTCATAGTTTGATTTAGCCCGAGCCCATATTAGTTCTATTGCATTGATCTGGCAATGGTACTGTTACGATAGCCGTATTCGGGTTCACAACAAAAACAGTCCAGGAACGGTTCGAAATAGTTGGACTGTTGAGGCGTGAAGGTTTTGTCGCGAATATATCTACATTAATTGGGTGGGTGACTATTTTTGACTGTCCTAGAACAGTATTTATTGCGAACCCGAATACGGCTATCGTAACAGTACCATTGCCAGATCAATGCAATAGAACTAATATGGGCTCGGGCTGAATCAAACTATGAGAAACATGTGGGTAATGGTAATGAAAGAAATCGGTTGAACATACCATAATAATTAAAAAGGGATTGGTGGAATCGAGAACACTAACTCGATGTCGATAACGAATCCGAAAGTGATGATCTTTTTAGTGACATGTGTTTCTGAGTTTATTTTGTTGCAATGAATTTCTCTTCATTATGCAATTATTCTCATCCACATAGTTTTCAGAAAGGTGGTAAGGCAGTTCAAAAAGTATCGCTGCGTGTAACTGCTTTCGCCACACTATTGTTTATTCCAATAAGAGTGCACAAACGATTTCCGTGCTGAACATGAATGATATCGTGAAAATACAACTCAATAAATGATAACAAATTTTTTTGGTAACCACTAGGTTTAGCAAATTGATTCATATGCTGGCTGACCTTTGAAACCGCACGATAAGACCAATTTTGATTATACCTAATATACCTTCGTTATCAATAGGATGGAATAGGAAAAACTGTAGTTCGAGAAATGCGATGACGTCAATTGAAATGCATACAGAAGGATATAGATATAGGGATGACTTCGTACATACACCCTATTTCCATGATGCAATTTGTTGGCACTGGATGTTACCAATATGAACGCCTATACATTATTACATCTGATATATTATGATTACGCTGTTTTAAGGAATGAAATGACCATCGCGGTCCTCACAACATTTTATAGAAAAAATATTTATTAAACAAATGTAATTAATTACAGAAATAACGAAGGTATTTTTACATATCAATGGGAAAAATGACATTTTTTGTTGCGGACTGTCTGTCTGAAATTTGGAGTAAAATTGGTGCAAGCTATTGACATTAAATCCTGGAGATGTTCATCTGTGAGTCGAGATCGAAATTTATTTTTAATGAAGTTCATCTTCGAAAATGCTGCTTCACAAGTATATGTTGACCCAAACAAAGTAAGAAGTTTCAAAGCTAATTTTTGTAGTTCTGGATATTTATTTCCAACACACAAATTTTATCCAGAACTCTTCACTGGAAACTTCCGCATGTTTGTGTTTTAAAACTGTGTTTTCTTGAAAATCGATCATTTCTATATGCAGAGTAGCTTTATCACTCCCGAAAACAATTGCAGCTTCGTTGCTCCATTCACCATCAGGATGGAGAGAGTAAATGCTGCTAAGGATTTCTACAACATTCAATTTTCTTAAAATCTGCGAACTTGTTTTTAATTTCCGATTAAAGATCCGTAATGAACGTTTTGTATTGGCCGGCGTCAATCTCGTCCCTGCTGATTATTTTATTTAAATTGGGGAAGTGTAAGCATTCATTACCAAGATCATTAATGAATAGATCGAGTTTTTGCGAAAAACTTTTTACTTCTGACATGAGCTCCCATACAAGCTTTCCCTTGCCTTGGAGTTTAAGATTCGGGTCATTGATATGTTTGAAAATATCCGCCAAGAAAGCTGTGTTCTCGTGGTCCGCACAAAATGGGTCGGCGGTCCGGATGCGGACCGAGGTCCGCCATTTGGCGACCCCTGTTATAGCGTAATAACTATGGATTTCCATCAAGTAAAGGCCACCTCAATCCAAAAAATGATGTATGATTGTATTAATTTCTGATTATATTGTAATTGTCACAGCCTGTTTCGACGATACAATTTGTCGCTACGATGTCTCGCAGCGAGAAATGTCAAAAATCTGTCAGTTTGCATTGCCAATATTCAAAGATATGATTTTATTCATTTTTAATAATTGTGATGAATTAAACTCTTTACTTCACTTGAATTCTTCACTGTCGAAAAATGATAGAATTATTCAAAACCACCAATCCTCACATATAAGTTGACGGCAATAAATTCACCACAGATATAGTTTAGGCGAATATTACACTAAAAATGAGATTCTATGCATTCTGGGGTGAAAGCTATTTATTGCTGGAAAATGTTGAGTTAGATGCCAGAAAGAAATTTGTTTTATTATCCCGCGATAATGATCTCATTGAAAAATAATTCTGATTTGAAATTCTTCCTCATGAAATTCTACATAGGATGGACTACTACTTGGAACTAGGCCTGATATTTCGCTGACAAGCTTTGTGAGAGATGAGCAGTTTTGTAGTTTTGGCATATATCACAGAATTAAATACCTTTAGGAAGAATTTATGTGTTGTAAAATGAGTGGTATATATATATATATATATATATATATATATATATATATATATATATATATATATATATATATATATATATATATATGTATATATATATATATTCAGTGTCCAAAAATTATTTTTCAGTAATTTATTCACTTTCATTTTGTTTAGTAGAGTGTGTTGACTATTAGAGGGCGCTCTGGCTCATACTCGTATGAAAACCAGTGATAATAAATGGTAAAGTGTCCTTCAGATGAAAAGTGACAAAAAGACACCCAAACTGTGGCAACATCGCAATGTTCAGCTTTATTCCAGGTGGAAAAGACCGTATTTTCTTTCAATTGTCATCTGATTGGAACTTTCTCTATCAAACGGAAGCCAGTTTGAAAAAATATGTGTAATTAAATTAGTGGTGTTGGTTTCACACATGAGTAATATATATATATATATATATATACAGGGTGATTCAAAAGTACATTGACAAACTTCAGGAGGTGATTCCTCACAATATTCTAATATGAATTGTCCAAATAAATAAATGTCGGAAAACGCTTCGTTTCCTAGATACAGGACGTTGGAGTTTTATTTTCATTTTCGTTTTTTTCAAACAACTTTTGAAATACTGAACTGATGTTCTTATTGCTCTTACTCGTAGGGGGCGCCACTTACACGTCTTTTTCTTTTCTAAAAATGGATAACTATTTTGGCCGTACTTCTAGTACATTTCTCAGTAAAAAATCGATTTCTCTATCATATCTACGTGAATAAGCTACCCTTGTTACTAGTCGCTGTAAGCAACCGTTTTCTAAATATGTGGACTTGAAAACTTCAAGTCGATTATTTGATAATCGATGCATGTTGAAGTTATTACGAATATTTTGCATTTTTCACAAGAATCCTTTGGAAATAAATTTGACGTTCGTGAGTAGTTTTGGTTATTACATATTTTGTGACAGTTAGACGTTTTGTTGAAGTTTCCGTAACCAGAAGTAGAAAACACTCATTTGAAAAAATGGATTATTAAAACAATAGTGCTCATTTAGCCGATATGCATTTCGTTTATGGCCTTGCGGATGGCAATGCGCGCGAAGCAAGACTATTTACCAGGAGCGATTTCCTAATCGAGTACTGCCTTCAGCTCCAACATTTGCTAGTCTCCACCGTCGTTTGGCAGAAACAGGTAGCTTCAAGAGGGCAGCTGATGTTATTGGGAGACCACGAGCAGTCCGAACCCCAGAATTGAAAGAAGCTGTTTTGAACGCTCTCGAGGAGAATCCAGAAACAAGCACAAGAGTAATTGCTGAAGCTGTCAATTCTATTCAGTCCACAGTTTGGAGAATTATCCACGATCAACAGTTTTATCCATACCATATTCGAAGGGCACAAGCTCTTTTGCCACGAGACTTTCCCCAACGCATTACTATGTGTCAATGGTTTTTGAGAAAATTGGCTGGAAATACTCAATATTTAAGATATGTACTGTTCACGGACGAGGCAAACTTCTCCCGAAATGCTATCACAAACTTTCATAACAACTATGTTTGGGCTCTCGATAATCCGCACGCAGTTAGTGAAAGGCATTATCAGTATCAATTTTCTGTAAATGTATGGGCGGCAATAATTGACAATTACTTGATAGGTCCTTTCTTTCTTCCGCTCCGACTGAATGGCGCAACTTACAGACATGTTTCAGAAAATGAATTGCCGGGACTACTCCAGAATCGTACCATTAGAAATTCGTATCCGCATGTGGTTTATGCATGATGGGGCTCCGGCCCATTTTAGCGTTGTAGCCAGGCCAACACAGTCTATCCAAATCGATGGATCGGTAGGGGGTAGAAGAACCTAACCAGGCGTGGGCACCAAGGTCCCCAGGTCTAAACCCGATAGATTTTTATTTTTGGGGACATTTGAAGTCACTAGTTTATAAGACTCCAGTAGTGAACGAGGAAGATCCGAAAAGTAGACGCCTGTGAATCAATAAGAAACACACCAATAATTTTTGAGCGGGTACGAGATTCAATGACTAGACGACTGACTGCCTGTATCTTCGCTGAAGGTGGACACTTCCAACAATTTATTTGAATACAATTTAGTTTCCTTTATTTTAGTTTATTCTACATACTCAAAATTTACTGAGATGAAATGTTGACATTTCTTGCAAATTTTATTAAAACAAATATTGATTATGCACCCTTGATACAAAAATAACTATTTCGCCTAAGGATGTCATAAAGGAACGTACCCAACAGTAATGGCCTCTTCAAACGAGTAAAACGTCAAATTCATTTCCAAACCATTCTTGTGAAAAAAGCAAAATATTGGTAATAACTTCATCATGCATCGATTATCAGATAATCGACTTGAAGTTTTCAAGTCCAAATATTTTGAAAACGGTTGCTCACAGCGACTAGTAACAAGGGTAGCTTATTTACGTAGATATGATAGAGGAATCGATTTTTTCACTGAAAAATATGCTAGAAGTACACCCAAAAAAGTTATGAATCTTCAAAAAAGAAAAAGACGTGTAGGTTGCGCCCCTCAAAAACCTTCTATTACCAAGTTTCGTTTAATTGAGTTCAGTATTTCAAAAGTTATTCGAAAAAAACGAAAATAAAAATAACAACATCCTGTATCTTGGAAACGAAGCGTTTCCGTACATTTATTTTTTTGGACAATTCATATTAGAATATTGTGAGGAATCGTATAGGTATATATATATATATACATCCAAAAATTAATGAAGGTAGAGATCGATTTGAAAAAATAAAAATTGTATTACTTCAGGATAAATTTCATAAAAATCTCAGCCAAGTATGAGATCAGATTTGTTCCGAATTGAATGGGAAATCACAAAATAGTTACGCTGTTATAAACCACTAAATCTGTTTTCCCTTATTTTTGAGCTATTGCTAATCGTTGGATAAATCTTGAAGGAACACAGCAATTTCCGATCTCAACAGTTTAGATTTCTTTTCATGAGGTCACCTCAAAAGTTCAGTGTATGAAACTCCTGTTACTATTCAAGAAGATTATGTTTCTCTGATCATGTTATGACGAAAAATATTGTTTGTGAACAAGAAAAAAATCATGCATTCAAGGAATATAAATAGATGGGATTATACAACAAAAAAGGATAAGGAAAAAGATAAGAAAATTGAACATACGTTGTTCAATGGGAACGTTTTTATACATGTTAGAATGAAATGGGAAGTAAGGATAAAATGAGAGGGAACTCCTTTTCACTCATTTTATTTCAGTTCGAAAATATTAGTGCAGACAAAATCTTTCGTGTTCTCTCTATCCTTCGTAGTAAGTCTAACCTCTTTCATTCATTCTGAAGGATGATTTAATGCACAGACAATGAACTGGAGATTCAAGTTTACAGTAGACATGGTTTTCATTGACACCAAATCCGTTAATTCTTAATCCTTATTTAATCCTATTATTATGTATAAACGAGTCAATTTTTCTCTTATTTCTCATGTTATTCCTCATTTTGTCTTGTGCCCTGTATAAGTCCACTGTTACATCATATGCCCAGGTCGATTTAAGACAAAAGTAAGTTATCTATCTTTCAATAAATAGAATCCAGTTTGTTTGCCACACTGCCGTGCATTTTTTTCCTCAAGGTGATCAAGCAATTACCCGAATGCACCTAGGAGGGAGCAAAGGCCAATATACTATAGAGAGAGTGAGAGAGAGTAATGATAAGGCAATTCTTTTGAGATCATAGAAAATCATCCAACTGATTCGATTGCTTGTGTGAACTATTCGCATTCATATCATACCGAGAAATCAGCGAAAATTCAAATCAATTGAAAGGAAAAGGTGCTCGGTGCTATGAACATTTTCGTATTATCATCGTTTCATTATGGATTTTGTTGAGCAGCTTGATTAGAATTCGGTTATACTCGTATTCTTCAACATGTCTGCCTATTTTGTTAATTTGAATCAATATTTCCCTTCAAAATGTGACTCTCAAAGAATTGTAATCTTCCAGACTTCCACTAGAGAACGAAAATATCCTTAATGAAACCACAACACGATTTATTGGAATAAATATAGACTCTAAACTCAAATTCGATCACCACATTGACAATCTCTGCAATAAGTTGTCTTCCGGATGTTACGGAATCCGAGTAATCGCTAACGATTTGGGACTAAACGCAGCTATAGTGTAGCCGCTGAAAAGATAGAATGATCACGTTATTGAATTAACGTAACACACGTGAATACAAAGCACAAATGAGTACAGTACAATGTTAACAGTTCTACATTTATGTCAGTTTAGAAGGCGTGGCATCGTACGCCGCGCAGGCTATATATAGATGCAGGCATTCACTGTTCACGCGCCCGTGAATTCTATCTTTCGAACGGCCCGACTATAGGTCTGCATACTTTGCTTCAATTGAATCGCATTTGAGTTACGGGATTGCATTTTGGGGCACATGCTGCTCTTACCTTCATGATTATGTTTTTATATTGCAAAAAAGAGCTCTGAGCTATATATGCAAAAAAGGTCCGAGATACTCGTGTAGAACGTTATTAATGGTCGGTTCATACACCACACTTTCACTTTTACTTTATCTTTTACTTTAACCTTAAGAATGGAATTGGACCGTTCATACACCAGTGTTAAAGTAAACAGCACGCATGCGCAGTGATCAAAAACAAACGAAGAAGAAGAAGAAGTAATCGTGGGTTACGTCATTGTTTTGATTTGCAATTTGCTATTTAGTTTATATGATAATGACAGATATTCCACAAAACACCAATCTTATATCATTTCTGTAAAATATTCAGAAGAAGAACAGGGCTACGTTTTCTTATAATGTTGGTGGCACTGCTTGCTGTGATGACTTCACATGCACTCATGCGCAGTCCCTAAAATTATCTCATTCTTAAAGTAAAAGTTCTCATCCTTAAACTAAAAGTAAAAGTGTGGTGTATGAATAACCGACCATTAAAGACCTTGGTATACTTACAGCAATATACATTCTAGAATCGGTCACTTTGATACATAAAAATAAACAAATGATAACTACTATAACACTCGACGAAGCAATCTTATCAGATTACCAAGACTTTCCAATAATTTAGTTAGAGACTCTATAATATATAACGGCATCAAAATGTATGATCACCTACCCACAGCCATTAGGGACACTACCTGTCTCAGGCGATTCAGAAGGGATACGAAGAAAATACTAATACAACAAGCCTACTACAAGCTAGATGAATTATTCGTCTCCACTCTGTAGATGGTTAAAGTTCTACATACCCGGAGGTTGGAGTATAACCTTTGAGTTTTGATTTTTGAATTCTGATAAATATATTATTACGCATTTAATTATATGCACAATTTATTCTTACTTTCTGTCTAACTATCAACTATACAATTTTAAATTTTTATCAATGAATAGGGGTATGTAATAACTGTATTTCAAAATTGTTTTATATAGTTTTATTCTTCTTCAATTGTATCTTGTCTGCGTGAAATTCCTAAGCTCAATTTTTCTTTGTAATTTTATCTAATCGTTAGTTATATATGTACATAAGCTTTGTCTTTGAAAACCTCGTTCTTCCGACAATGAAGTATACCTTGATTAATTGATTGATTGAATTTGAAAGAACATTATCAATTCCTAGGCAGAAATATTTCTTTAATCCATTGACTCATGAGTTCAAATATTTGAATTTCTGCATGCTCCTCGAAGACTGTATTTCACAATTCACTAGCTAGCTATTTATAACGGAAATAAACATAAACACACAAAACATAACAACTGAAACCAACAATTATGACATTTACGTAATAGATTCGTACATGTAAACAAATATAACCGCCAAAGAGCTTGTAGATTCTCGATAATTAGTTTTTCCTCAACCTGAAAAAATTGTTCTATTCGTGTTGGGATCGTGGGAATTTTGGATCAATCGAATAGTGGTAAAATGTTATAGAGTCAATGATAATATCGACACTTTCTGAACTCACCTTCCGTTGATCTGTTTTTTTCGGTTGTGTGCAAAAGTTGTTGAGGTAGATGAACAACGAATTGATTCACGCTAACCAATAGTAAAAGAGTGGATATTTTCCTGATCTGTGACAGGATTCTCGGCGAACCAAAACGAACAAATCTTCTGAACAGCGTTTAGACGTTTATCGATGAAATGGAATGAAAAGATAGATAGATAGATAGATAGATAGATAAATACACAGATATTTATTAGTGTTATCAATCAATACAGATCTTACACACGTCAAGTAAATTCTAGATGATAATCTAAGGTAGAAATGAAAAACAATATCACAATTGAAATAACACATTAAAATGAAACAATACCTAAATATTGATAGGAGACCCATATATTAGTAACCAATTTAATGATAGTCATCCTTCTCAATGGTAGTGACCCAGATCCGCGTTAAAAAATTCATCTAATGAATAAAAACTTGCCTGTATCAGCATATTCTTGATATTATTTTTGAATTGATTAATTGGCAGACTCTTCAATTGTAGGGGAAGCTTATTATAAAATCGGGGTGCGTAATAATTAACTGAATATTGGCCTTTTGATAGTCGTACAAATTCGGGAGCTATGAGAGTAGCACCTCGTGTGTTATAATTATGAATATCACTGTGGACCTCAAATAAAGACGTTTGTTAATGAATCCATAATAAGCATTTCATTATATATAGAAGACAATGTCATGATTTTGAGCAATTTGAAGTAAACCCTAACATCTTCACGAGAACTAAGGCCTTTAATTATTCTGATGGACCTTCTTTGCTATCCGAATAGTTTGGCACAATGTGGTGAATGTCCCCAAGCAAGAATTCCATATATTAAATGGGAGTGGATTAGGCTGAAATATGCATTCATACATGTTTCATGATTCGCAACTGGTCGCAAATTTCTGAGAAGAAAAATATTCCTTGATATTTTGTTTGATGCAAACTGTATGTGTTCGTCCCACACCAATTTTCTATCCAAGTACAAACCTAAAAATTTTACCGCTTGTTGATCCTCAGTTATCTGGCGCTGAGTGAAAATGAGATTTTTTGTTTCATTTGTATTAAGGCAGAGTTGGTTTACATTGAACCACTGTGAGGCTCTCAACTGTGTTTCATGCATTTCAAGCTGAAGATGTCTCAAATCCTTATTCCTGGTGGCCAAAGTTGTATCGTTAGCATACAACACACAACCTGTGGATGGAAGGCTGGATGGAAGATATATATATATATATATATATATATATATATATATATATATATATATATATATATATATATATATATATAATAAAGAGTACAGGGCCCAATACTGAGCCCTGCGGTACGCCAACATTGACAGCACCTGTGTCTGAGAGTTCATTTTTGTAATAAACGTTCCGCATTCGATTACTTAAAAAAGACTGAATTAATGATAAACTTGCAGAACTGAATCCATATTGTTTAAGCTTGGTCAAGAGAATGTCATGAGAAAATATGTCAGTAATACAACGAACATCTTAGCTATAAATCACACATTTCCACTACAATTCAGGAATCTATGAAGATGCTAGGCGTTATAAAAAGAACCTCCAGTGATTTTACCAACATTGCTGCTATTAAACCCTTTATTTTTCCCTGGTTAGATCACATCTAGATTACTGTTCCACAGTTTGGTCCCCACATTACGTTACACATAAATTGAAGCTTGAGGCTGTTCAGCACAATTTTCTGAGATATATTGGCAGTAAGATGCGTGTATACTATGAATATGCTGCATCAGAACGCATAGTGAACTTACTTCCTTTTGAGTTACACAGAAAAGAGAGAGACTTAATACTCCTGTTTGAAATTACCAACGGACTATGTACCAAAATATCTCTATTTGTCCCCAGTCGTTCAACTAGGCATGTTCAAACCTTTCATGTTTCTTTTCACAGATTTAATTACTCATACTTCAGTTATTTCCCCAGAACTCTTCGATTAGCTAACTCCTTGAATAACCTTCAAGTTTTTAATATATCAGTTTCCTACTTCAGAAGTCGTATATTTGACCTACCTTTGTAATAAAACCACTTTATTTTGTCAACTACATTTATAGCACTGTAATATTGTTAACTGAATAGGGCCTGCCCGTGAATAAATAAATGAATAAATAAAATATCATCGTTCAGTTGAAAGATTCTCATATACTTTTCGGTTTTACTAGTAGATAGGTACCACATGAACTATCTCTAAAATGGCCAATTTTCGTCCATTGGATGAAAAAATCGATGCGATTTTATTTACTATGCAATGCTTAACTCTCACTAGAATGAAAGAATTTTTCATTTATCGTTTCTCGAATCGTATTTTCTGAAGAAAATATTCGAGGGAGCTCGTATCCAATTTCGCAACTACCGATAGAGTACAGAAAAAAATCGTCGAAGCGATTTCTAATGAATCCGATATGGATATTGTATTTTAAAAAGATGGAGCACCACCATATTACTCCAGACAAGTAGGAAACTACATATACAATACTTTCCCTGCCATCCCGCTAGCCATATTTGCTACCATTAGTCTTTTTTATGGAGCTATTTGAAGCAAAAAGTGTACGGAACTGAACCTGCTTCAAAATTGGATGTGCCTCAGAGAATAATAAATATTTGTAGTGATATCAACGTCACCATTTTCAAAAATGTTCTGTGATATATCGGATAGGCCGTTCTTATGTCAAGAAGTTTAGGGCAAGCATATCGAGCATATCCCGAATCAAACTCAGCTTATTTTCTCGAATTATCAAGTTGAACGTCGATGTATTCAGGCAATTATTGAATGTTCCGCCATTTTGTAGTAGTGAAGGTATTGAGTTAATATTCTAGGATTTTGAAGTATTCATCAGGAGCTTCAGAAGAATGCGTCCCAAGACTCCCCTTTCCATTAAATTTATTTTATCAGATGACGCTCAGTCGCCATTTTGTCAATTTCATTACCCCAAGTTAAAAATTTTTGAGTTGACTACGTATTTATACGTATACGTATTATATGAGATGATTCGGTTCCTTTGATGCGATATCATATTTGTAGTGTCATCATGAGGAAGTTGATTCACAGATTCACCTTGAGCATTTGTACTTTGCATGCATATATAGCGTGGTGTTATCGTAAAACGTACTCCTCACGTTTATCCCTACTTCTTTCCTGAATTGTGCAGTGCTTTCTAATTTTTAGGGTTCCTTCATTTCCATAAAGGTGTAACCAGGATTACATACCTTCTAAAGGAGGTTCCTGCATCCATATTTTTTCATGGCTGAGGGATTATGTTTTGGCTTTCTTCTTCTTCTTGAAGCTACGACATCCGTAAGAAATATATTAGAATACAAATGACTTGGAAAATAATCTCTGCAGCTTGTTTCCTGCCTAAGTAACCAAGATCCAAGCTCCATAGTCCCTGATTGTTCTGACCTATGTTGGGGACATGTCCAGAGATGTTTGTATTCAGATTATTCAAGTTAGCCCATGGTCTGGTTCACGCGGTACCACGTGTAGATCAAATCAATCAATAAGTATTGTAGATAACAAATATCTGATTTTGATAGATATTCTAATCAAGAAATGGAGCGCATAAGCGAATTGATAGTGTTTTTCAGAAAATTCACTCATTTGAAGTTATTCGAGATCATTTTGAGCTTCAGCAGGACGTAATCTAGCAAGATGAACATTTTACGAATGCGTTTGTTTTTTTAAGGTCAATCCAATGATTTAAAGACAATAATCCAATATTGGAAAATTTACCTGTTCAGGGAGTGAAACCATCTCCAGCTCCACCAGTTTTCATCAAAGGTGTAGACGATGTCGGACCTTGTTCGATCAAAGATGAACAAGGAAGTGGTTGCAAAGTAACCAAGTCTCATACTGGCTAATTTGTTTGTTTCGTTATCAATGCTATACACCTTGAACTTGTGTCAGATTCGACCACAGAAGTGTTTTTGACGATCTACTGTGGAAAACCGTGTCAAATTTTCACGGACAACGAAACTAATTCGAATGCTTTGGCCGAATCATTTGAAATCGAGGGTGTATCGTGGTCTTCCATACCGACATATTCACCGCACTCTAGCGGATTATGATCTGCATCATTGAAAATATGCTACCAAACTGGTATAAAATAAGTACCATCCGATGAAGTATATTCAAATCAGGCATTCAGGGTTTATCTTTTTTTTGTTTGATCGTAGTATTCCTATTCACGGAAGCGTAGAAGTACGGAAGCGTAGAAGGGTCATTATTTTTTTATTTTTATTTTTCTCTCAATTCCGAGTTGCAACTCGGAAAATTATTGAATTCCGCTTTGAAACCCGGAAAATTACCAAATTCCGAGTTGCAACTCGGAAAATTATTAAATTCCGAGTTGTAACTCGGAAAATTACTGCATCCCGAAATGCATCTCGGAAAATTATAAAATTCCGAGTTGAAACTCGGAATTCAGTAATTTTCCGAGTTGCAACTCGGAATTTAGTAATTTTTCGACTTGCAACTCGATATTTAGTAATTTTCCGAGTTGCAATTCGATATTTAGTAATTTTCCGAGTCGCATCTCGGAATTCAGTAATTTTCAGAGTTGCAACTCGGAATTCAGTAATTTTCCGAGTTGCAACTCAGAATTTAGTAATTTTTCGAGTTGCAACTCGATATTTAGTAATTTTCCGAGTTGCAACTCGATATTTTGTAATTTTCCGAGTTGCATCTCGGAATTCAGTAATTTTCAGAGTTGCAACTCGGAATTCAGTAATTTTCAGAGTTGCAACTCGGAATTCAGTAATTTTCCGAGTTGCAACTCGGAATTAAGGAGAAAAATACGGAAGCGTAGAATGTATATATGCATGTGCAACCAAAAAAAAAAGATAGGGAAATAGTCGTTATGTTTTATTTTTGAAATTTCAGAACAATTTTTTTTTATTTTTTTCATCACGGACAAAGATTTCCTTTTGTGGTCCCTCAATCATTCAACCTTAATCTTTTTCATATATCCTACTCCATCTAAGTTTCTAATGTGCGGAATAAATTCATAAATATATTATATGACCTCTCGGTGGCCAATCAGGAATCTCAAACAAATCATTAAAAAAAATTTGGTGTGGAATTTCGAATTTTAATGAAACAAGAAATAAATTGAAATGGAATATTGATATAAACTGTTGTTTTTCCTACTTGATTCTTTCAAGTTCTATCCATATTCCCTCCTTGACGGTAGGAACTAATGCATTAACATCCATCTTCAAAGGTAGCTCGGTCTTGCGACTCAACTTTACCCGGAAGTTCTTGAGGAGGCTTATGAGTCCAACTTTCGATTGCAATATACCAAACCTCATTCCTGAAATGGAAAAAGTTTCATGTATTAGTAAAAAGACCAACAAACCAAAGTAAGTAAAACATCAGCCACAATCGATGGAAAAAATTAACATAAGTTTTTTCAATGAGTGTAGTAAGTACTGTTATTTACCAATACAAATCCTAGGACCTTCACCAAACGGAATGTGAGCGTAAGGATGCCTTTTCTGTTTGTTTTCTTCGCTGAATCTGTCTGGGTCGAAAACTTCAGGGTTCTCATAATATTCCGGATCACTCTGTATTCCTTGGATGGAAATGAAGACTAGTGTGCCTTTTTTTAAAATGATGTCTGAATCTGGTACTTTGTAATCGTTTATACATTTTCTGGTAACCATTTGAACGGGTGGATATACTCGCAGGGTTTCTAAAATCATCAAGATTCAAATATTAAATCAGTATAAAAATATACTGGAGGAATTTTGACTATCACCAATTTTATATATATATATATATATATATATATATATATATATATATATATATATATATATATATAATATTTTGTGATATAAATATAAAACGTTTATTTATCTATACTAATTTTATAAAGAGGTTAGTTTCTGATTTTGTTTTTGTTGTATGTTTGTTTGTAGGGGGTATTCTTCGGGAAATCCTGATCCGATTATGAAAATTCTTTCACTAACAGAAAGCTACACTATTCGGATATGATTTAAGCTATACTTCATTATGATTCAACAAAAAATCAGTGAGAAATAATAGTAAATGTAAATCATGTCGGTGTGCGCTAACTAAACGGTTCGGTGTAGACGAACATAATGTTCACCAAAAATATCGGTCTCGATCAGTTCAACAAAAAAGTCCCTTTTACTATTTAGCTAGCTTTCATATTTGAATCACTACAAAGGTTTTTTGTTAATCCATACATGTAAAATGCTTTCTTCGTGCTGAATAATTGACTTTACGAATCAATGCACAGCCTAAACCGCTGATCGTAGAGATCTGAAACTTGGAGGGTGTTTTCTTTATATGATGTAAGCATCCGATTAGAAAGGGTTTTATTAAATTTCTGCCCTAAGGGTTGAAAAACGAGGCAAAGTTTGTATGGGAAACCTGATGCCTTGGACCAATCTACTACAAATTTTGCATGAACATCCATTAACTGAATTGATGGAGGACGTGTTTCATATTTGAATGAAATACGATCGATATAATGAAAAAGCTTCCTTCTCTCCACAAAAATGATCATGATCCTTGGAATTGGTTATTTCTAAATTCAGTGTGACAGAATGAAAAAAAACCTATCAAATATTTTTGTGAAAATACTATCTTTATGAATTAGGAAGAGTTGAAATCTATTTCTTTTCTTTTCGAAAATAGAAAATCTCATAACTCTTTATTCTCTACTATGTACATTGTTCAGTGGCGTACATAGTACTAATATTCATTTTTTTCGAAATAAAATCTGCATTGGATTGCTGGAATCGAGGCATTGAGAGTAATTATCAAGTGTGCCACTGACAACTTGAATGCGTGTTTTTCCCACTCCAAGTGAAAAGAGGCAACTAAAAAAAATCGAGAAATATTAATTTAAGTAAGTGTGAGATGTCCTGTAAAATACGAATTTCAACTTTTCTTTCCCTGATTTTCTTTCAGAAGCTTTTGCTGGGATTTGGTCCACGGAGGCTCTTAGGTATGCTAAGTTGAACGTGAATATGAAGACTATTCCCATTTATACTAGACACAGACGTACACTTCTACCCCATAACCCCCCATAAAAAGTACACTAATGTAAATCCATTACATTAAAAAACACCAAATCGATGTATTTTCTTGTGCCAAACTTTTACTTTATTTCTTCAAACTTTAAAAATGATCTCCCAATGCTAATCAGTGGAAGCGTTCATACACAAAAAGTTAGGGCAAAAGTGTCGTGTATGACACTTCCATTGATTAGTATTGTGAGAACTTTCTTGAAATAAAAGTAAAAGATAAAGTAAAAAATTAAAGTTGAAGCAAATGGTCGGTCCATAAACCAGTATCTATGAATCATGCCATAACTGTACAAAAAAGTTTGTAGATGTTGCATCAAAGATTTAGAAGAGTTGATTCATGGAAAGCGGGTAAAACTCCATATCGAAACACGTAAACCTCTTTTTTTGAAAATCTTAGAGGAAATGTATAAGTACTTTTTACAATGTACTCGCAATTCAGATCTAGCTTACCATCGATAACCTGTCCCAAGTATTTGAGCTCGTTGACTGCATCGTATGTTATTTGGTTATTGTGTTTCTCTAAGACAGATTTAATTTCGTTTCGTACTTTGTCTTGAATCTCTGGGTGAGTCGCTAACAGATACAACGCGAAGGTCATCGTGGTTGAACTCGTTTCGAATCCAGCAATGAAGAAAACGAAACTCTGGGCCACAATTTCATTCATTGTAAGGCTTGTTCCGTCACCTAAAATTTGAAAAAAACTGTGGTTCCGTTTCTAGGCGCAATCATAAGATTGTCCCACTTTGATAAATATGTACAAATTCTATTATAAGAGATATATATAAATATATATATATATATATATATATATATATATATATATATATATATATATATATATACATCGAATATGCTCATTGAGCTTTTCTCGACATTTCTGAAAGAAAAAAACATCTTCCACTTTTTCCAGAAATGACCTCAACTTTCGATTCTTGAAAGGGACACCCTGTATATTGTTACATGATCGGCTAGGGATGATCATGAGGAATTCAACGATACCAGGTTTGATGATGTTATCTCCAATGACTGCGGAGATATCGCCATTTATATTATCCATAAGCTCAACGAGTAGGAGAGAGAAACTTTTTCTGGCAGGTTAATTCAATTCTCTCTCCCACTCGTTGAGCTTATGAATAAAATAAATGGCGATATCTCCGTAGTCATCGGAGATAACACCATAAAACCTGGTATCGTTGGATTCCTCATGATCATCCCTAACCGATCATGTAACAATATACAGGGTGTCCCATTCAAGAATCGAAAGTTGATGTCATTTCCGGAAAAATTGGAAGTTTTTTTTATCTTTCAGATATGTCGAGAAATGCTGTTCAGTGAGCATATTCAATGTTCCGAATTCCAAAAATATAGCTAGAAAAACAAAGGAGAAAACGGGGGTGTACCATGAGTGGTATTGCCAAAACTTCATAGTTGATGTATCAAATACCTTGACATAATTATTATTAACCATAATAAAGTATCATCAAATGAATTTATTGGAATAGAACTGAGGATTGTTTTTCCAGAATGCAAATATATAAAAACCTTTTCGATACAAAGCTCACTTGAAAGTATATGTTTTTCGATAATACCTGTGATCTCATTTGATTCAGTAAATCTAAGCCGAAGTGGAGTGAAAAAATATTTCAAAATACAAATTATCAACAATCACCTTCATATAATAATCATAATACTTTTATTATTATATATTTATATATTTTTTATATGCACAATACTCGTTGCAAGTTAGAGTAACGTACAAATATAGTAAAAAAAGCAAATTACAAATATAACATTCCATATCGTCCTAATAAAATTATACCAAACGAATTCAATAGTACATTGTTCACCAGGTAGAAAAAGACCAACATTCCTGGCCGACTGTGAAAAGTGGCTTTTCCTACGAGGTAAATATACTATTTTTCAGCAAATCGTTTGAAATTCGACATATATCAATTGAATTTGAGAGAATCGCAAATAATTTCATTCACAAATGAATGGTGCTTTGAAATTCTTAATGAAATCACTTAGGTGACTGTGGAAATGTATCAAGGTTGAATTTTCAGGTCAAACAAATTTTGAATGAATTTACAATGATTTACTTGTATAGGGATTTATAAATAAACTCGAATTATAATTATTATAATTATCATAGATGATACGAAGCATCTCACACAAGAAAATCAAATAGGAGATTCAATATCATCAAAATAACCAAATAGTCTTGATATAATGATTGCTGAAGGATATTTCAGGAGTATGTGCAAAAAATGTATTATTCTTAAATAACCCATTATAGGCTATTTCTAGAATACGTAAGTTCGCTTATACAACGGCAATATTTTGCTCAACCTTATTCTTGTAGTAGACTAGAAAAATGTTATACTGACAGTTTGGACAGAATTCTTATTCCTGCAGTCTTCAAATTCTTGAAGTACATTCATATTCAAAGTAAATATTTAACCGTCTCATGTACCACAGCCATAACTCCTGGTTCAATAATTTCGGGAAACTTGCAATATCTCGGGTTAGAGATTCTCGACTACGTTAAATATTTCCATCTTTATAATCTTACTATATAAATAAAAATTATTACTTTGTCTATGCACAGACATCCTATACTCCTATAACTATCAAGAAAGGTGCTCCAGTTACGAATACTCAAGTTCACCTTTTAATCAATTAATCAATGTGTATTTACCCTGTGAAATATTAATGTTTATGAAAAAGGAACTAAGTTAGTGTAATTATAAACATATTCATGAATCGAAAATGTATTCCAATAAAAAATCAAACCGAAACCAATGTCGGATCCAAGAAATAAAATTGTAATTAAATCAATTCTTTTTTTTTTGATCGCTTATTGAAAAATCCATCTAGCTTGGTTTGTTTTTATTATTTTTCATTTACGGATTCACACGAAAGTGAAGCCTTGTAATGTTCAAACGATAACTCTAAATTTTTCAAATTTGTAACCCTCAAGAAAAACCTCCTTCAGTTTGTTAGAAATCAAAACTCCATTTCATAAAATAGATTTTTGTCGTTATTTGTTTTGATTCTACTGATAGTACTTAGACTTCTGGTATTTTACCATGGTCTGTGAATATCGGTCTTCAATTGCGTTTATGGAATAAAATGTATGTAAAGAGTACACCATTTACCTGTGTGTTTGTTATTGTCATTCTTGATGTCAATCAGCATTTGCAAAAAGTCGGATCGCCTAACATTTTCCTTTTCTCTGTATCGAACGGTGTCGTTAACAACTTTGGTATAGAAATCTTCCACATCCTTCTCAAACGCTCGTATTCCCAGAAAATTGGCTACGGTAGGAAATGACATACCGAACGCTGTCAGCAAGTTACGATAACTGCTAACATCGAAGACTTTTTGACCATAACGCCTGAAAGCGTTGTCTGGTTCCTTGAAACTGTTGCACTCCAGGCCGAAAGCACACGACCCTATGATATCCGTGGCATAACAAGCTGCAAAGGTGTGATACAATTTCTTATTTGTATTTTTGCTGAGGTGTTTTCAAAATCATTGGCGCAATACGAATAATTATCAAAAATATAACTAATGTGGAACAATAGGTTGGTTAGTTTCAAGATGAGTGGGTCTATTAGATACCCGTGAGGGTTCATTGTGACTCACACCAATCCTCACCCCATATATGCAATAACTAATATAAGTAAGGTTCTTCCGCCAAAATGTCTCTACATAAGTTTGCGACTGTTTAGGTACTCCTGCATCAGAATCTTCCGAACAGTGAGGAGTAGATATTTCAAAGTTCTCTCAATTAACAAAAATTTACAACTCCGTCCCAAGATGCATAAAAACCCTTGTGCGTTGACTGATATGTTTTTGTTTGGTCATACCCTCTCGATCTGAGAAATCAGATCATGGGGGCATTATTTCGTTCTTCATAGTATTAATAGTGCAGAATTCTGTAGGTACCACAGTTTAACAATTCTTTCTCGTTTGAAAATATATAATCTTTCCAAAACCTACATGAAGAATCGAAGATAGTTTTAGAAATACCAGAACCGAAATTTAGTTTAGTTTATTACGGGCAAGCCCAATTAAAAAAATTATTACAAGATATACATTATGTGAGTAATACAACAACAGACATAACATAGATGGTATAGATAATGTTGAAGACATTAAAAAGATCAATGGAAAGTAAAAATACAGTACAGTCAGTGTAAAAGTGGAAGATAAAATGACAAGATGGTCACTGACACAGTTGATTTTTAAACTTATGAAGAGGCGTAGAGAAGATGTCAATATCGAGGGAATTTGCCGCTCTAAGGGATCTTGGGATGTAGCTGTAATGAGCAGTGTTGGTACGATGGTAGGGAATATGAAAAGTAGCTATCTGTCTAGTGAGGCGAGTGGGGACTTCTAAACTGATTTGAGAAAGTAGATCAGGACAGTCATAATCACCATTTAATATCTTGTAAAGAGTCAATAGATCTCGCTGATTACGTCTATTCTCCAAAGATGGAATATTGAGATAACTCTCAATTGAGGCATATTCACCAAAGAAGTTAGATTTGAAAGAAACATATCTAAGAAAGCTTTTTTGAACACGATCAATCTTGGAAATTCGGGTTACATAATGTGGTGACCAGACAGAGAAACAATAATCGAGGTGAGTTCTAACAAGTGTGCAATATAGGATTTTGATGGCACTCAGACTAGTGAAGTGACGAGTTGTCCTCTTAATAAAACCCAACATTTTGGTAGACCTGTTGACAATGGAGGTTATGTGGTGATTAAAGGTTAGGGATTCGTCAAGAATTACTCCAAGGTCCGTGACACGGTCGAGAGCATCCAGGGGTTGTCCATTGATGGTATAATCGAAAATGACAGGCTGATGGGGTCGAGTGAAACGTATGATATGACATTTGTTTATGTTTAGGCCCATACCATTTGTTAGGCACCAAGTAGCAAGTCTGCAGATATCGCTCTGTAACTCAGCGGCGTCATCAACACAGTTCACAATACGAAAGAGCTTTAGGTCGTCAGCGAATAGTAGGGCATTACTGTAATGGAAGCATGAAGTGATGTCATTAATGAACAAGTTGAAAAGTAAGGGGCCCAGATGTGAGCCTTGGGGCACGCCCGAGGATGCAGGAAATTCAAAAGAATAATGGTGCTTGAATCTCACTATTTGATGTCTGCCTGTCAGATAATCGACAATCCATTTCAGAATCGCTCCTCCGAAACCATACCTATTGAGTTTGTGGGTTAGAAGCCCATGATTAACCCTGTCGAAAGCCTTGGAGAAATCGGTATAGATGGAGTCGACCTGACTACCCCTATCAAGAGCTTTAGACAGAATATTGGTATAGGTGATCAAATTAAGTTCAGACGACCTTCCGGATGAAAAGCCAAACTGATTGGAGATCAGTAGCCCTGAGCAGTCAAAAGTCATGTAATCTGTAATGATGCTCTCGAACAATTTAGGGATTGTACTAAGAATTGAGATCGGACGATGGTTAGTAATGTCAGATTTATTACCTGATTGATATATGGGTGTTAAGTAGGAAAGCTTCCAGTAGTCTGGTAATATCCCAGTATCCAGGGATTTGTTGAAGATGTGAAATAGTGGTCTAGACAATATATAATTGCAATTTTTAAGAAGAATGGGGGGAATAGCATCAGGCCCCGGACCCTTTCTAACATCGAGATTGCTCAGCTTCTCAAATATGGTGGAGATAGGAATGTGGTAAGAGCAAATGTTAAGTTGAGCGTCGATGTTACAATCATTGCGGTTCAGGATTTGATCGGTATATACTGAGGAAAAGTGGCGTGCAAACAGATTAGCGACTTCAGTGCCGGAAGAGGCAACAGAATCGCCAAGAAACATTTTATCAGGCAAAGTAGAGCCTGACCTAGCGCCGTTTACAAAATCCCAGAAGGCCTTGATGTTATCCCCGATATTGACCTCAACACCATTGATGTAATTCGAATAACATTCTCTAGACAGAGTCTTACAACGAGCTCTAAGCTCTCTAAATACTGAGTAACTTCCATGAGTTCTGGTAGTTTTATAAATGTGATGTGCGATCCTCTTCTCATGTGTCAAATGCCTAAGCTGTGGGCTGAACCAAAAGGGAAACGAACGGTTGGTGATCCTCTTGAGTGGAATGAATACCTCGATAAATGAGTACAGGGTATCGTAAAAACTATGAAGCATTCCGAATAGGTCCTTATCTAGGAGAAGGGCGTCCCAGTCGACAGCACCGAGATACTGGCATAACAGCTCGTAGTCAGCGTTTCGGAAGTCATATGAGTGTTCAGCAGCCTGAGACTTATGAAATTCTGTTCCCACTTGCACTATTGTTTCAATGGCTGGGTGGTGAGCATCAGGTGGCAACAACACATCTGCAGATTAGTGTACAGTGGATCGGTGGGGGTTAATACGAGATCCAGAATAATCCCCCGGTTATTTCGTATATTGTTTGACTGGAATAAATTGTGGAGTGCACATAGATTGGAAACAACTTCGATGGCCTCGGCTTCAGCTGGTGATGAGCCAATAGTTGGAGAACCGAGGGAACAGTAATCTTCAACTTGCCAAATGATGTTAGGAAGATTGTAATCGCCAAAGATGTAAACTCTAGTATTAGGATTCTGTACATTCAGGGATTCCACCAGGTCATAGTGTGTATTTATGTAAATGAATGATGAGTTCTCTTCAATATTGTTCATGAATGTTCTGAATTGATAGTATGAAAACAGAAATTTTGGTTTTTAACCTAGCGCTGAATTGAGAAAATACGTAACAGGTATCGAAAATCGTCGGATATGATGTGATAAATTCATGAGCATAATCTATAACCCAGAAAGTTACATTCGGGCGAGCAGGTATTTTGACCTTAGTAGATTCATGAAGTGAGCCTCTGCTTGCACGAAGGGATTCCTTTAGTTAAAATTGATCAAATTCAAGAATACGAGAAATTGAGCATTTCGGCAAACGATTTTCCAGGTATGAGCCAACCCACATGTTCTAATGATATAATTCCTCGGGTATCTTCTTGTCACTTACCGAGAACTTTTTTAATATCCAAAGGTTCATCATGACTAATTTCCTGTTGTAAATATTTCTCCAACAATATTCCACAATTGGCTATGGTTTCGAACATATATTTCATTTTTCCCGAAGTGAAGGTAGGGCTCATTTTTGCCCTCAAATTCTTCCATTTCTTCCCTCCAAGGACAAACAGATGGGCACCTGGATAGAAGAGAATATAATTTTTTCTACTCCCACCGGTGGCCGCTATCAATTCACAATATAAATGTGTATTGTGAGCTGTCAGGACGGTGTGAGTAGAAAAAACACAGTACATGACTGGGGGATGAGGCCAATTACGTACACTCCAGAATTACCGCACTCTCTTAAGCATCGTGCTCACAATTTTTCGCTTGCGCGTAATTTGCACTTATCCCCTTCGTTACGTAATATACTATTGAATAATCGTCCGAAAATTAGGGCTCGAAATAGGCAAAGTTGATGACTCTGTTGGGGCAACTAAAACGATTCGATCACAAACTATGTCATTCTGTATACTTCACCAAATTATTGGCGACTCAACCAGTGGGCTTTATAATTTGGCAGTGATTTTTCTGAATTACTCACTTATGGGATCGTCTTTTTCATTGTAGTACGCTCCTCTGTCAATAAAGTGGTTGAAATCTTTTGTCATAATATGTTTGACGAGTTCCAAATCCACTGGCATGAAAACCGGTGTCATCAGAGAATACATCCCGACATATTTCAAACCTGAAAAACAATTCTGTTGAATCTCATGTGATATATATTTTCTCTCGCGTAAGTTATATATTCAACTTTTCAGCTGATCGGAGCTTTTTGTAGTTTACTTTTAATGATACTCTGAGCAATGAATGGGGTACCCCAGTTCAATCCTTATTATCTTATTTCGATAATATTCAAATCTTCCTCTGAGTGTCGTTCATTTTTTGTTTGCTCATGACGCAGCCCTAGTATTCACTGGAAAGTTTCAAAAAACAATTGATGATTAAAAAATATGATGATACCCGAAATCATCATAATTTTTTTAATCATCAATTGTTTTTTGAAACTTATATATATATATATATATATATATATATATATATATATATATATATATATACAAAACTCGGGAATTATATTTGGGACAGCAGAAAAAGCTGTTTATTTTAAAACAATTTACTATGTGTCAACTGACTTTTTTAACTATCTCATTCAGCGACCATCCTCACTAACAATGTAAGGAAAATTTTTTCTCATACTTTCATTCATCAGCATTATTTTGTATCTCCCTGACAAACATAACATTAAATAGGTTGGTATCCCCAGATAGGTAATTTCATTAAGGATACGAAGACAGGCAGGTTTGACGAAAATCACAGTATAATTTGAAGCAGCCTGTATGAATAGGTACCTATAAATGTTTCTCAGACCGTTACATGCTATTATGGTGTTCTCTGAGCCGCCTCGCCAAATAACTTCAGATCTTTCATTGAACAAAATAACAGCTGTTCCATTCTGAGCCAGCTTCAGTTTCATATTTCACAAAAAAATAGTATATTACACACCGAGGTGGGAAGTCATTCATTCCTGTCGTGAGATCAGTTACACCCCGTTTCGACGATGCAATTCTGTCGCTGCACCGATTAAAATTGATAAACCTCTTTTTCGTTCTGAACATATCTAAAATATTATATTTAACGAGAAATTACCAAGACCGCGGTTTTCTCTGAATAATCAAGTAGATATATTGTTACCGTGACTACGGGGTATACAATTGTCAGCAATATAAATAAATGTCGGAAAGTCAATAAATGACAGATAAAGTCTAGAATAGATGAAATGAGGGCGGTAAGCGAGGGCGGGAAGTAGAGGTATGTAATGTGACACTTCCCAACCTTCAGTGACAGTAAAAGTACATTAGCATATTATTTGGTCCACCACAATTTGAAATGCTCACGACAAGACAGCTAGCTGATTCGGGCTTCGGCCCTCGTCAGCTGTGGGTTGGCAATGTCCTCGAATCGAAGACAAATTATGATAGATGACCAAGAATATTTATTATGAATCGTGCCTTGAAGGCAAGCGACATATAAGTGAAACCAACTAGCGCTGTAACATTTCAAGAAAAAGCTGTCATAATTTTCCGTCAGTGGTGACAGTTTGTCACTCTCAGAGTGTTAGCGAATCCACAAATGTATCTGAAATGATACAACAAGAAAAAGGGATATTTGCTATGAAGCATTAAAATCAGAAAACTACACAGCAAATATTCGTTTTTCTATATTACACGTTGGTTTATCGTGACTGCGAGAGTTGGAGAAAGACAAACCAGATAAGTGATTTCTGTTTATGGGGTTGCAAGCAATTTTGAAAATACCCAAGGATGTGAATGAAACTCTTCTTCTTCGAAAGAAAACTCATGATAGTAAATCTTGTTTCCCATTATGAATTTCTACGTCACTAATTTTTTGTGTAATAGTTTTCACTTTCAGTTTTTGAGATATCAAGATCAAATTTGAAATATAGGTAACGTTTTAGGGTTTACATCATCCAGTATGCCAAGTGATTGTAACAAGTGGATGTTAAAATATCAAATGAATTCTTTGATTTGTTTATACATTTTTCTGTCTCCTGTAATTTTCACGCTTCTGCGACCGTTATTGAGAAAAAAATAAAAGTACCTAATTTTTTTGTAAATCGCTAGATTTATTGAGTTTATCAACCAAACAATGAAAAATTTAATAGTGGGCTTTGACTTGGACCTAGACTGGTGAAGAACCAGTGCCTTCCATCGAAATTCTTACTGAACGAATTATTGATGCCTTCCACACCATAAGAAACACTCGCACCAGCGGCGCACTCCAAAAAATTTATGTGGCGAAAATTTATGTGGCGAAAATGGGCTTGACCCCTGGAAGCATACCTTCCTGTAACTTGTTACAATCACTTGGCATACTGGATGATGTAAACCCTGAAACGTAACCTATATATCAAATTTGATCTCAATATCTCAAAGACTGAAAGAGCCATGAAGAGAAAAATAAAAAAATCTCGAAACTTTAACGTCTGTAGATCGGTAACGAAGCGTTTGCGGACACTACGGAAAACAAAAGTCTTATTTTGACTTGAGAAATGCGCCCTTGAAAACTTGATACTGAATTTTGAAACACCCTGTATATATTTATAATATATATAGTGTGTCTGTGTGTGTTCGGATAGGCTTCCGCGGCCGAATATCTGATTACTAGAACTTAACAAACGAGACGACTCACAAAGGCTTCCCAATTCAGGGAAACCATTGCTATCCCATCGAACAAATTCTTCAATTAATCCTTTTCAAACTAGACCTGTATACATGGTCCGACAGTTTCAAAAACGTCAGATTCTCATACCATAAATACCATCCCTCTATCCATAACACAACAATCTTTATTTTGTCAAGATGAGAGCTGGGGGTTGAGGAGACTTGGCCTCGGCGCGAAGAAGCCATTTGAGAATGGCTCCAGAAACGTCGATAGAAGAACGATTCCAGACACGGTTTAACCGGAAGTTCCAGTTATATATATATATATATATATATATATATATATATAAATATATAAATATATATATATATATATATATATATATATATATATATATATATATGTAGAAATTGATGTTTTCACGGATCTTCGTTATACAAGATGAATTTTTCTGGGTTTTTATCCGTTAGGTATTTTCTGATTTGTTCAAATCATATAAATATATATATATATATATATATATATATATATAAATATATATATATATATGAGAGGAGAGGAAGTCTTTGCTGACAAGTTAAGAACAAAACTTGGGAATTATATTTGGGACAGCAGCAAAAGCGAAAGTGTACTCTTATGACAATATATTTCCAATATTTCGACAATCGGTTATTGTCATCATCAGGGAGATACAAAATAATGCTGATGAATGAAAGTATGAGAAAAAATTTTCCTTACATTGTTAGTGAGGATGGTCGCTGAATGAGATAGTTAAAAAAGTCAGTTGACACATAGTAAATTGTTTTAAAATAAACAGCTTTTTCTGCTGTCCCAAATATAATTCCCGAGTTTTGTATATATATATATATACAAAGTTGTTTTTTCTATATCAGGGCTTCGGTCTGAAGAAAAAGATTACTCTTTTTAGCTACCCGAAGCCCTGATATAGAAAAAACAACTTTGTGTACAAATAGACGGTCGAGAATACTTATCATCTATATATATATATATATATATATATATATATATATATATATATATATATTGCAACCCCATAAACAGAAATCACTTATCTGGTTTGTCTTTCTCCAACTCTCGCAGTCACGATAAACCAACGTGTAATATAGAAAAACGAATATTTGCTGTGTAGTTTTCTGATTTTTATGCTTCATAGCAAATATCCCTTTTTCTTGTTGTATCATTTCAGATACATTTGTGGATTCGCTAACACTCTGAGAGTGACAAACTGTCACCACTGACGGAAAATTATGACAGCTTTTTCTTGAAATGTTACAGCGCTAGTTGGTTTCACTTATATGTCGCTTGCCTTCAAGGCACGATTCATAATAAATATTCTTGGTCATCTATCATAATTTGTCTTCGATTCGAGGACATTGCCAACCCACAGCTGACGAGGGCCGAAGCCCGAATCAGCTAGCTGTCTTGTCGTGAGCATTTCAAATTGTGGTGGACCAAATAATA
The DNA here is from genome assembly GCA_032362365.1 of Zygogramma bicolorata. NCBI lineage: Eukaryota > Metazoa > Arthropoda > Insecta > Coleoptera > Chrysomelidae > Zygogramma > Zygogramma bicolorata. The sequence goes on along the minus strand of JAVJAQ010000900.1, from coordinate 362,807 downwards.
TGCTAATGTACTTTTACTGTCACTGAAGGTTGGGAAGTGTCACATTACATACCTCTACTTCCCGCCCTCGCTTACCGCCCTCATTTCATCTATTCTAGACTTTATCTGTCATTTATTGACTTTCCGACATTTATTTATATTGCTGACAATTGTATACCCCGTAGTCACGGTAACAATATATCTACTTGATTATTCAGAGAAAACCGCGGTCTTGGTAATTTCTCGTTAAATATAATATTTTAGATATGTTCAGAACGAAAAAGAGGTTTATCAATTTTAATCGGTGCAGCGACAGAATTGCATCGTCGAAACGGGGTGTAACTGATCTCACGACAGGAATGAATGACTTCCCACCTCGGTGTGTAATATACTATTTTTTTGTGAAATATGAAACTGAAGCTGGCTCAGAATGGAACAGCTGTTATTTTGTTCAATGAAAGATCTGAAGTTATTTGGCGAGGCGGCTCAGAGAACACCATAATAGCATGTAACGGTCTGAGAAACATTTATAGGTACCTATTCATACAGGCTGCTTCAAATTATACTGTGATTTTCGTCAAACCTGCCTGTCTTCGTATCCTTAATGAAATTACCTATCTGGGGATACCAACCTATTTAATGTTATGTTTGTCTTTTTCGAAATGTTTATCAAAAAATTGAAAAAATAACTACATGTTTTAACATATAGAATATGGAATAAAAGAACCGACAATAATCACATAATTAATCATTTTCAAAATGTCGTCCTCCTTTTTCTGCACATTTTCTGAGTGTCTTCGGAAAATTATTTCTCAGATGGGCAGTCATAATTCGTTAGAATGCCACAAGAATTTTACTGTTCCTTATAAATAATAATCCATTGATGTTAGGTCCAGTGACCCCAGCGTCCAATCCACTGATCTGGAAACATTACATCCACCCTTACGTACTTATCCCGAAAAATATTCTGTTGCCCCAACTAGCTGCAGCCACATTCCATTTTTGATGTGATTATGTAGGTATTCTATTTTGAGATTTTAACTCAAAATAGTGATAATAACAAAGTTGAATTTCAACCTAGGTGCATAATATTTACCATTTGGTGGATATCTGCATTGTGAATTTGGGTCAAATCATATTTCACATTTTCATCAATATGATATTTTCTCATGTAATACCACTCGTAGGTACCTGAATTATTTCTGGAATTTTTTTGGAGCTCATGATAAATTTATTAGGAAGTATAATTGGACAACTGTGCTGAGAATATATAGAATATCTGGGACTGGCAACAGAACAGACGTATTGTTCAACTTTCAGACTATTGAAAACTAATTTGGAGTGTGTGTTTGAAAATCGCATTAACGGATAGTACCACTGTAATAGGCCCATTGATATATTCCAGCAGGAATGGTTCATGTCAAGTACTTTTTACAAAAATTAGTCCACCTGTGAGAATGCACAAAGCACAGAAATTGTTACATTTGAAGATGGTTGAGGAATGGAGATGAACAATTACCCATTTTTCAGTTTGATGAAATGGTTAAAAACGAAACGTATATTTTCAAATGATTTCGATAAGAATGATTTTTTTACCTTTCTTCTTCGCAGCCATATAAATGTTGTTCACATCATCTCCCAATGAAACGGTTCGTTTGTGTGGAGGCTCTAAATTTCCCCATGGTATACTGGGTGGTAGGTAAGGTACATTCTGGTATTCCCAATACCGGAAGTTTCTCCTGACAAAAACGAATAGAACCGCCAGCAAAGCTACAAATATCCCGAATAAATCGAGTACTATATCGTTTGTTATGAAGGCCATGGTTGTTCTGAAACAAAAGAATCGTTGAATGATCTCGTAGAATAGAATGTGGAATGGTAAGAAATAGCGCCAATAAATTGAAGAGGTCGAATCTATGGGAAAAGGGTAATTGGATCATTTCTCATTGGTGCAGCTGATGAATTCGCTATCATTTCCGACACTGAAGGAGGTAGCCAACGTCTTCAAGCCTACAGAAAACACCGTACTCCTAAAACACTACATGGATAAGCTTATGCATGGGGTCTTCTTCAACAACATAGAGAAACACTACACAGAAGCCTGACATTTCCATTTCTCAAATTGAGTATGTGTCTTCAACATCATCGTTAATCGAAGTGATGTGTCACATAATACTTACAGGATCTGCCATGAGGCGCTTGATGCAATAGAGCATTCAAGGTCATATCAAATCATACGGACAACTGTTTCTTTTATATATGCAGATTCACACGAAAAGGAAGCCCTGTAATGTTCAAAGAACACCGTGTGAATGGGTACAGAATTCGATGATAATGAAACTGTATCTGACAACTTTCCTGTATATTCAGACAGTTACTACAACGGTACATTAGAAACAACATACACATAATACAAAGTTATGATATTCTTTTCAACACTTAAAGCACGTAAACAAGGAGGGCTAAAGGGGGTAATTACCCTTCCGTGACTATACTCATCCATGACTAGTCACATCACACACACACCTACACCCACCCACACACGCGCACACACACACACACATATATGACAGCTGGAACTTCCGGTTGATCCGCGTCTGGAACAGTTTTCTTGTCTACGTTTCGGCACCCATTTCGGAGCCATTTTCAAGACTGAATGACCTTGCGTCTAGGTCTGAGTTGTCCTACTAACTGGGTTTCATCACTGGAGATCGAGAAAATTTTCGAAATGGCACTGTCCTGGAGTGAAGAAGAACCTGTAGGGCTTCTAAAGAAATTTTATCACATTGCTGCCTATGAACCAGCTTGGAGATGTGGAGAAGCAGCAAATTGCAAGGTATTCTATTTCAAAATCGAGACAGACAACAGTAGACGAGAGACAGAAATAGTTGAATATAACCCAGTATTTTCAAAGACGGCACAAGGGGGAAATCAGAAGTTGTCCGACAGTTTTCGGTAAAAATTTATTTATCGTTGTAAGGAAATATCGTGCTTTCCCAAGTGGTGATATCTCCATCGGACCAGACAAATCACCGTTAATTAGTCTAAATCGGCCTGCGGTTGAAAGTCAATCTGCTCTGTGTCCCGTTTATACATGCTACGCAAGGCGTTTCATCTTTAAGTTTTTCCAGATTGCCACATCTGTGGGAAACCAAATTAATTGAAACTTTTTTCAGGGAATATGTTCAATTCATACACGTTTTTTATCAAATATGCATCTGCTATCGTTCTCATGGTTGCAAATTTGACATAGATGATCGGAAAATTTGATTGTGTATCCTTCGAGCTGTAACAATGATTTCATTAACGTATATTTTCACTGAATTACAATTTTCAAGACGTGTGGTTAACGATGTTCTTCAAAGACCAACTCTCCTGGTTGAACCCGAATTTTCAAAAGATTGTTTCAACTTGTCCCATATCTCTTTAGCTGTCTTAGCGACTGGACATGAATATAATTGATGGGATCGGCGAGTAAAATAATCTTGGACTTTTTGATTATCTTCTCATTCGTCTCAGTTCCAAAAGATCTTCAAAGATGACAGGGAAAAAACCAGCTCAGTGAGCCCCGTATTATAAGAGAAAATGGATATGGTTTGGATAGAGCTAAATGCGGCTCTGTCCCCAATAGAACAAATTAATACCCATACACCTAGTCACGATACAAGTTATATTTTCAAAACAATGACGAGTATCAAAGTTCCAATAGTTGGTTATTGGCCTTGAAGAATATAGCATGTTATTATTTTTTTATCATTATACATGGGTGTTCATTTAAAATTCCCCGGAACATTGTATCTCATGAAATAAAATTCCTTTTCCGCAAATCGCTGGGAAATTTTGACGTTCCAGACAAAACTCCTGAAAGAAACAGTCAAGATTTCCTTACTGTAATGAAATGATATTTCCTTACAGTTGTCAGCAGTGCCGGATTTAGGCTCTGCCGGCTCATAGGCAGAGCATATGGTGGAGGCCCTCAAATCGTTTGTGGTTAACTGTTGAAAGGTCCAGTCGAAGAAGAGAGCAACTGAATAAGTTGGCTAACATAACGTTTATATAAAATTATAGATACCTGCAAGCTGAATCATTTTTCGTCTTATTTTCACATTGATAAATGAATCAATAATATTGTTGAAGTCTGTTTCTCTCAAAACATCTCTTTCTAAACTGAGGAGAGTCAAAATATTCAATCTGTTCTCGGTCATTGAACTTCGGAGTTTATTTTTGATAAGATTCAGTTTTGGAAACGATCTTTCAGCAGTACAGTTCGTCACCATTAGTCTGAGATAAATTCTCAATATTACCTCAACATTGGGAAAGCACTCTTTAACATTGTTTTTACACAATAATTCATAAATCCATCTCTCATATCCAATTTCTTCTCTTCTCTTCTGTTCAAATTTTTCATACTGAACTATGAATAGTTTGAAATATATGAATTCATTGCCAAAGAGTATCATCTACGACTTCGCGATAGGTTTTCACCAAGTTCTCGCTGGCAGACAAAATTTCTTGATCAGAAATAATTGTCAAATTTCTCAAGAATCCGAATCGTGCATTCAGAAGTGAGTAGGCATCCATTCTCTCCTGAAGAGCGGTCATGAGCTGGTCGACAACTGGGATGTAGCTTTGAGTCCTAAATTTGTCCAAGGGTGACAGCTGAACTTCCGAAGCTTGCGGGCAATCTAAAGTAGACAACCGAACGTTTCTTTTTATTTTTCCCCTTTTCTCTTCTTCGTAGTTTCGGCAATCAACTAGCTCGAATGCCTTTATTTCATGTTGATTGAAACTGCCTCTTTCATTTTCGATGGTTGATTTTAATGAATTAAGCAGGTCTGCAGCAGTATTCAAGTCCAATCTAGGATTTTGTAGGCTTTCGCTGACTTTATTTATATGTCCCAGTATAGTATCCCAAACAACTGTACATACGGCTGTTTCTAACTTTGTCATCCTATCATACAGACCGACAGCTTTTGCTCTCGATTTAGCTGTGTCTTCTTCGTCCTCTATAATTTCTTCGAGGGCATTCATAAAACCTTTATAGCCCCGCAAGAGTGATTTAGTGTCTTCAACTCGACATGAACAGCCAGTAGTTGTCGTTCTAAGATTGAGCGAATGCCCAACACACGGTATCCAAGCTGCTAGGCTATTTTTTTCCTGTACTAATGCTTGTAGGCCATTATATCTGCCACTCATTGCAGAAGCATTGTCGTACGACTGTTCACGAATGTTTTTCAGGCCCAGCTCGTTTTGTTCTAAAAAATGTATCAAGCACTCATACATATCCTTCGCCTTATGACCCTGATTAGGCATAAACATAAGAAAACGATCAACAGAAGTCGTCTCCAGAGAAACTGAAAAATATTTTGCAATTTTTACTCTTTCAATAATTTTTTTCAAAAATGCTTTTCCAAAAATTTTAGCAGTTCCTCACAAATCGTGGATGACAAGTAATTTGTGTGACTACTTCCGCGATTGCCATGTTCTTCTAAATGTTTTTTTGAAAAACATCGTAATCAGCTAAAAGCTCTAATATTCCTAGATAGTTGTCGTTGTTAGGAGATCCGAGAGTTTCATTGTCTCCTCTAAATGCCAATTCCCTTTCGCTGAGAAAAGCTATGACTCGCAATACTCTTTTAAGAACTTCTCGCCAATACTTAACACCTTTTGCCATTTGCTCCGCCAGTTCTTGATCTATGCCACCAATCAGTTGGGATCTCCCAGTATAATCGACTGAATCCTTCGAATGATTTTTCGAGGTTTCATGTTCAATCAATCATGCGAGGCCATTTTTCCAATCATGAAAGCCCTCAAGGGTAAACTGTGAACAAACCGGCGGGAAAAGCTTGCATACAAAACAGAAGAGATGTCCTTTCCTTGGAGAAAAACATAACCAGCAGCGTTTTTCAGCCTCACCGTTTTTGTTCTTCGAATGAAAAACGTTTTCTTACATTCCCTTGTATATATACTTGTTTTTCCTGACTCAGTATAAAATTGCGGAGCTGAATTTTTATCGAATAGTTCCTCATTGCAATTTTGAAGGGAAGTTATGTCCATTTTAATACAACAGTCAATGGTGTAGGGGGTTAAAATTTCAGGCCACAGACCAATGTCTTTTTCCAAGTTAAAACTTCCAGAGATGTTGTCAGACAGATGCTCCAGAGCTTCAGTGGATTCTTGTGTTGATGTCGCAGGCACGTTTTCTGGCACCTGAAAGAAATAATTAAAATCAACTTATGATTCGAGAAGTTTATAAAGTTGCCTATCTATTATAATTACACATTGAGTACTTATTGCACACTATTTTTTGTACTGATATGACCTATATACAGTTGTGGAGAGTGTACAATGTACAGGAGATTATTCCGTAATTATTAAAGATACAAAACTTCAAAGTAATATCAAAAGTAGGTACGTTACTTAGTGACTGAAATGACATGTGACATCAGTAACTTTTTTAGAATTTTAACATTGAACTCTCCCATCTCTCATACAAAATATCGAAAAATCGGTTTATTTTTTAGGATCATAAAAATGCTTTTTATTATACCCAATCAAAAAGTTGATTTTTTAAGAAGTAGATGGAAACTTCAGGTATCCAAAATTTTAATAATTCTCGTTTCATTTTCGAAAAGAGTATTCATCATACTTAACGATTAGGTATCTATACCCGGTATGAACACAACTGAGAGATCATCTCGCTTCAAAAAAATTTGAGGATTTGTAAGCTCTCACCATATTGCAAACGTCTGCAGTTACTAAGTCATCTTCTTGCAGTGATCTTGCATAACGAGATGCGGTATCATCGTTAAGAGAGTGAGAAGTAGTTGCAGCATCACTATTTGCCTTAGATGGTGCAGTAAAAAAATTAGTCATACGGCGTGATTTAGCTAAAACTTCTTGAGTCTTCTTATCTTTTTCAGCGGCAGCTTTTCGTTTTTCACTTCCGCTCAGATGTTCTCGCTGTCCCCTATGGCGATCAGCACTGGATAAATGGCGGTCCATATTAGGTCGCTACACCTTTGAAAACAAATAGTTTATATTATAAATGTGTTTGTTTTTGTTGGTCCCTCTTTCATGACTAAAATACTGATTAGATTTGAATGAAATATTATACAGATATAGATTAAACTTTTATTAAAATACATAAATCACATATACTTGTTTCAAAGTTTGACTATCAAAAGTTAACTAAGTACCTACCCATATTTTCTCAATCTTGTTTGAAGTAAACTCCTCATTTCTTTCTTAATATTCAACAATATTTTAATATTTATATTATTAAGCCAATGTTTTTTTAACTTCATTATATAATACAATACAGGATTTATCTATCTACTTACCTTACCTTTAGGGCAGTCTAGATGGTCTTCAAAATATAATCGAAGACGTACAAATTTTAAACTTGTACCACGTTCTCAAAAACCAGACGCCACTATATTTTTAACGATTAACATCAAAAATCAACAATAACTTTAACTTTAGGGATTATATTGTCTTGTTTATTCAATTATTGAATGAATACACCTGTTGTGATGTCATAAGATAGGTACTCAACCGTTTATTTTTATACAAAAAAGTAGTTCATTCATGTCGAGCGAGGGTGCTTACGTATGCGCATACGCGTTTGGGCGGGTGGAGCGGCGGGCAGCAGGACTTTTTCTATAGAAAGCGGAGGCGATACGCCGCTCTATAGCTTCATAAACGCGTCCTACTCGATTTCCAATGGGAAAAGGCCTGCTTTTTTCATGGTAAAAATGAAGCGCGCCGTGCGACATTTTTTATTGTTGCTATCGGTTTAGCGCGGCGCGATAGAACATGTGAAAGGCGCTATTTGTGATTATATTTCGTGCTGTTTTAACTCTTTCCACTGAACGAAAAAAAAAAGTTTTTCGTCTAACTATTTGTAACGAAACTCAGTATTTTTTTTATTCTACTGAGACTTTGTCGATTAAATTTAAATTTTTGGAATGTGATGGCGGCCCATAGGCGACTGTCTATATTGCCTATGCTTAAATCCGGCACTGGTTGTCAGTGACTTCATAATGCTTGAAAACATTTTCCATAGTAACCCACCCAATTTTATTACGAATTTCAAAACACCATTTATTTGTGAATAAAATTATTCGCGATTCTTTTTGAATAATATAATAATAATAATTATTATTCTGTCGAATTTTAAACGATTTGCTGAAAAATAGTATCGTAACCTCGTAAGAAACTTATACATATAATATAAAATTAAGACAGCCTTGATGAATAGTAGTATCTGAGAGGAAAAAGCAGATGCCACTTAGAAACTTCCCTAGTATTACAAGAACATTACATTATTATTGTTCCGAAATTTCGGTGGATATCTTTTTTTTGTTGCGTATTCTGGTTCGACTTTTTGTCTGCCCTTCTACACTCATAGAGATTCCAATATTCTGATTTTTTTTTATTGTGGTAGGGTTAAAACCCCAAAAAACAACTGGGAAAGGATTCATACACCACAAAAGAATGTCTTTCAAACAGTATTCACAATTCACACTGAGACCTCTTTGTTGTTTTTCGTTGCTATGGTAACGCTATATTTTGTTTATCCACGGAACTACTCTAGGTTGATTATTTTCATGTTCCGTTATCGCTGGTATACTGACAACCAAAGTAAGCAACTTTGGAGCGCTTTTGCAGCAATAGTAATCTCAAACTGCTAGTGATATTAGAATGGTTCGGACATCTGACAAGAGAACTTTCATCGGTGATTGGTGTGACATAACCTATATCGCTTTGAAATGATTAAAATCTTATTAGTCATTTCAGATCACTAGTTCTATCAAGGAAATCACACTCTTTGAAAAAACCAATGAGTTCTGGGGAGCGGATGCCGCGATATTGATTCATTTGACATTTGTGACAAGTATCTGGAATGCCTAATCAGATGAGAAATTAAGCGACAGGAAAATCATACTGCTCAAGCTCTCATGGATCTTTGGAGAATTCAGTGACTAATTATATTCCTTGACTAGATCAGAAACATTTTTGAGTGAATAATAATTCTGCAGTGATCTGACAACCAATTCTAAATTTGTTCTTTGTTCATTGTGTTTATTCGAAATTTCAACATAACCTAACTCAGCTCATTTCAATTTGACGAAGAAATACTGGGACTACATAACCGCTTCTGCAACATTATCAACAGTAAAGTTTTAGTCACTAACGAGGTGCCTTGAGAATTGTCACGAAATCATTGCCAGTGAATGGCAGTAATATCGGAACGACTGATTTAACTAGACAGGAATATCGGAACATGGACTATAAATTCGATGAAAAATACTTTGGGCGATTTTTGTATGCATCTCGATTCAAATTCATTTAAATATCAAACTCGTCTCAGTTATATTTATATTCATGTTCCTCAACTTTTCAAAGTAAATATTGTGTAATCATTTACTCAGTTCGATTCAAGACAAGAGTAAGTTACCTATATGTTTCAGTAGGTTCCAGTTCGTTTGCAACACTGACGTGTACTTTTTCTTCAAGGTGATAGTGAATTTTTTTTATTTCATATAAAATCATCCGACTGAGTCGATGGGTTCTGTGAATGACTTGCATTTTATCGAGGATTTTATATCATACCAAGAAATCAGTGATAATTCAAATCAATTAAAATCAAATAGACTTTCGAAAGAAAAAGACTCTCGGTGTCATTAAGATTTTGTCATTATCATTATTTCATTTTTCTAATTTTGATAAGCAGCTCGATAAAAATTCAATTATAATCTGTAACTCATGTTTTTCAACTCGTCAAAGTATTGGGCAGGAAACAGATGTTTTCCTCAAATATGTTATACTTTGAGCCACGTTCTTATAGACCAGAAAAATAGTAACGTCTTTTTTGTGCTACCAGCTACTACTCGCAATAATATCCTACAAAAACATTTCTATCATAGCGCTCACTCACCGTGCCCTAAACAACTCATTACTTTTTTTGGTACCCTAGAGAATAGATCTTGCAATTGAATATTTTATTGGGAAAATACCGAAAATAAAATATAGAAGGAAATGCTATGAAATGAAGAGGAAATTGGGGACGATTGAGAGGTTAAATCGTCATTGTATCCACTTTGTACATGGTTTTGCAGTAGCATATTTCGTAGTAAGCTATCGAACCTTAAAAGATAGAAAACCGTTTGTGTAGTTTTTCTATAAAGCAAATAAGAGAGGTTTGTGCCTTCCTTCAGAGACAATAGACAAGGCGACAGTGACATATTTCTGGACCAACTTTTTACATTATGCTTTCTGAAGAAAAATACTCAAGTAAAGAAGTAGTTGAAAGGAATCGTTAAATGTAAAATTTACGCGTAGCACTTGGAAGAAATCCATAATTTACGTTTGTTTGGGCATACTACAATTCCAAACCACATAATTTTTGTCAATCTCACGGTAGAACTACTTCAAGCTGTAGTTGGCATATCGTGAAAAGTGTGTAGTCAACATGTACCACTTGAGATAGTATGCCTTCATGACTTTCGTAATGTTTCAAATGCACGGCAGCCTGTATAAATCGTCAATATAGTCATGTACCAAAGACGAAAAACTGTCTATTGTCATTGTTTTTGGAGACATAATTTTCGAAATATGAATGATCTACCAATTCAAAAATCAAATTTCATTTTTCTCTTTGAATTGTTTGCCATCTTCTCTCATTATGTAAAAATAATAAGAAAATATGGTATTCAAGCTACGGCGTCCTTTAGAAAAAAGAAACAAACGACATGACTTGGAAACAAAATCACTAGTGCCATCTATCCGTAGTATTTATCCCTTCGAATGAAATTTTCATATGGTTGGCTAACTATATATCTCTATAAACAATGACAATAGACAGTTTTTCGCCAAGGTACGTATTACATTTTTTCATCAACCTCTTCAACACACCTTCATGAAAATAAGCACTCACCTTGATGGCTAATGTGGATTTTAGCATAGACCATGACGTTCATGAATATGATATTTACAGACTGTTGCCCGCTAGCAAAATTATGCCAGCTTTCGATACTGGCGACCTCGAAAGCATGTTTATTTTTTATTGTTCGCCAAAAGCCAACAGGTTGTGCCGGCGGCACGTGCCGCCGGGTTATCCCACTTTGGTGGAGTCCCGCCTCATGATTTTTGCCAGCCTTACTAGAATAATAGGGCGGAAGATCATTTTTGACATATTTTCGACATTTCTGGAGCAGTGAATCCAACATGGCCGAAGTTGCCAATTTCTGCAGCCCCGGAGAAATGTTAGTGATATGTGATATCTCTATCGCAATCACAATCCATTCTTGATTATTATGAACACTAACAGTCACCTCACCTCTGATTCACACGTACAAGCTTGACCACAATGGACGAAAAATTCTTGATTTCAAAAATAGTCGATTTTTCATTCGGAAATTAGTACGTAATAAGTCATTTTATGTAGTGGTCGACGAAAAAATCAATACTGAAATTAACAAACGCATATCACTATAACAAAATGCGTTTTGCGTCAATTCTATGAATATTCCCCTTCAAAATAAGACTTTCGAAGAATTTGAAGGGTATTCTGAAGTACTAGGCATTTACTACATTGTCTAGAGTTTTTATATCAAGATAGATTCCCAGATTTCTTAATTCTGTGTATATATATCCAGATTTTTTGCCCACTTTTCGAAAATCCTTTATTCCACATTCCATTAGCAAGACATGATGGGAATAAACGAAAACATAATCACTGACAAAAAAATTATGAGAAATATAAGTAACGAATTCAATCATCAAAAAGAGCATAGCGATTCTCTCGAAATCCAAATAAGTTTTCCATCTAGGTGCTAGTGAGGGATCGTGGGGATTTCAGTTCATACCGAATAGCGGTAAACAGGGTTAATGATAATATCGACGCTTTTCAGACTTACTTAATCACAGTGGATATTTTCTTGATCTTTGATAGAATTTTCGGCGAACCGAAACAAACAAAACTTTTTAACGGCGCGGCGTTTAGATGTACATCGATAAACCCGTAACATCGGCTAATGAAACTTCACGTCACTCGGTCTGACACTGAATAATATGTGTCTAACTCGATACTACTCATATATAGAGGTACGGCTCTCATCATTCAAGATGATTCGGTTCCTATACGATATTAAGATAATGTTGTAGATTCTGCACTGTCACGATGACTTAGATGAATCCTGATAACGAACTTCTGCACTGTCACGATGACATAGATGAACCCTGATAATGAGCTTGCACTCTGCATATATGAGTAGCATGGTTATCGTATGACGAAGTGTTTTTCACTACTTCTTTTATGGATTGTGCTGGTCATTTTTTTTTCCTTGTGCAAGCCGTCTGACCTGTCCTTCACTCCTAGGTCTCCAGAAAGCACTTCAGCCCCTAGGACTTATCGCGCTTTACTTCCCTGAACTTTATGACAACCATTTCAACAACTTTGTGTCCTGCACAAGTTTGTGCAGGTGGATTGCTGGGTGTTTGTCATATTCTTCTGGATACAAAATTGTCCATATATTTGTTACATTGTCTGCAGCTGAGGTCGCCATTGTACAGCCCTATCTTACTCAGGTGTCCTTTGAGAAAGTGGGTAGTAGTTGCCTTATTCCGTATTTCATTCTCCCCTTCACTCGGTCCTCATCCTCATTATTTTAGCTCGGGTTGTATTAACAAACATCATTTCGAGGTGTATTGAAACATTCACAGAGTAACTATTTAACTAAACAATAGCTTTCTCACTTACTAGCCATATGAAATACTCTATGAATTCGAGATTCAAATGGACTATTTTCCTCTAGATATCATTTCAAAAATGTTGGTCCCATTTAAGGTAGCTAATAGAGTATTTATTTCATTATTCTAAACTTTCTCAACGACATATAGGGAACAGTTAGATCTTGAGAATGAAACAATGATAGTCAAATTTTTCAAAATATTGAAACTCTTTCAACAATTATACAGTGCCTTCCTTTAACGTTCCCCCTTTCATTTTTTTGAACGGGTCAACTCAAAAAAGTGAAACTTGGGATAATGAAATTGATGCATAAGTACTATATTTTGGAGTAACATTGACACAAAAATTTCGAGATGGCGACTGGGCACCACCTGGAAAAAAAATTAAATGGGAAGGAGGGTCTTGTGATACATCATTTTGAAGCTCCTGACGAATACTTCACAGCCCAAGAATATGAAGTCAATATCTTCACCTACTTCAAAATGGCGAAATATTTAATAATTGCCTGCACACATCGATGTTCGACTTCATAATTTCAGATAATAAGCTGATTTCAGTTTGAAAAATACTCGAAATGATTGCATTTAACGTCTTGAGATTAGAGATATGCCTATCCGATAGTTCACGTCGAACATTTTCGAACACAACGTCGAAATTTCTACAAATATTTATTATTTCCTGCCATACATTAAATATTGAAGCAGGTTCAGTTTCGTACACCTTCTGCTTCAAATAGCCCCATAAAAAATTCTAAATATGTCAAATCCAACGACCATGGAAAGTATCATACAAAGAGTTCCTTACTTGTATGAGCTGTATGTTTTTACTTGTATTGTGGTGGTGCTCCATCTTCTTCGGATAATAATATCCAGTCATTAGGATTCACTTCGATGATTTCAGTGATTAGAGGATTAACAATAGTTGCCAGCATATTCAAATATAATTTCCCTCTCAAACTTTATTCGAGTGACCATTTTGATAATTTACGTGGTACCTATCTACTTGTAAAATCGAAAACCAAATGAGAATATTTTTGACTGAACCTGCCCAGTCGCCGTCTTGAAATTAGCATCTGTCAGTTTCACTCCAAAACATAGTATTTATGCATCCATTTCATTATCCCAAGTTTATACTTTTGAGTTCACCCGTTGAAAAATTAAAAAAGATGGGGGTTAGTATTCATCTGAAGTGATTATGTCATCATCTGTTACAACTGTGATGTCGTTCAAGTAATATCTAATAATGATATCTGGTTCATGGCATTGAACCTCAAACATAATATCAGATTCATCTGAAATGGTTATTTCTTCGTCGGGTACAACTATGACATCATTTAAATCGTCTAAATGATTCCTTTTGGGTTCATGGTATTCATCCGCGAACATCTCTGGGCTAGAGGTGCCCCTAATTGGATAAAATTAATTCAGTACCCCAAAATCGGCATAAGGAATATTTGGATGTTCTTCATTTTCGATGGGTTCATGGTATTTATCTGAGAACATATCAGGCTTAGGGGGTACCTCGTATCGAAAACAATTCGTTAACTTTTTCATCGGCGACGATCCGTTCGTCCGGCAGATCGATATATCTATCAAATTCTATTCCAGCACCCAATTATATGATCATTTGTATGATATCATAGAATTGATGATCGCACTGCCGTGTACTGACGAGTGGCCAAATAGCCCGAAACCTGTCTGCAAGTACGTCCGTCCCAATAATTGAAAATAATTTCCTTCATTCGTAACGCCAAGAGCAAAGGCAGGATTTTCTTCTGTGAAGGAACCTGCACTGGCACTGTTCGGACATAATGCAATACCCTTCGTGGTATTAGCCAGGGGACTAGTTGTTTTCTAACAGGTGCCAGCCAAAATCTACTGTGTAGGTAGTTTGAGACTGGCCTCAACGAATTTTTCAGAAGATGATTTTATTCAACGCCAGTCTCCAAGTATGACCATCGACTATGCCGAATGTTTTTGTACTAGATAGTATTGCAATAAATTTGAAAATGTGGCTTATACTAACATTAAACTTCGCCTCGCTCATTCCTCAGCCATCATTCCTCATCCTCCTCCTTCTTCTCCTTCCTCCTCTCACTATTCGACTATCGTGCTCATAAGATCGTAATATGTTTCTTGAAGTCAGCTTAGATTATTGGAAAGAACAAATATACGTTGTGTTTCAAGGTGACAACATCTACCGCCAGTATTCTACCAATCCAAGAAGGTGAACGTATTTTATATCTTATGAAATGATCAGTTGGGGAGAACCCCAAGGAACGGTCCTTGGACCACTCCTCTTTAAAATGTATATCAATAATTTACTCACCATGGAATGTGCTGGTGAGATAACTAGCTTTGCAGATTATACTGCTATGTTGTATGAGGATAGCTGATGGCAAATGCAAATATCTCTTGTTGACAACTTTCGTAATTTTCAATTATATATTATATTAAATTATAATTTTTTTGATAGACAAATTTGAGTTATACGAGAAGTTGATGAACTGTTGTGCAATAGACGCAGCAACTTTCGGGGTAGATTAAAAATCTACCCTTTTACACTTGTATAGATTCAAATAGTAATTCTTATTTTTTCAGATTGTGGTAGGTTACAAACCAAGGAAACTACGGAACAAATCCTTAACTGGTTTGATAACAAATATCTGACTTTGAAGTATGAAAAGACTGAATTCATTCTTTCTGTACTATACCAAAAGGACCTTCCACAATTCACCACCTTACCAATACCCAATGGTGAAAAGTGTATCAAACTAAATGACACCGAACCTACCAAATATCTGGGGGTAATTTTGGATCGACATATGGAGTGGGATGAACATGTTTATAATATCAGCCACTCTTTTTTCTATAGTCATTTATATTTCCAAAAATAGAACAGAATTAAATTCAATGAATCATCGATATTCAACAAGACGAAAAACAAATCTGAATGTTGAGACGAACATGTCCAAAATTCTCTAGGACAACGTTGTCATAAAAACTTTGCACCATGAGTTTTCAATTTATGGAGTGCTGATGGAGGACCTGACAATGAGGTGCAACAAACTAAAATATCATTGAAAACATTATTATACCTAATAAAATCTAATTTGAATAACACTAATATGGAAAAGGAAGTCTCACATTTCATGTTTGAAATATATTTTATGCAGTTTTGATCTAATTTCATAATTAGGGATGTGTTGTTCTCACTACTTCACATTAATATACCTTATTTGCTCATAGATTTACTTTACTATATTACTACAAAAGATAACAATAACTCCGCGCGCAACAACATATATTTTCTATTCTATACTATAAACCATAATTTCACTATTTATTTTAGGATAATTTGAAGTTTGATATTGAAAAGATCATAGTTCAGAAGATTAAAGCTTCAGGGTAGATTGAATAATAAACGTTTATTTATGTGATGTGAGTTAAATGAGAAACGATGAACATATTTCTGACGTTGACTCTGTAGAGTTGTTCCGATATAGGTCAATATTCTGATTATCTGAATTATCGCAGGAACTACCTTCTATAGATTAAATATTCATTTCTTTTTTTTCAGATTGTGACAGGTACAAATTAATAATGTCTTTGAAACAGTACTTGAAAAGATTCCTTTTAGGAAATGAGCTGCGTTGTGGAATTCTCGAATGATAATGATACAGATGGTAGAAATATATGATACTTTCTATATTCGACACATTTTCTCCTTCCGTTGCAATCTGGACCCGAGATTCAGGGGTTGAAAACATATTCATATAAGTATTTGGTGGAATAACATTGACTTTCTATGATTGAATCAATTCATTTGCTCAATTGAAAAAATTATATCGAAACCATTTGATAATAATTGAAACATTCGATACTGTACTTGATGTACTTGAACAGAATTGACGTGATAAAACATTTTTCATTTATCTTATTGATACGAAATGATACCATCAGCAATCCTAATTGAATATGAGATTGAATTGAAGATTCAAATGCAATATTCTGATAAAAATATCTCTACCAGCTCGATAAGAAAGTGAGCTACATGAAAAAAATAATAATATATTAATAATGTTCAAAGATCGAGTTTTGAAGTTCGATCAGGTACTTCATCTGGATTTACAGATTCAGAAGCAACCGCTGTCGCTGTAATTGCAGTTGCCGTGTAGCAGTTGAGAAATTGTATGTCTATTTATAGTCTTTTCCTCGGCGACGTAGAATTCGAGAAGCGCATGGTCATAATTCGAATTAGAAAAGTGAAAAGTCATTTAATCAGTTTTGAATTATCGAATATATGTGGAAAAAATATGGATAATTTTCATATGGAACACGATGAATAAAACATATATATGTATATATATATATATATATATATATATATATATATATATATATATATATATGTGTTGTTGTTGAGTTCGGGTTGAACCGCGTCTGGAGTTTTGTTCTTTATATATATATATAAATATATATATACAGGGCGTCCCTCCGGGAACTGCATCGATCAATATATAGAAAACCATAGGTGGGCCGAATTTGAAAATTTGGGAGTTCACTATTGTTGATAAGTGCTATCCGACTAAAATATTTTAAAGATTGTGGCACTTCCGGTTGTACCGGAAGTGGACCCCAACTTCGTTATTTTATATGGGACACCCCGTATATTATCAAGGTTTTAGATTTTACGCATGATTCTGAACATGTTTTATTATGTATAATGTCCTATACCCAAGTCTAACCGTTTTCGAAATATTTCAAATTTTAAGTTGAAAAATGGGTTTGCAGACCGAAAAATATTTTTTTTTATTTCTGGACATAATCATTTATTTTCGATTGTGTATCGATTTATTCATAGGAGAGGACCCAGTTCAGTAGAATTTCGATATAAATTCGATCAGAGTTATACAGGGCGTTCACCAGAAAATGATATAGATCCGGTTGAAAAAATTATTATAAGTCCATTTTTTCAAATGGAAACCCCCCAAATTTTTAGTCTCTTTCCATTCGGCATCGAAAACTTTGCTAACTTTGAATAAGGTTATCTATGCCTTCACTCAACAGTTTTCGAAATATTGGCGAATTAACAAGTCTCAGTTCCAGAAAATCTCGTATTCTTGAGTTTACTTATTCTTAGTTGGCCATGGCTCCCGCAGTTGCGTTGGAAACAATCAATTGCCACGGAAATGTCATTGTAATCAATCATGCCGGCTCGTTTGAATTATTCGAATGAAGATTACTTAAATCTATTTATTATTTATGGCGAATGTAATAGGGTTATCTCAAGAACATGTGATATATTTGCTATTCGGTATCCGCAGAAGCAGAAGCCCTCACAAAATACTGTTAAACGAATTATAGAAATCTTCAAAAACTTTGGATCCGTCAAAGCAAGAGTGCAGAGAAAAAAGCCAATTGTTGATGATGAAGATATTGAAATTGCCATTTTGGGATATTTTACTGCATATCCAACAATATCTTTGAGACAAGTTGCAAGAGAATCAGGATTGTCAAAAAACTCAGTACAGAGAATACTGCGCAAACATAAATTTCACCCATATAAGTTCTCCATAGTTCAGCACCTGAAAGAAACAGATTTTCCACGAAGAGTGAGATTTTGTGAATTCGTTTTAACGTGGTCGCAAGGGAACGAATTATTTTTGGATAACATTATATAGACAGACGAAGCTAAATTCACAAAGAATGGTGTCTTCAACCGACATAATTGCCATTATTGGAGTGACTCAAATCAACATGTATTCAGGGAACTGAATTTTCAAGAGTCTTGGCAGTTCAATGTTTATTGTGCGATAAGAAGTGATAGCGTCGTGGCACTGCATTTTTATCAAGAAAACTTAAATGGTAAGTAAAAAACAGGGTAAAGGTAAGCTTATCGGGCTCCTGCGCAAATAAAAACTTCTGCGCAAATAAAAAAAAAGTGATGTTACTTAGGTAGTTTTGTCTTCTGAACACGAATCTGATAAAATTTTGCGGCGCTCTCTACTACTTTCCGAAATATGGATTTCCAAATATTGAAAATTGACCGTTTTCAAACACGAATTTTTAAGTCAAAACTCACTCAAAGTTTTTCCTTCTTTCGATAGGCCCTTTTTTACACACTAATCAACCCATATTTCACAATTACAAGCAGTAAAAACATTAATCTTTCACAAAAAATCCACCCTTTTTTAGGACATCACATAACCATTAAATCTGGATATTTTTATCATTTTACATGTAGTGGGTTGGTGACTGCGCGCGATAACTATTCAAATTTGATTCTGGGCAGATAACTTCCCCTTCATTTCAATGTTCAATTGTTTAAATTTCGCCATTTTGGTGTTTTATTTAACGTAAATATCATAAACTGAAAATGTTAAAATTCTGCGAATTCCTAATTTTGGTAAACAATAGATTGGCACTTATTAATTTTTTAATTATATTGGGAGTGTTTTTGGGTTCAGTGCAAAGGAAGTACATCTGGAAGAAGATAAATTATTGTATCGATGGCAATGAATAGTTAACGCGCGCTGTTACCAACCCACTACATATAAAATGATAAAAATATACAGATTTGGTGGTTACCTATGTGTTGTCCTAAAGAAGGGTGGACTTTTTGTTGAAAAAATAATGTTTTTAGTGCTTGTAATTGTGAAATATGGGTTGATTAGTGTGTGAAGGAAGGGCCTATCAAAAGAAAGAAAAACTTTGAGTGATTTTTGACTGAAAATTCGTGTTTGAAAACGGTCAATTTTCAATGTTTGGAGAGCCATATTTCGGAATGTAGTAGAGAGCGCCGCAAAATATATTCATATTCGTGTTCAGGAGACAAAACTACGTAAGTAACATCACTTTTTTTTTATTTGCGCAGAAGCCCGATAAACTTACCTTTACCAAATCAGATGTCAATTTCGAAACAAGAATGGGATGAGATGTACTTTTTTTGCAGGTGAAGGATATTTGAATATTTTGCATGATTTCTAAAATGAGTACTTGGACACTTCACCAATTGCTGACCATAGAAACCTATTTTATCAACATGACGGGGCACCTCCGCATAATGGTCACTTAGTCAATACTCGTTTACAAGAATTGTTTCATGACCAGTGGATAGCCAACAATGGACCATTTCTTTGGCCGCCCCGCTCTCCAGATTTGTCAGTGCTCGATTTTTTCATTTGTGGTACAATTAAAAATCAAGTCTACGAAACTCAATTGACTACCATGGAAGATTGTATGCAACGAGTGAGGAATTCATTTGAGAATCTCAGACCCGATTCAATAAGAAAAGCGACACATCAAGAATTATTAGTGAGATGTGAAAAATGTTTGGAAGTTGAAGGGCGCCAATTTGAACATTTACTGACCAAATAATTTTTGTATACCTCTCAATATCGTTAATTGTTCTCTTCTCTTTTATTCGAATTGTTTTAGAATTTCT
The DNA here is from genome assembly GCA_032362365.1 of Zygogramma bicolorata. Lineage (NCBI taxonomy): Eukaryota > Metazoa > Arthropoda > Insecta > Coleoptera > Chrysomelidae > Zygogramma > Zygogramma bicolorata. Next base: position 342,625 of record JAVJAQ010000900.1, on the reverse strand, counting down.
TCATCTAAATTTTTGTATCAGCAGAGATGGAATGTTTTTGAAGTTTTCTATAGTTCGTTTAACAGTGTTTTGTGAGGGCTTCTGCTTCTGCGGATACCGAATAGCAAATATATTACATGTTCTTGAGATAACCCTATTACATTCGCCATAAATAATAAATAGATTTAAGTAATCTTCATTCGAATAATTCAAACGAGCCGGCATGATTGATTACAATGACATTTCCGTGGCAATTGATTGTTTCCAACGCAACTGCGGGAGCCATGGCCAACTAAGAATAAGTAAACTCAAGAATACGAGATTTTCTGGAACTGAGACTTGTTAATTCGCCAATATTTCGAAAACTGTTGAGTGTAGTCATAGATAACCTTTTTCAAAGTTAGCTTCATTTTCGATGCCGAATGGAATGGGACTAAAAATTTGGGGGGTTTCCATTTGAAAAAATGGACTTATAATAATTTTTTCAACCGGATCTATATCATTTTCTGGTGAACGCCCTGAATAACTCTGATCGAATTTATATCGAAATTCTACTGAACTGGGTCCTCTCCTATGAATAAATCGATACACAATCGAAAATAAATGATCATGTCCAGAAATAAAAAAAAATATTTTTCGGTCTGCAAACGCAATTTTCAACTTAAAATTTGAAATATTTCGAAAACGGTTAGACTTGGATATAGGACATTATACATGAAACATGTTCAGAATCATGCGTAAAATCTAAAACCTTGATAATATACAGGGTGTACCATATAAAATAACGAAGTTGGGGTCCACTTCCGGTACAACCGGAAGTGCCACAATCTTTAAAATAATTCAGTCGGATAGCACTTATCAACAATAGTGAACTCCCAAATTTTCAAATTCGGCCCACCTATGGTTTTCTATATATTGATCGATGCAGTTCCCGGAGGGACGTCCTGTATATATATATACAAATATATTTTTTTTTTATGCAGATTCACACTTCAAAGGGAAGCCCTGTAATGTTCAAAAAACACCGCGTGAATCAAGGGAGAGGAAATACGAATTAACTTTCACTTTGAATTTCTGAAGTTTATAAGCCTCAGGAAAAACCTCTTTTGGCAAGGAGGTTCGACAGGTTTCCAAATTCACATATATGTATAGATTATATATATATATATATATATATATATATATATATATATATATATATATATATGTGTTCGGATAGGTTTCCGCGGTCAGTTGTGTGTTGTTGTTGAGTTCGGGTTGAACCGCGTCTGGAGTTTTGTTCTCTATATATATATATATATATGAGTTGTTTTTTTGAGTTTCATTCCGTGTTCTGTGGTTTCGATCCTCTGAAGGATAATTGTCACAACGTTTCGGCAAAGTCTCATTTGCCATCTTCTTGGTGATGTCTACAGTTTCGACCTCCGAACTCGAACTCATATACCTACCTCCCTTATATAACTTTTTTCACAGAAAAACTGAATATGTCGACAATTTTCACCGAAAATTCAAGAGTAACCCAATTATTTTTGAAAGAATTTTCATCTGACAGTTCCTGATTGTACGTTAATCAGTGGTGCGGCGGTGATTAGGTTAATGCCTCGTCAAATGCGAATTGATTTGACATTACCTCTTGATTGGCTTTTATGCAACCGAGATCTTACGTTAAATAGCCATGATCATAAGTTAACGTGGCATTAAATTAATGTGTCGTCAAGTCACTGATCAGCATTTCTGTGCAACCCAATCTCGCATTTAACGCCACGTTAAATATTTAACGTGACATCAAATACTTAATTGGCTTTTATGCAACCGTCCCTCAATCAGGTTGTAGAGTACCCGCCCTAAGAGGTGTATATCTACATAAAGGCTGTGTACATTTCAGTACATATTTCCTATGTCTAAGATACTCAACTCCTTCTTAAGACTCAACAATATAAGATCTTGGACATCCTACCTCACTTAAGTATTTCTTGATATTTCATTTTTTGTTTATCAATCTCTGAGATTTGAAGCAATAACTGTCAGTTTTGATCTGATTTGCCTGAATATCAATAAATGAGATGGAGAATATCACCTTTTGGTGCAGTGGCGGATCCACGGGGGGGGTTTTCGGGTCCGGACCCCCCCCCCCATTGGGAAAATAATAGATTTTTTTTCAATTTTTATCGGCTCCTAATTTCCCAATTTTGTTAGGGAACGAAAAAATGTCACATGAGCAAGACAAAAAACTAAAATAGAATAAATTTTTTTGCTTTAAAATTGAAGAACTTTAATAATTATTATTACATTCCATTGAAAACTGAAGAGCAGGCTACATTTGAACATTAGTAAATTTTTGAGGTTTTTTGAAAAATTCTACTGGATTGAATGTTACCCACACAAACAAATTTCATTTGAAATTTCTGGACTCGCCGATTGTTCTTTCCTTTTTTTTATGGTTCAGTCGGTTCAGACGCTGGATCAAGCCGAGTAAAATATGAGAATAGAGTCCTCTTCATGTTGTAGGTTCAAAATAAAATGCTTTTTTTTGACTACTATCAAATTGCAATTTTTCACGATGACACTTTAAAGAAAATTGACACTTGTCAGGCTTATCGAGGAAAAGTTCGAGAAATTTTTGACAGTGCTGCCATTGGATCCTTTTTAGCGCAGTATTTGAATAATTAGACTTATTACATTTGTGATGAGTATTGTGTATTTCGATTTGAATGTACTAGGTATGAGTAGAATATTATGTTGATTAGGTTAAATCAACTCGCGATTCGATTTAAAGAAAGTAAAGTTTCGAACCTACTTTACCTCCTGGCAACACCTTCAAATTGTGCTCATGTCAATCTCTTTCACCTTTTTTTTGGATCTTGACTAGTTGTTGCTATACGTTAGCTCATAATTTTCTGTATATATATATATCACTTTGAATTTCTGAAGTTTATAAGCCTCAGGAAAAACCTCTTTTGGCAAGGAGGTTCGACAGGTTTCCATACTATATATATATATATATATATATATATATATATATATATATATATATATATATATATATATATATATATATATATATATATATATATATATATATATATATATATATATATATATATATATAAATCTTGAGTTATGGACTCCCCCCTTGACCTGATCCTGGATCCGCCACTGTTTTGGTGTATTCCTCAATTGTAAAAGTGCAATGTGGAATCTGTTTTGGATTTATGACATTTTTTTCCATAAATTCTTTATCACTTTCAAAACTAATTCTCTGCAAGACCATTAGTTGTCGGATAGTATGGACTAGAAGTTGTGAGCTCTATACCCCAATCAGAAATGAAGTTTTTGAAATGTGCTGAATTGAATGGTGGTCCATTGTCTGAAATGAAGTGGAATCCCATCTAGAAAAAATATTGCTTTCAAATGCTGAACGACATTTTCTGAAGAAGTTGATGTCAATCAGGCAATTTCAATGAATTTGGAGAAATAATCAACAATTAATCGATACTTTTTATTCTGTGGCAAGTTTTTCCAAGTGAATTAGGCATAGGACTTGAAACCAAAGGTTCATTCGGCTGATCTATATTTTGTATAAATTGAACAATTCAAAAAAATTTTTTTATCTTCCGCCATATATGGCCAGTAAATACCTCTGACTTGATTTTTCGACCTTTCTATTCCAAAATGACCTTCATGTATAACTGATAACATTTGCTGTCTCAATGACTGAGGATTAATGATAAATCATATCAACGCGAATATGTACTTCATCATCTAAATTTGTTTCAACATCTGATAAAAGTGCTCTAGATAAGGTATCAACAATGTACATACAACGACCTGGGGTGCTATTCTTGACCGTTCGCAAACGGCGCATTCGTATTTATGATCACATTCTAATATTTAAAATGTATAGTGGAAGCTATCACTGGACATTAGAATGTGCGAATACCAACATGAACTTCTTTTGCGAAGGGTCAAGAATAGACCCCCAGTTGTTATTATTAACGCTGAGATACTACGCGACTGGTGCATATCGACAAGTAATAGGGGATAGTTTCAATGTACACAAATCAACAGTTTGTCGAATTGTTCATCGAGTAACAAAGATAATCGCGAGAATGAAGGATCGATATATTAACATGCCGAAAGCTGAGGAAATCAACCAGGTTGCTGTGAATTTCTACGAAATAAGTGGCTTTCCTAGAGTAGTCGGAGCAATAGATTGTACACATATCAAAATTGCATCTGCGGGAGGTGACAATGCAGAATTATAAAGATACCGTAAAGGTTATTTTTCGATAAATGTTCAGGCAATTTGTGATGCAAACTTGAAAATCCGCCATATCGTTGCACGCTGGCCGTATATAACAATATTCCAGTAGAATTTTGTATTTGATATGCGTTCTGAAAAATATATTTTGTTATACGATAGCATGTTCACATTAATAACTGAGTTTCGTTATAGATTTTCATCTTTCACTGAGTAACAAGTTCCGCTTTTCTAAGACACAATAATTATCCCATAGAATTCTCAATTGTTTCCACTCTCTTGGAATAGTAAAACAGCTATTGAATTCTCTTTCGATTTTCCTCCATTTATCCTGTTTTCTTTTGATGGATATTATACCAGATTGCTTGCATTCGATTATATGTCCATATCTGGAAAAGATCATAGAATAGTTTGAACAGCTATCTACATAGCTGTATTGTATTATGGAAAACTATACGTACTTATTATAATCTCCAGCAAGGTAGTTTTCTTCACCTCGGTACAGTTAGGCCCCCTTTTCTTCTTTGAAGTCTCCATATTTGCCAGACACTAACAAGTAAACAAAATAATCACCTCAGAGTGACAGCATCAAAAACAATAATGGTAACGCTGGGAATGCAAATATTGGCACTGTTTTCCGTCATTAGTTAATGGATCGTTAATCTCAGTGTCGTGGATAACTCCTGGTGAATAACTCTACGTTGGGCTTCTACTCATTTTTCAATACTTTGGATGCCTATTCAATGATTTATCAGATTCATCCCTCCCTGTAGAATGTCTACGGATTTGGTCGAAGCGTTCGACGACTGCTAAATACTTTTGGCAATAGTAGTTGAAATACTTTTGGCAATAGTAGTTGAAGCTTCTGTCTATGCTAGTCTGCTGCCATCTTTTCATATGGGTCACAGTGTGGTTACCTGCTGTGTCTCCGCGTATGTAATGTAGCAAGAAGAAACGAGCAGTAAGTCCTTATTAGAGTGCCCATATTTATTTATCTACTAGCATTATGAATTAATGAAAATGAGGTGTAGGTACTGAATTACAGTCGATCGAGATATAAACTTCCTAAAGAAATGGCGGCGTTCGATACATCCTATAGTTTGAGATTAGTGTTTTCACTGAACTATTCATTCGATTCCAATTATTCATTACTAACATTATTATTAAAATTATCCCTATTGAACCTATTTTATCCAGTTCAATTGAACTTCTCCCTTTCATTCTTCACGGTAAGATTCATCAAACATTAATCTATACCATTTTGCTACATTTTCCTGCAATCATTACTAGATTACATCATTTCATTCATAAATTTCTTCTTTTCCTTCCCATTCTCACAATCAAATCATTCTGAGTACTGTTTCAACGTCATTATTTTATGGTGGATATTGGTATGATATTGGAATCTATACAAGTGTAGAAGGGTAGATTTCCAATCTACCCGATAAGTTGCTGCGTTAAATGAACAGTTCCTTCCCAAAGTTGCCTATCAATGAAATACGACACCTAATATTCATCAAGATACTTATCTTTGACGTTCCGGTAACCATTTTCAAGCCGAAAAGGTCATTTTGAAAGCAGAGATTTGATTTCAGGTACAGGCGTAGACTGTGGCACTTTCCGCAATATTTAGCCCGAGTAACAGCCTCAAACCCGGCCTACTGCGATCCCACGAAAAGGGCAAATTTTCGATATTTTTTTTCGCCTTGAAGATACCGAAATAAGTTACTCGAAAAAGTTGCTTTGAAATCGATTTTAAGCCATACCGAATTGCAACCCAAAATTCGCGATTTAGATTTTTTTGAATTTTTACGTCTGATTTTCTACTAAGGGTTCCGGATGAGAAGCTATAGAAAAGATAAAATAATCAAAATCAGTAAAATAAATGTATTGAAATATCTAGAATTATTATTATATTGTTTCAGTAGCTTATTCGGAACCATCAATAGAAAAAACTTCGAAGAAACGGATCATTTTCATTCATATTCAAGTGAGAAAACATAATTACTTTGAAATAGTGATCATTCTGAAACACTCTGCTATCATCTATAACATTTATTAATACTTTAACGTTAATATCAGCTCAAATCTCCCAACAAAGCATTGTTTCCAGTATTCATTTAACATGCCATGTTGGGGGGGCCTGTTTTCTTCGTATTACCCTTCATTTCAATTTCATTGACCTTACATATCCTACCTATCCATTTCCTTTTTTATTCATTTGAATTCATTTATACGGCATCCCCTTACACTGAGCACACAGTTAATCGTATCTCAGGTCTACCTTTTAACGTGAACCCCGGTCTTCTACTTGAGAGGCGGACGTGCTAACATCTACACTACCGAGACCACCAGATGGAACCAAGTAGTAAGTCATGCATCATCTGATATTCTGACGGTGCAGAGTCCGCTTGTTCCCTTTCAGCCCAGGGAAGAGAGCTGCTACGTTAGGCCTACTTTTCAAAATTATATGCACTAAACCTACTGGAATAATAGTGTTTTATATTAGGAACAGTATGTCGCTGTTACTACCATGAGTATTACTGTAGGATAAGTCGAAATTAGGTTTGCATGAATGTAGTTGACAATGTTCCTTGCTGAGTGGGAATGGTTCGGACTTCCATTGTCTATATCATCAACTCTATTGGCAATTCAAGATTAGATGCCAGCGCCAAAGTGGCAAAAATTCGAACCACTCTCGAGTACATTGTTATCATTGTTGTCTCTGGGTTTTTACGGTTTATCTTTGGATATTTTCATTTTGTTTTAGTTTTCAGTTTTTTCATGCACTATTTTTCATTTCAAGAGTCAAGTGAAGTGATTTCTCCAGGTCGTACAACAGCATCATTTTTTAATACTCATTTTGAAGGAATCTTGTATGTATTAATCACCTTGCAAAAACATTTATTTTGTGGGCTGGAATGATTCACAATAATCACAATTCTTTTCTTTCATCTCCAGGAACACTAAATTTGTCATTCTCTTGGATCACTAGCTAATAACCTACTACTTTTTCATATTGGATTTGATGTGAGTCAAAAGTGATGAAAAATGCCTTAAGTAATTGATAATATATGTTTCAGATTATTTTTTTGTAAGAAATAATGCCTGGTATATGGTTGAGTATGCTAGAATACATGGATTACGTGAATGGCAAATAGTCTTCCTTGGTAAAATGACGAGAACAAACTTTCATGAAGTTAGACACCGGTTTTTCTATGTTCAGGAGATATATCCAGGCCCGCCGTCTGTCTATAGACTCTCTTAATACTAGTCTGCACTACAACGGTAGAATTCTTTCTTCCAGTGAATCTAATTTTGCACAAGTAGAAAGAGAAATACTTGCCATTTGCTTTGCTTCCAATAAATTCCACAACTTTCGGTATGGTCATTCAGATATAACTGAATACACAGGTATCACAATCCACTGATATCAATTGTTCAGAAACCATCAAATACGATACCAAATAATAGACTTAGGAGGCTAGATTGAAATTATTACCTTATAGTTTTCCAGTAAAATACTTACCTGGAAAATACATGTATGTAGCTGACCTATTGTCAAGAAATGTTAAGAACTGTAGTGTGGAAGACGATGAAACATTGGTTAAAATGATACATTGTGTTGGAACTCAAATTGAGTTTAAGAATCGAAGCTTGAACAAATACACATCTGCCACACTGCAAGATCCAATTTTGTTTCAAATTTTGAACTTTTATTGTAATGGATGGCCAACTTCTCTGGGCCGAGATCAAAATTCAGAATAACTACATTTTTTCAACGCTAGAAATGAAAACACATGTGGAAATAGTGTATATTTTCAGCATAGGCTTGTTATACCAAGAGCTTATAGAGATCATGTTTTGAAAGTTGTGCATGGAACACATTTGAATTTTGATAAGTGCAAATTGACTGTTCGAGAATTTATCTACTGGCCTGGAATTTTGTCTGATTTAAAAAATTTCCTAGTATCATGTTCAGTCTGTCAAAGATTCCGAAATGAAAGATCCCTCGCAATCACATGACATGCTTAATATCCATTCTATAAAGTTGGAATAGATATAGCTGAGTAAAATCAGAAATCATTCCTCATTTTAATTGATTACTACTCTCGTTGGATTGAGGTAGCATCTTTGAAAGATAAGTCTGCCACTTCGGTAATAAATTATCCAAAAAATTTTTTCGTACGTTTCGGAATCCCCAAAACAGTGATTTCTGATAATATGCCATTTAATTCTGCTGAATTCAGGCTTTTTCCAGAAGAATGGGATTTCAAAAGTCAAACCACTGATCCTCCCCATTCACGTAGCAATGGGTTAGCTGAAAAAAGGGTAGGAATTGTGAAAAATATATTTGACAAAGCCAGTCATTCAGGCCAAGATGTTCAGTTGTATCTTCTCAGCTACAGGAACAGCCCTGTTGCTGTTTTGCATTATTCCCCATCTCAGCTTCTGTTAAGCAAGAACCTGATACCTAAACTTCCTATAGATGATAAGCATATGTATCCTCATGTAGTTAAGGACTTCGAAATTACGAATAGGAACAGGCTCTGTCATATGACAAAAACAGTTTACAGAATGTAGAATCCTTTTATATATATATATATATATATATATATATATATATATATAAATATATATAGTTAAGATGTTCAATGGAAAACTTTTGAGAAGGAAAAGCTCATTGTATCCAGGGTTTATGATCAGTTGGGCACAGAAGAAAATGTCTGTGATGGTGTGGGTGTCAATAATGATTATCCTGAGGTGGATAATAACTCAGATGTAATTGGTCCTCCTCATAGCAATAATGATTCAGTCCATGGAACCGTTTCACCTTTAGATCAGATCGACAGACTACTCTTCAATCCCAATTAGTCACACTGAAAATGTAGTTAGGACTGCTTCTGGCAGAATCATCAAAAAGCTGAACAAATTGGACTAAAAAATAGAGAGAGTTGTTTGAGTTGGAATATTATGTTGGCAATATTGGGCTTTCGGTGTTTGGGTGTGTCAGCCTTTTTGACAGCTCCAATTTGGCGGGTCATTTTTGGATCATCGTTGGCACTGTTGCTCTGTTCTGTTTGATGTGATATTGAAATGTTTCATGAATAAATCAGTACTTTTTCAATGATCAAGCTGAATTCCGATTCACTGATTCAAACACCTGCACCCATATTTTTTCATGGCTGAGGGATTGTGTTTTGGCTTTCTTCTTCTTCGTGAAGCTACGACATCTGTAAGAAATAAATTAGAATACAAATGACTTGGAAAATAATCTCTGCAGCTTGTTTCCTGCCTAAGTAACCAAGATCCAAACTCCATAGTCCCTGATTGTTCTTATCTATGTTGGAGACATGCCCAGAGATGTTTGTATTCAGATTATTCAAGAATTTAGCCCATTGTGGTTCACGAGGTACCACGTGTAGATCAAATCAATCAATACGTATTGTAGAAAACAAATATCTGATTTTCATAGATATTTTAATTAAGAAATGGAGCGCATAATTGCGTATTGCAAGTGCTTTTCAGAAAATTTCCTCAAACCGAAAGATGAAAGTTATTCGAGATCATTTTGAGCTTCAGCAGGACGTAATCTAGCAAGATAAGCATTTAACAAATGCGTTTGTTTTCTTAGGGTCAATACAACAATTTCAAGACATAATAATCCAATATTGGAAACCATCTCCAGCTGCGCCATTTTTCATCAAAGGTGTAGACGATGTTGGACCTTGTTCGAAACCGTGTCAAATTTTCACGGAGAACGAAACTAATTCGAACGCTTTGGCCGAATCATTTGAAATCGAGGGTGTATCGTGGTCTTCCATACCGACATATTCACCCATAGAAATCATATTATATATATGTACTCTAGAATGCCAACCGAGGATACAAAAGTGTTGTAAAAAGTTAATAACGATTTGTAGTGCGCATGCTCATAACCTGTCTCATTGTTGACAGGGTGGGTTTCAGCAAAATTCAAACCTATGTGAGAATTATAATTATTTAATAATTATATCGTTTATTGTGCATAAAAAAAAATAATTCTTACACACAAAGGGAAAAAGGGTTAGCCAAAAGCTATCTTCCACCCTTCCCAAAAATTGACATGTATTTTTGACAATATAAATGAATTGGTAAAGTTAACTCATTATTATCTCTTAACTACGAAACAATAAATGAATTATTTCATTTACACAGGATTTGTCTCAAAATGTTAGAGTAATGAGTTGAGGTTAATAAATATACGAGAGAACAAGTGATATTAGGAAATACTCAGTTGTGATTTCAATTTTTTTTTAAATAGAGAAATCGAGAGATCCAGTAAAGGTAGGATATAATTAAGATATGAAGGAGCCAAACATGAAAAACATCCTTCGAATTTAGAAGTATTGTGTTGGGGAATATTGAAAGAGTCTATCCTGATATTCACTAAATGAAGATCAGATCGTCTATTTATCAAGTTATGTAAGTACTTAGGAGTTTGAGTTTGTAGCAACTTATACAGAAATATACTTGTTAGGTATTGAACTCTAGCCTTGACATTTAATTCTTCCATACTTAGTAAAAACGGAGTTACGTGCTCTCCGAATGGTATACAACAAACAAATCGCATGCAAGCATTTTGTATACGTTGTAGTTTCATCTTGTTATACTGTGGTAAAAAATTATAGTACACCGAACAGCAGTAATCGATATGAGGATAAATCAGAGTTTTAACTAACCTTAATTTCATTTCTGTTGACAGCTGATACTTAAATTTATATAAATTCTTCAATTTGAAAAAAGATGTTCTGAATATTTTTTCAACATGTTTATCAAATGACAGAGAAGAATCAATAATAACACCTAAATTTTTTGCGGAATCAACCCATTCGATTTCGGAGTTATTCAATGAAAGCCTATGATAACTTTGTATTTCCGTTTTCTGTCTTGGGGTCCCAAAGCATAAAGCAACTGTTTTAGAGGGATTTATTCTTAAACCGTGATTTTCGGAGTAAACTAATGTATTGTGTAAGTCTTGGTTGACATGGGTGATACAATTTACTATATTTTCGGCCATGCCAGATAAATAAATTTGGAAGTCATCTGCATAGAGATGTACTTGACAAAATGATAGAGAAGACGGATAATCGAATATAAAGACCGAAAACATCAGTGGCCCTAGAATACTTCCTTGTGGGACTCCCAATTTAGTTTCTTTCAATGATGAACACAAGAAATTTTGATCGAGTTTGACTCTTTGCGCTCGTCCTGTAAGGTAGCTTGCCATCCATCTCAATGATATTTCATCGAATCCAATGTAGCGTAATTTACTGATAAGTAGTTCAAAATCTACCAGATCGAATGCTTTACTTTGATCGAGCATAACTAAAAGAGAAACCGCTGATTTATCTTTAGCTTTACCGATATCATCGACGACTTTGAGTAAAGCAGTCTGTGTTCCGTGTTTTTGGCGAAACCCCGATTGCATATCGGGAAGTATTTTTTTTTCATCCAAAAATATTTTGATTTGACGGGAAACAATTTTTTCAAACACTTTAGAAAAAGAGGGCAATATGCTTATCGGACGCAAATCATTAAACGATGTAGGTGCACTTTTTTTTGGTATAGGTATTACATTCGCTATTTTCCAAATGTCAGGAAAAATGCCTTGATTCAAAGATTCATTAAAAATATGTTTGATTTCTTCAATACAATGTGGTATCACGATAGATATCATTTTGATATTTATGTTATCGATACCCAGAGCATTTGATTTAATTTCACGGATGGCTGTCAGAATGTCTTCACATTCTATTTCCACAAAAGAAAAATTAAATTCATTGTTCAGTTTGTTGTTCCTATAAAATGACAAAGTATCTTCGTTGATTATTGATTCACCTGCTACGTTCAAGAAAAATTCATTTATTTCCTCTGGATGGCGCAATTCAGTTGGAAGATTGTGTGTTTGCGACCTAGATTTCGTGGCGACTCCCCATTCAGCAAGATTTTTCCAAGTCATTTTGCTGTTATTTTTATTTTTATTTAGGATATACTGTACATAAGCGTTTTTTTTCTCTCCTTAATGCACCATTTACATAATTACGTAAACTGACGTAGTACTGCCTTGCTGCTGGTGTTTTATTTCTTAGATATTTAGTATGTGCTTTGTCTCTAGCGCGCATCATAAGTTTAAGATTATATGTTACATAAGGAAGTGTATTACGTCTTTTATTAACAATGCAAACGGGTGCGTGTTTATCGAATAAATTGATAATATTTTCATTAAGAAAAGAAACTTTGGAATTTATATCGGACAAATTAACAATCTCGCCCCAAGGCACTCTGTCAGCATCTCGTGAAAAATCATTGATGTTGAAGTGTTTAAAATTTCTAAAAAATATCAAATCATCGCGGGGAATATCTTCACCCAAATCGATATCGCAATAAACAATCATGTGATCAGACATACCGTTATTATCCAATGTACTACAATTTGTCACCACAATATCCTTGCTAATACAGATAACATCAATTAGGGTCTCAGAAGTACCAGTTATCCGAGTTGGGTTTTTTACAACTTGACATAAATTGAAATTAGAGATCAGACCACTGAATAATTCACAATCACGAGTATAGGGATTCAGCAGATTTATGTTGATATCACCCACTATAAGAACCACTGAAGTTTCGAGGTATACACGTTCCAGCACATCCCCTATATCCTGCAAACAGTCGTCTACATTTTTTCCGGGTGGACGATATACAACACCACAGGCTATCTTCTGTTTGTTTATATTCACTATGATCCAAAGCTGCTCCAGACCATTGGGTGAAATAGACGAATGATATACTTTATACTTATAAAGCGATTTTAGAAAAAAAACACACTCCACCCCCTCTGCTACCTCTGTCCATTCGTACGATGTTGAAGTTAGGTATCATGAGAAGATTATCAGGAAAATCTGGCGCGAGCCAGGTTTCCGTTACACCAATTAAAGAAAATTTGTTTTCTATAACGCAAGCCTTGAAAGTATCGAAACAGTTGTTCAATGAGCGTATATTAACGTGACCTACTTTGCAACCCACTTTTTTGACTCGGCTATTGTTGGCATCCCATGAATATATTTTATGTAGAGATTGTCATCACCTTCCTGTTTACGTTCATTAAGTTCAGAGATAACTGTTTTCAGGTACTCTCGTTGCATATTCGTTTTATCAGTGCTAATTTGAACGTTAATATTCAAAGATTTCAACTTCCTTTTATTTTTGAGGATTGTGATGACATCTTCCCTGCTGTTCAAAATTACTTTGAGTGGCGATGAATTAACACCCTGTTTTTTCCCAATTCTGAAGGTTTTAATTCCATCTATAGCTACAGATGGTGCTATAGCTTTTATGATATCTGAGGCTCTTTTTGTGTCTGTTTCCTCACCAACTTCACTCAGTTTGTAGATGATAATATTTTTTTCTTTTCTCTGCCTTTCTGATATTTCGTTGATAATTGCTTCCGTATTAGTGGTGCTTTTTTCTGCCTTCAAACTCCTCACCTCTTCCTGAAGTCCCCTTACCAGAGTGTTGAGATCCTTAATAGCTTTAGTCAGTTCCTGACAGTTGGCCCACTCTGTATGTGTATTCATATCTCCCTCTACACTCTGCCTACAATCCTCACACTTGAAAAAAGTTCCTTGGATTTCGGTGAAAACAGTGAATTGTTCTTTAGATAATCCCAGACACTTGCAATGAAAAACTTTCTTGCAAGAACTACACTGTAGGAAAGGTGTTTTATCGTTCGCAGTTTTTAAACACTTAGCACATTTTGCTGACATTTTGATCGACAATCGAAAAACAATTTGAACTGATGTAAAGAGCTAACTCACACACGTCTTGTCTCGACAACGGTTCGGTGATATATGAGAAGAGATGGACGACAAGTTGAAAGGAAATGATTTCTGTTTACATTTTCGCTAGCAAGCTCAACTACGGTAAAATAGTACTAATGTAAAAACTTGTTCTAAATCGATGTTGTATAATATTTTAATAAATTTGAATTCCATTAATTTGTGTGTGGAAAGTATTATACCAATTTTCCTATATATATTCCTATCTGAGAAATGATGTGAAAATGCAATACAGAACTTCTTTTGATATGCGTCCAGAGGCGAAAATAATTCATTTGTATGGATGAATGGGAAAGCTGTAAGTAAGAAATTAGCTTTAATTTTGTTGAAATTATTTTTGATATAAAAATATAATAAACATCTTGCATTATTTCATATGAATTCTTTATTTTTTTTTTCAGTTCACTTCACTCTCAATAATTGGTTGTAAAATGGGCATGATGTGGCGATAAGATCATACTAGTTCGCCTGCTTAGCCATGATATGGCCCTCAAGATGAAATGATCAGGTTGAAACGATGAAAATTCTTTCCAGAATTTTAAATTCATGAATAAACTTATATTGGGAGAATATTCTTATTGTTAATAGTAAAAAATAGATCAAAAACGATTGATTCGAGGATGTATTTTTACAAAAGTATTCCAAAACATGGCCGAAATGAGTGTCTTCAACTGGCATATCTAACTTGATTATCACTAGATGATTTTCTAATTGTAGCCAGATAGATGAGAGGTAGCATACCTGATAATGCCTAGGTCTGGTGGAGCTAGCTCGTCATACAAAAGTGAACGGTCATCGACAAACTGCTTGATGATAATCGCCAATCTTCCCAAATAATCGCCAATCTTCCCAATGAATTTTCATGGAAATGTGGCATATATAAGTTTATGTGAGATGTATATCTCTTTTATACAAAGTTTTTTCATTTATTTGGATCAATCTGTATTAGAATTATTATTCAGATATTTTTTGTACGCAGGAGCAGTAAGGAAAAATCCATGAACTAAAAATGTAACAAATCAAGAGATAGAAAGTTACATCGAGCAGTGACTTCGAAGTGCACCTGGCCATCAATGACGAAGAGAGGAGACATTGCACAAAAGAGGCAATAGTGACATATGATTTCTTTGAAGACACGTGTTTTACTGTGTTGAGTTTATTTTATTGACAGATGGTTCCTAACAGTTCCTAAAAATGATGTTATTTTTCGAAGAAACATATTTTTAACTAATAATTATTCATTTATTAAGATACATTCTTTAAATGAAGTGCTTTCGTCAATTATGATGAAATTATTTTTGTGAATTTCGAAAAAAAAACAATTAAGTTATTTGACAAGGGTCTTCACTTTCAAGTATGAGGAAAAGTCGTAAGGCCATTAACCTGCCGATTGAAATTGTTTGTTGGGACACGTTCTATTAGTCAACAACTTATTATCATATTGAATATCTCAAATTTGCCTATCAATAAAATAGAACTGATGTTCATCAAAATAATTTTGAAGTTTTGAAGACCAAATCAGTTTGCATAAAAAATTCTTTCACGAATAGTCTCTTTAAGATTAGTTTTCTTGTAAACGTCGAATATAAGTTTTTTTTTATAAATAATACTTGTTTATTATTATTGATAGGCAAATTTGAGATATAAGAGAAGTTGAAGTAACAGAATGTGTTCCATTCAGAAGGAACTGTTTTTTAACTGACGCAAAAACTTATTGGGGTAGATTAAAAAAAATCTGCTTTTCTACACTACTTGTAAAGATTGTAATATCAATTATTTTTTCAGGTTGTGGTAGATTAAGAACCCAAAAAAACTATAAGAAATAATGCATCCACCACAAAATAATGACCACCAAACGGTACATAGTTATCAGGTTCAACAAATTTATGTAGAACACATGAAATACTATTGAGGATTTAATTTACAAATCAAATGATCACTTGAACATTTGTATAACACTGAAACATATTGGTGTATTCCATTGTATAGTACCTATAGGTGCACAAACTAGATAAATCAATCAGTTGAAGAATGTGTGTTTTATTGAAATGATAAAACGTAATAAGCAGCAATTATAAGAAAACTTCAAGCATAACAGTAGGTAAACATTTATTACAATTTGGTAATGAAAAAAACTCAACAAATAGGGAACAAAATAATATTAGCAATCATATATATCACCTAAACATCTGATTTTCTTCTTTTCCTAAAAAGAAAACTGAAAATATGTGAAATGAAGGTCTCTAAAATTTTTTTTCTGTAGGCATCATATTACCAGTGATATTTAAAACCTATTGAATCTTTATGTATATTCTATTCAAAAAATTTTATCACATCTTTTGACGGTTTTATGTGACTACCCCTATTTTTACCCCCATATATATATATATATATATATATATATATATATATATATATATATATATATATATATATATATATATATATATATATATATATATATATATATATATATATATATATATGTATATAGTTTTTCAAACAACAGTTGCTAGCACCAAGTAGGAGCAGTAACATTCTTGAAAATGCCAACATAGATGTTGGCGAAATGTCGAAACTCAATATCGACAAACCAACGGATAAACTCCGTATCTTCCAAAACTAAATCATTAAAATCAATATAATATTTCTTAATAATGCTTGATATCAAGATTCAGATCAGCTATACTTTGTTTTTCCTGTGAATTCAATGAACACTGCACACCGGTACTATCCAATATTTCACAATTCTGCTTCAAAACTTTCAAATCTATATTTACGCAGAGTCTTCTGAAGGAGTAATAAAATTGAAATGATGTTGAGTTGTTATTCCAGCCATACTGTCCCCTGAAAATTAAAATGTAATTCAGATGCAGAACCAAAATTTTGTGCTTTGTGAAAAAATACTGAAGACAACATCTTTGATTTCCAAAACAACAAATAAAACTTACCCGATTACACAGAAAAATAACTCCAGATGATCCTAACTGAATTTATAAGTACTTCAAGACTGAATTTTCCTTTTTGATATGTTCATCATAATTTCTAGAACTGACGTTATATCAGAACAACACCCTTGAATTGGAGTCTTTTTCCTTGAGTTATGTACCAGCTCTCCATCGAGTCGAAAAGACAATCTATAATTTTGATAAAATCAGGGTGCTGCGAGTCCTTAGACAAAAACTCAAATGCATTTGCAACCTTTGCAATCAGGATCTGAGCTGAAAAATTCACCTAGAAGCAGAAGGGTTATAAGTTTCACTTTCAGTTCACAAAATATTGGAAGAAAATGTGCCTTGATGTTGATCACTGACTTTGAAAATTTAGTGTCAAAAAAATTGGTGAATCGGAAATTTTATAAATACAACATTTGGTTAAAACAATGGACATTTCAAAACTGTCCGATAATCAACTAAATTATGTATTTATTACACCTACCTTCATTTTTTGAGATTGCCAATTTATATGACTCCTACCAAATCTGTTAGCCAAATTTCAAAATTCTTCTTGCAACTCATGTAACTTGGTGATATATTTATAATCCATTTCCACCCCCCCTTTTTTTTAGTTTTTCTATATTTTGGATGGTTCCATCAAGTTCATCAGCCATCGTTATATTTGCTGAGGGTCCACATGTAATGAATACAATCATAACTCCAACTTCATGAAGTTTCCTTAACGCT
Source organism: Zygogramma bicolorata (assembly GCA_032362365.1). Lineage (NCBI taxonomy): Eukaryota > Metazoa > Arthropoda > Insecta > Coleoptera > Chrysomelidae > Zygogramma > Zygogramma bicolorata. The sequence goes on along the minus strand of JAVJAQ010000900.1, from coordinate 324,821 downwards.
ACTCTAACGTTAGCCTCTTCAGATCCTGTCATTGAGTTTAAGAGGAAATAAGCTATTGTTAGTTTCCAGCTTCCATTCAACAGAAGTACTATCAGAGAAGTGCCTCTGTAGCATATTTCAAGGAATCATCTTCAACTCCAGTGCCATAATCTTCATATCCCCAAGTATTCAAAATTTCTCACTTTGATTTGCTTTTTTCTCATCATTGATGGATTTTTACAAGAAATCTAAACCAGTGTCAGACATCAATTCTTTTTGCTCCAAATCCCGCAATACCTCCTTCAAGCTGGTAACTTTCTTTTTCAGACAAACAAGTTTCACTTCCATAGTTGACTTTCTTGAGCCAGAGTTCTTCTAATGTTCTCATGTTTGAGTTTTCCCATAGGATTTGAAGGGAACACACTAAAAACATAAAATATACAATGAAAAACAGTTTTGACAAAAATAAATTGGTGGAAATTATATAAAACCACTTTGAGGGCAATTTTCAAGTATAAAAATTCAACAATAAGAATTAATTAATTTTGCTAAACAATGTTCATATTTAATATTCACATAAGTACTTAGTTTGGTAATGCAATAAACTTTCATTTCTTGCATGAACAAAATATGTTTGTCTCAGGGTATTTAAAAGGTAATCAATTCCCCAAAATATGAAGTGACAGAAATTATTTCTCATTAACAAGCATATTTTATTAGGTTTCAATTGGCCACTGTCACTGTACATTTCATGTCACTAACACCACGCTATTCCAATTATCATTTGTGATAAATTAGACTGACTCTAATTTTCAACAACGGACCAATCAGCATTAAATGGTTAAATGAATGATAAACTATGTGCCAACTCACCTATAATTGTGCCTTATATTTTTTTCTCTTCTAGTCCTTTTTATTTGTCCCTTATTACCCTAACTTTCGATTGATGTGGTCTATTGAAACTCGTGGGAGAGTCCGTGAATGAGGTAACAATACTCGAAGGTGAGCTGAAGTGGAAATGTTATGAACTCGAATCAAAATCATCAATAGTTTTGATAAATCAAAAATTGATATTGAAAGCAAAATAGTTATCACTTTATACAAATTATTATATGTGAATGAATTAGTCAATTTCTTCCTGGACCACAAATGGTCATTTATGCTGGAAGGTAAAATGAATATAAGTTTTGAAAGTTCTTGTTCAAAATCTCAAAACAGTACTTATTTATTAAATACACGAATGGAATGAATTATCATGAAAATTCACAAATAAAAATATATATGTACAGCTTATCCAGTCTAACTTGTCACGGTAATTGGTTCCACATCTGGTTGTACATTAAACTTAAAGTAGATTTCAAATGGCAGCTTGACTGTGCAATACATCATAATTTCCATGTAAAGGTGAAATGGACAAGCTGTAGTTATGAAATATGAATAAAAATCAAATTATACCTACCTCTCTGCAATTTCAACTGTAGGAGTACAAGAAACTTTGACATCAACCCCAGACGAATTTTCTTTGTTATCAACAAAGAGCATTTTCAGACTATCATCAATTTCAACACTAAACTGCTGTGGTGATGAAGGGTTTTCGTTTTGCACTGTGTTTTCAAGATCTTGCACTTCCCGAAGAATTCTGAAAGTACATTATTCATTTAATGCATATATGCATGATTCGGAGGTGATAATGTTATCAACATAAACTGAAATGATAGTGTTCATATCTCAACTGTCTCAATGAAGGTTCATGCAAGACAAAAACTTGTATTTAACTCAATTTATCTTGGCAATTTATCTAGAAAAAAAAAGGCATTCATGCAACAACTCCTACACTTGAACAGCAAAGATTTTGACACCTGACAAAATTTTTCAAGCGGAAAAACGGCAGTAATTACTAATTAAGTTGATAAGTTAAGTTACACAACTAAATATAATGCATGGATGCTTCCATCAAATTTCTTGAGTTACTACGTTGAACTATACAAAAGATGAGTTGGCTTGCATGAATCCAACTCATGAATCGTAAATACATTGAAGAATTACCTTTCTTGAAATGTAATTTCATCTTTTCTCTGAAATAAAAAGTCTTGGAACTGCATTTGGATTTAATAACATTCTATTTCCCCTTCATGTATACATCTTCTGGAGAAAAGTTTCTACTGCATATTACGTTTTTTTGTTCACTCAAACGCTCAACGGTAGGATCCCGTCCTAATTTCCTCATCCACATGTCATGTCTAACTTCGTCTTTCGTCAAACTGGAATGAATATTTAAAGAGATTAAACCTATACGTGAGAGGTTCTATTCTAGTATAATAATAATTTATACTCGGTAATTGTAGTTTCAAAAGAGCTTTATGAAATAAAAAAGACCAATATCTAAATCACTTACCAAAAATAATGGACTCCAAGAATTGTTCCTTTAATTCCACACCACAGTACCAAACAAGTCTACATCAACATATTCACAATGAAACGTTGAAGTCACGAATCCAAAATGTTCTTGATAAGAAAACTGACCATCTGATATCTGATCTGAGAGAAAAGAATCAGAAATGAAATTAAAACCATGAACAACAAAAATTAATTAAAACCACCCCTGGCGACCAAATGTCAAACAATGTTCTCGATAATAATCATGAGCGCTGTTGCACGATTTTTGATTGTCAAGAGAAAATCGAATACATTTCACAGTGATGCTGGCTTGATCTTCCGTGTAAATGAACTCTATAGTTGAAATATTTTGAAATCTGTCAATGATGCAACACAAACAAACGGGTTGTGAGCATGCGCATTTCGATATCAAATTGCAATTGGACAACAGATTCTCGCAGTACGCAGTACGGGACGGGGATTGGCAATCTAGGGAAAGTATAGATATCTATGTATTCACCGCACTCTAGCGGTTTATGATCTGCATCATTGAAAATATGCTACCAAACTGGAATTAAATAAGTACCATCCGATGTAGTATATTCAAATCAGGCATTCATCTATAAATCTGCCAACACTGCGAAAGGGTCAACTGATATTTATTTCTCTATGTCATGTTTATATCCAAAAAGAATGGATATAATCCTTCACCAATAAATAAATAAAATAATCACCAATAATCACTATTTGTGATGGCCATGCAATACCATGCAAATAACGTACTTTTGTAGTTATTTTGATAAGGTTCACATCGAAGTATGATTTCCAAAAATTATAAACATCATCATTGAAGGGAAAATTCGCAGTGGTGCATGCCACTCCATCATGAGTAAACTTTATTTCAATTAAATTTCAACTACATTTCCCTTTCCGTACTTACTTTCAGTGTATTCCAATGAGATTAATCCTCATTCCGAGGGCTGCGGATTCTTCATTTCCATTTTTTAACATTTCTGTGCCATAATTATTACGCAACTCAAACTGATACCGAGGGTTTATCTTTTTTTGTTTCATCGTAGTATTCCTATTCAATATATCACATTGTAGAAAACAGGATACGTTTTCGATGCATTATAACTATCTTGTCATACAATGAACAAAAAACGAGGTGGTCATATCTCCTTATCATGTGAAGTAATCAAATGCCACGTGATAAAATTTTCACGGATGCCAATCATTCATCACTTAATACATGTATACATGTGCACCAAAAAAAAAGATAGAGATATAGTCGCTATATTTTATTTTTGTAATTTCAGAACAATTTTTTTAATTTTTTTATCACAGACAAAGATTTCTTTTCGTGGTTCCTCATTCATTTAAACTTAATCTTTTTCATATATCCTACTCCATCTGAGTTTCCAATTTGCGGAATAACTTCATAAATATATTATATGACCTCTCGGTGGCCAATCAAGAATTTCAAACAGATCATTAAATTAAAAACAAATTGGGTGTGGAAAAGATAGAATAATTGAAGTCGAATTTTAATGAAACAAGAAGTTAATTGAAATGGAATATTGATATAAACTGTTGTTTTTCCTACTTGATTTTTTCAAGTTCTAGCCATATTCCCCCTTTGACGGTGGGAACTAATGCATACTCATCCATCTTCAAAGGTAGCTCGGTCTTGCGACTCAACTTTACCCGGAAGTTCTTGAGGAGACTCATGAGTCCAACTTTTGTTTGCAATATACCAAACCTCATTCCTGAAATGGAAAAAGGTCCATGTATTAGTAAAAAGACCAACAAATCAGAGTAAGTAAAACATCGGACACAATCGATGGAAAAAATTAACATAAGTTTTTTCAATGAGTGTAGCAAGTACTGCCATTTACCAATACAAATCCTAGGACCTTCACCAAACGGAATGTGAGCGTAAGGATGCCTTTTCTGTTTGTTTTCTTCGCTGAATCTATCTGGGTCGAAAACTTCAGGGTTCTCATAATATTCCGGGTCATCCTGTATTCCTTTGATGGGAATGAAGGCTAGTGTGCCTTTTTTCAAAGTGACGTCTGAATCTGGTACTTTGTAATCTTTTATGCATTTTCTGGTAACCATTTGAACAGGTGGAATTACTCGCAGGGTTTCTAAAATCATCAAGATTCAAATATTAAATCAGTATAAAAATATACTGCAGGAATTTGACTATCACCAATACTATATATATATATATATATACACACCATGCCAACCCACAGCTGATGAAGGCCAAAGCCAGAAACAGCTAGTAGTCTTGTGGTGGGCATTTCGAGTTGAATGCAGATTGTGATAGACAGAGAATTTGATAATCTATTTATCAGTTTCCTGATTTCTTTGCTTCATAGCAAATATTACTTTCTACTTGTATATATATATATATATATATATATATATATATATATATATATATATATATATATAGACAAGTAATATTTGCTATGAAGCAAAGAAATCAGGAAACTGATAAATAGATTATCAAATTGCATATATATATATATATATATATATATATATATATATATATATATATATATATATATATATATATATATATATATATATATGCAATGAATAGTATATGTTGTGCTATAAATATAAATCGTTTATTTATCTATACTAATTTTATGAAGAGGTTGGTTTCTGATTTTGTTTTTATTGTATGTTTCTTTGTAGGGGGTATTCTTCGGAATATTCTGATCCGATTATGAAAATTCTTTCACTAACAGAAAGCTTCACTATTTGGATATGATATAGGCTATACTTCATTAGGATTCAAAATAAATCTGTGAGAAATAATGGTAAATGTAAATCAAGTCGATGTGCGCTAACTAAACGGTTCGGTGTAGACGAACATAATTTTCACCAAAAATATCGGTCTCGATCAGTTCAACAAAAAAGTCCCTGTAACTATTTAGCTGGCTTTCATATTTGATTTCACTACAAAGGTTTTTGTTAATCCATACATGCAAAATGCTTTGTGCTGAATAACTGACTTTACGAATCCATGCACAGTCTAAACCGTAGATCATAGAGACCTGGAACTTGGAGGGTGTGTTCTTTATATGATGTAAGCATCCGATTAGAAAGGGTTTTATGAAATTTCTGCCCTAAGGGTTGAAAAACGAGGCAAAGTTTGTATGGGAAACCTGATGCTTTGGACCAATCTACTACAAATTTTGCATGAACATCCATTAACAGAATTGATGGAGGACGTGTTTCATATGAAATACGATCGATATAATGAAAAAGCCAGAAATCATTTCCTAAAAACTCCCTTCTCTCCACAAAAATGATCATGATCCTTGGAATTGGTTATTTATATATTCAGTGTTACAGAATGAAAAAAAATATTTTTGGGAAAATACTATCTTCATGAATTAGGAAGAGTTGAAATCCGTTTCTTTTCTTTTCGGAAATGGAAAATCTCATAACTCTTCATTATCTACTATGTATATTGTTCAGTGGCGTACGTAGTACTAATATTAATTTTTTTTCAAATAAAATCTAAGTTGGATTGCTGGAATCGAGGCATCGAAAGTAACTATCAAGTGTGCCACTGACAACTTGAATGCGTGTTTTTCCCACTCCCAGTCAAAAGAGGCAACTAAAAAAAATCGAGAAATATAATTTTAGTAGTTATTAGGCGTTTTGTGAATTACAAATTTCAACTCTACTTTCTCCTATTTCCTTTCAGGAGCTTTTTCTGGGATTCAGTCCACGGACGCTCTTAGGTTTGCGGAGTCGAACTTGTATATGAAGACCATTCCCATTTATATCAGACACAGAAGTACAATTCTACCCCATTACCCCCCATATGAAGTACACTAATGTAAATCCATTACATTAAAAAACACCAAATCAATGTATTTTCTTGTGTCAAACTTTTACTTTATATCTTCAAACTTTAAAAAAGATCTCCCAATGCTAAATGATCATTGGAAGCGTTCATATACAAAAAGTTAGAGTAAAATTGTCGTGTATGACACTTCCATTGATTAGTATTGTGAGAACTTTCTTGAAATAAAAGTAAAAGATAAAGTAAAAAATTAAAGTTGAAGCAAATGGTCGGTCCATGAACTAGTATCTATAAATCATGGCATAACTGCACAAAAAAGTTTGTAGATGTTGCATCAGAGATTTAAGAGAGTTGATTCTTAGAAAGCGGGTAAAACTCCATGTCGAAACACGTAAACCTTTTGGTTTAAAAATATTAGAGGAAATGTATAAGTACTTTTTACAATGTGATCGCAATTCAGATCTAGCTTACCATCGATAACCTGTCCCAAGTATCTGAGCTCGTTGACGGCATCGTATGTTATTTGGTTGTTGTGTTTCTCTAAGATAGATTTTATTTCGTTCCGAACTTTGTCTTGAATCTCTGGGTGAGTCGCTAACAGATACAACGAGAAGGTCATCGTGGATGAACTCGTTTCGAATCCAGCAAGTAAGAAAAGGAAACTCTGGGCCACAATTTCATTCATTGTTAGTCTCGTTCCGTCACCTAAAATTTGAAGAAAACTGTGGTTCCGTTTCTAGGCGCAATCATAAGAATGTTCCACTTTGATAAATATGTACAAATTCTATTGTAAGATACATTATATATATATATATATATATATATATATATATATATATATATATATATATTTCTGACTATACAGATGAGAGTCAGAAATAATTGAAAACAAATGTCGTAGAAATTTTCAGACATATCAAAAGTTGGTTCAATGATTATTTTTCAACAATAAATTTCGAAAAAAGGTAATTCGTTCCCATTTTCTCGAGACCTATCGAAATTTCCAAAACTTATTGTTAATGTATCAAATACCTTGACATAATTATTGATAACCATAATGAAGGATCATCAAATGAATTTATTGGTATAGAACGGAGAATTATTTTTCCAGAATACAAATATATAGAAACATCTAAACATTTTCGATACAAAACTTACTTGAAATTATATGTTTTTCGATAATACCCGTGATCTCAGTTGAGTTAGTAAATCTAGGCTGAGGTGGCGTGAAAAAATATTTCAAAATACTAAATTATCAACTATCACCTTCATATAATAATAATATATTTTATTATATATGCACAATACTCTATATTCAAAAAATGTATGTGTGTTTGAAAATATTATTTCCAAGTTGTCGAATTAAATTCACAACCTCCCTTCGTAATGTATTCAATTCAATTCATTCATGAAAATTTTTATATTCACAATGATTTACTTGTTTAGGTATAAATAAACTTGAATTATAAATATTATAATTATCATAGATGATACTGAGCATCTAACAATCTAACACAAAAAAATCAAATAGGAGATTCAATATCATCAAAAAAACCAAATAGTCTTGATATTGTTACGTCCCAGCGCCGGCCCTGACCATATCGTAAACGCACGGCGAAAGGATCGCGCCGTAGCGTCGTCATTTCCAAGAACCCGTGGATTCGCCGGGAGAATTCGAGACACGTCATCGGAGCTTCTCTGGAGAATTCTCGATGGTTACGCAGGCATATATAAGCATCGTGATGTCGCGGCAGAGACAGAGTTAGTGAGAGTCAGTTAGTCAAAGAGTTGGCTATTCGGAAGTTTGTATTTAGAGCTAAGTGGCGAGTTATTGAGATCTAAGTGGCTTTGTGCGGAAAGAGAATTGTTAGTACAGAGAGTTTTAGTAGCGAGCGAGCATTGGAAAGTTATCGGAGCGATTTAAGTGATTGTGTTGTATTGTATTATGATAGCGAGTTATAATAAAAGAAGTTTAGTGTTGTTTGGTGTTTTAATCATCGAACCCAAGGATATATCGTAACAATATAATGATTGCTGAAGGATATTTCAGGAGTATGTGCAACAAATGTATTCTTCTTGAATAACCCATCATAGGCTATTTCTAGAATACGTAAGTTCGCTTATACAAAGGCAATATTTTGCTCAATCTCATTCTTGTAGTAGACTATAAAACAAAAATAACTATTTCTATAATACGTAAGTTCGCTTATACAATGGCAATATTTTGCTCAATCTTATTCTTGCAGTAGACTTTAAAAAAAATTTACTGACAGTTTGGACATCGTCCATAGATATTCTAATAAGTCCGCTCACTCTCAGCAGCGACCCAAATCATCATTGTCCGTCCTCGCGCGTCCCTTGCCTGGCCGGTCGGTCGTCAGTGCCCGTCTGACGGGGGAGCCAGTTTAACAGAGTGTCTCCGATTGAACAGTTCGCATCGTTCCGGCCAGTTATACTTAGTGCGTGAAATAAACATTCTATTGGAACTTTTATTCTTGTAGTTATTTGAACATTTTTTAAAGAGGAAAGGAAGTTACGAATTCCCTGGAATTTATTTTTGGTTGGAGGCTTACTATCTCGTCCGTTTTGAATTTATGGAAAAAAATGAAAACTGAAAATTATAAAATTTTATTGACGCGTAATCTCAATCAGAATTGTCTCGAGAATTACTTTGGTCAAATCAGAAATGCTTGTGGAAACGCTAGTAATCCAACTTCCATTCAGTTTACCAGAGCATTTAAAAAACTTTTTGCTATAGGATATTTTCACGACACAGAAGGCAGCAATTTTATGGAAGACAGTAGCGATATTTTGCTTAATATAACATCGGAGTCATTGAAAAATATTGAAAATTTTCAGGAAAAAAATTACGAATATATTTCTCCAATTATAAAAATAGAATCAACCGATTATTAGGAATTTGATATCAGAGGAGGGAAATGCACTGGTCTATGTTGCTGGATATTTTTTACGTAGATGTCTCTTTGAACATTCTTGTCATATTTGTTTGGAATATTGTTCATCATCCGAAAGAGACAAGTCTACTTCATTTTGTGAGCTCAAAGCTTACAAAGGTAGTAAAGTATTTAATACAAGTAGAGAATATTTTTGTTTCGAATTTTAATGATTACTGCATACATGATGGTGTAGGAAACATATTTTTAAAAGAATATTCCAATGTAGAATTCACCCATCCATGTAGCAATTTTCCCAAAGACTATTTGCTTTCATTGTTTACAAGAGTTCGAATCTATTACACAATCAAATTTGCAAACAGGCAAATAAGATCTCAATGTTTAAATAAACAACATCCGAAACTCAAAATTTTGCAAAATTTGTAAATATTTGAAATTTTAGATGTCGTTTTTCGACCTTAGTAGATTTATTTAGCTGGGGGATGGTTGGGGTTAGGTCGAATAACTGAAACCACTAACATCGTTTTCGACGTTTCGACTTTTATAAAGTCATCCTCAGGGCATTACAAGTATTGAGTAAATTTGGTACAATTCAATTGACAGTAAAAATGTAAAAAGAGACATGAACAACAATTTTAAAAATGTAGGAAACGGTAGAATCCAATCTCTGGTATATATATATATATATATATATATATATATATATATATATATATATATATATATATATATATTATAAACAAAATATATATTTCAGTATCGAAAACTGGGAATTTTTATTTTTATGTAAATGTCCTTCAATTTTTATTTTAATAGACAAGAGAACCAGAAATTTATGTGAGTCCAACCGTTTCCTACAGTTTTCAATTTTTGTTTGTCTCTTTTTACATTTTCACTGTCAATTGAATTGTATCAAACTAAAGTACTCAATCTTGACCTCTCATTCGCAGAAGTGATTCTTGTCGCAAATTTCAATAATTTTTTACCTTGTGTGTATTTATATCTGATTTACTGTAACTTTGTAGTACCTTCACGATGACTTTATACAAGTCGAAACGTCGGCAAAGAAATAATAGTAGTTTCAGTTATTCGACCTAAGTCCAACCAACCCCCAGCTAAATATTTGAAATGTGTCTAAATATATATGCCAAAGTACTGAATAGATTATAATTATACTATTAGGGTATACTCAAGAAAACAACAAATCACCATTCAATTAGGTAATATGTAAATAAAGATTATTCATCTTCATTGTTTCTTTATTGTGGAGTCCCTTTATAAGTATCTCATTTTTTTACCTGCCCATAATTTAAGAAATCAGGTAATTCATGCCAGTTATTACAACGAAATATTCCTCAATTTATTGTTATTAGAATCTCATATTATATAATCATCTCAATGAAAGATCATACAAAAACATAAATAATATATAATGAATATGATCAACACTTGACGCCTGACCCTCGTAGACACACTTTCGAGTAAACATATTGTTCGCGCTGCTGACTGACCCTCGTATAACGTATTTCTGCTAGTAGCCCGCATGATTTACGACCGCTCGCAAAAAAAGCGGCATATTTCACCCACATCAAAGGAGTTACCAGACTTATTAGAATATCTGTGGACGATGGTTTGGACATAATTCTCATTCCTGCAGTCTTCAAATTCTAGTAGTACATTCATAATCAAAATAAATAATTAACCGTCGTATGTACCACAGCCATAACTCCTGGTACAATAATTTTAGAAAACTTGCAATATCTCAGAGATTCTCGATAAATATTACCATCTTTATGATCTTGCTACATAAATAACAATTACCACTCTGTCACTGCACAGACATCCTATATTCCTATAACTATCGAGAAAAGTGCTCCAGTTACGAATACTAGCTCACCTTTCAATCAATTAATCAATGTGTATTGACCCCGTGAAATATTAATGTTTATGAAAAAGGAACTAAGTTAGTGTAATTATAAATATATTCATGCATTAAAAATATTATCCAATAAAAAATCAAACCAAAACCGATGTCGGATGTAAGAATTAAAATTGTTATTGAATCAATTCTTTTTTTTTTCAATCGCTTGTTGAACAATCTTGTTGGTTTGTTTTTTTATTTTTCATTTACGGATTCACACGAAAGAGAAGCCATGTAATGTCCAAACGTTAACTCTAAATTTTTCAAATTTGTAAGCCTCAAGAAAAACCTCCTTCAGTGAATATGGGTCTTCAATTGCGTTTATGGAATAAAATGTATGTTAAAAGAAGTACATCATTTACCTGTGTATTTGTTATTGTCATTCTTAATGTCAATCAGCATTTGCAAAAAGTCGGGTCGCCTAACATTTTCCTTTTCTCTGTATCGAACGGTGTCGTTAACAACTTTGGTATAGAAATCTTCCACATCCTTTTCAAACATTCGTATTCCCAGAAAATTGGCTACGGTAGGAAATGACATACCGAACGTTGTCAGCAAGTTACGATAACTGCTAACATCGAAGGCTTGTTGACCATAACGCCTGAAATCGTTGTTTGGTTCCTTAAAACTGTTGCACTCCAAGCCGAAAGCACACGACCCTATAATATCCGTGGCATAACACGCTGAAAAGGTGTGATACAATTTCTTATTTGTATTTTTGCTGAGGTGTTTTCAAAATCATTGGCGCAATACGAATAATTATTAGAAATATAACTAATGTGGAACAATAGGTTGGTTAAGTTCAAGATGAGTGGGTCTATTAGATCCCCGTGAGGGTTCATCGTGACTCACACCAATCCTCACCCCATATATGCAATAACTAATATAAGTAAGGTTCTTCCGCCACAATGTCTCTACATAAGTTTGCGACTATTTAGGTACTCCTGCACCAGAATCTTTTGAACAGTGAGGAGTAAATATTTCAGGGTTCTCTCAATTAACAAAAAATTAACAACTCCGTCCCAAGATGCATAAAAACCCTGGTGCGTTGACTGATATGTTTTTGTTTGGTCATACCCTCTCGATCTGAGAAATCAAATCATGGGGCATTATTTCGTTGTTCATGGTATTAACAGTGTAGAATTTTGTAGGTACCACAGTTTAACTATTCCTTCTCGTTTGAAAATATATAATCTTTCCAAAATATATATGAAGAATCGAAGATAGTTTTAGAAATACCAGAACCGAAATTTATGTAAATGAATGATAAGTTCTCTTCAATATTGTATGTAGCAGTTGACACTCTAGGGTGAAATTACTACTAATTCAAACTCTTATTTACAAGTGAACAGTGCTGTGTGAAAACTAGATAGTGCCTTATTGTTCAGTCTCCAAAAAACTACCCATGAAATTGTGATTGTTATTATTAACCATTGGTAAGAAGCAACACCTTATCAGGCATGCCTGACAGCACAGCATGCGCGAACTGTACGAAGCCAGTACTACCTTCGGATCGGATAACACGAGCACGAAACTTCAGTGCGACGGCTGCAAGCGAGTGATTCACGTCGCTTGTAAGGACCTCCCGCAAGACGATCGTATCACTCGTCGTCGAATTAAATGTTTGAAGGTTCTGTGCAAATCTTGCGTCTTCCCTCGACATCAATGGTCTGATAGAGTCATTTAAAAACGATATGCGTAGAGAGCTTGAAGATGTTAAGTTGAAAATCGAGACATTGAATGAATAGCTTACCGCTGTCGAAAACTCTAAGTCTGTGCAGTCCTCTGATGTTGTTATCCAAGAGGTACTGGACAGACTGAATCGAGCTAAAAACGTGTTTATTAGAGGGGTCCCCGAAGCAATAGGAGACAAAAATGCTAAAAAAGAGCACGATAAATCTGTAGTGACAGAGGTACTGAATACTGTAAACTGTCCAGCTAACCCAATCACCAATTTTCGAGTAGGAAAACCCAACCCTCAACCAAGTACCCCCGAATGACAAAGTTGGTAATGCAAAATGAACACGATGCCCGAACTATTTTGAGGAACAAGAAAAGTTTAATCGAGAGAGTTTCTACTTCGAAACTGTCCATTATAAGTGACCAAACTCCCTCCCAAGTTCAGCTACTGAAGGACCTGCGCGGGGAACGTGACACGAGGAAAGCAAATGGAGAACAAAATCTTACCATCAAATATATACATGGCATTCCCAAAATAACCTCCATCAACTTTCGGACACAAAATAACCTCTAACAACGATCAACAACTGCCACATGTATGATGGAAATTCATTTACACTAACTTAGACTCATTATCTGCTAAATTTAACGAACTCATATGTGACATAGTTGATATCAAACCTAACATAATACTTCTAACCGAAACATGGCTTGAACCGACCGACACAGATGCATTGGTTAACATAAGAGGCTACAGTATCTACAGAGCGGGCAGATTAAATCGTGTCGTGGTGGAGTATGTATATATTTATGCAATGAAATCATAACCAATTTTGCAGTTCAACACGATACTGCCGTGATCCAAGGCGTGGAGGCCTTACATGTCAGCATTACCAAGGAAAATGTCAGCATAAATATTGTATGTATCTAGACCTTATGATGTACCCCATGAAGCCAACGTCCAATTGATCAATTACCCAATTGACCCTCGACAACCTCATCATTGCTGGTGACTTCAACTACCCCAATATCACTTGGCCCATTAATAATATACCTGACACAAATAGCGCCACGAGTAATTTCATGCATTTCGCTGCCGATTCAAACCTTTTTCAAATCATCACTGAACCAACTAGATTCCGAATCAACAACGAGCCATCTGTTCTTGACTTCATTTTTACCAACGATGAAAACGTCGTCACAGATCATGAAATCCTACCACCCATTGAATTATCGGGCCATGCAGTAATCTACGCAACTGTTCAGCTCAACATTCACATCCCAAACAAGTACGAAACCGAAATTTTCAAAATAATCGGCTTCGATCAGTAATCCGACGAACTTTCCACCATCGATTGGACACAACTGTTTAACGCATGTAATGACGTTGATATTCTCTGGGAAAAATTTTACTCGACCGTAACTGCCTCTGTTGACAAGAACTCCAGCAACAAAGTATGCCAGAAAAACCCTCTCAAACCATGGATCAATGCCAAATAATGTCACTCATACATTACAAGAAAAGACTCTGGAAAAGATACAAAAGATCAAAAGCCACAGAAGATTACCAAGCTCATCGAAATTTCTCAAAACACTTGGTATCAACAATAAGATCCTCACGTCGTGAGTTCGAAGAATCTATTGCAGACTCTGAAAACAATAAAAAACTGTACAAGTTCATACGATCTAACCTGAACACCAAGGTGAGCCTTCCGCTCCTACGAAAACCTGACGGTTCCTTGTGTTCTACAGACATCGAATCAGCAGAGATCTTGGCCGATTCTTTCTTCATGTTTGAGCCCCGAGATAACCAATTACCGGAAATTATAGCAGAACGACTTCGTGATAATCTGACTAATGTGACGTTTACTCCGGAAAAAATTAAAAATCATTTATTGAACATTAAATCGAATTCATCTCCTGGTTTGGATGGAATGAGGCCCTTTTTTCTCAAAAAGTTTGCCGAAACTCTCTGCTCTCCGTGGTCAGCAATCATGTCAACCTCTTTCGCAAAATCTCGCATCCCACGGGCTTGGAAGAAGGCATCTGTCACCAATATTTTCAAAAAAAGCGATAAACTCAATCCAATCAACTGCAGGCCAAGTAATGGAATCCATCATCGTAGAAGATATGTCAGAATTTTTAACAAAAAGCGGAACCATACCACCAGAAAAACATGGTTTCGTCAAAGGTAAATCGACCACCAGCAATCTACTACAGTGCATGAACGATTGGATGACAGCTTACGATTGGAAAATACTGACAGATATCGTTTATCTTGACTTTGCCAAGGCTTTCGATAGGGTCCCAGTGAGGCTAATGCACAAACTTGACACACACGGTATTCGAGGCCAACTAAACCTATGGATTGAAAATTACATGACAGATAGAACTTTCACGGTCAAAGTGGGTCACTCTTTTTCTTCGGACAGACAAGTCACAAGTGGAGTTCCCCAGGGATCTGTTCTTGGCCCGCTCCTCTTCGTTGTTTATGCAAGTGATCTTGCTCTTCATATAAAGTCCAGCAAGTCGTTTTATGTCGATGATACTAAACTGCATGGAAATGCCTTAGTCGAACATCATTCCCTTCAAGAAGACCTCAACTCGATTAGACAGTCGTGTGAGGATTGGCTTCTACCTCTTAACGTCGACAAATGCGTCTTACTTCATCAAGAAAAGAACAAATCCTCTCCATACGTACACAATAAGCGGTCAATCGTTGCGTACAGTGTCCTCACATGTAGACTTGGAAGTGACTATTAACACTGACTTAACTTGGTCTGAACATATAATATCCACATGCAAACGCGCCAACACACTGATTTACCTCATCCGCAAAACATTCCTCCATCTATCATATTCAAGTTCCATAAAACTCTACAAAACCTACGTTCGTCCAATCATGGAGTATGCAGGTCCAGTGTGGCGTCCTGTTCTGGTGCGCGATAGGGACCTGCTGAAAAATGTTCAGCGTCGAGCCACACATATGTTAAATATCATGGTTCATATTCAAGAAAGTTTGAAATTACTTCTGGAGTCCCACAAGGATCAAATTTGGGTCCTTTGTTTTTTGTTCTTTTTATAAATGATTTGCCAGCAGTACTGAAATTCTCAGAATGTCTAATGTTGATGACCTGAAAATTTATAAACAAGTGCAAACAGTGAGGGATAGTGTGATGCTACAAAAAGATCTGGACAGGGTTTATGAATGGAGTTGTGAGAATAAATTATTTTTTAATATTGATAAATGTTCAGTAATGTCGATTACGCGCAAAAGGGGCCCTATTCTCTTCAATTATGAACTGAATAGGATACCTCTTGAAAGAAATATAGAAATAAAAGACCTAGGAATTACATATAATAATACATTATCATTCAAGACTCATATAAGGAATATAACAAGAAATGCAAATAAAATGTTAGTATTTATTATCAGACAAACTAGAAATTTCAAGAATAACCATTCGATCAAGCTACTGTACTATACATTGGTTAGAAGTAAATTGGAATTCGGATCAAATATATGGTTCGGCGAGTATCACTCCACATTACATGAATTGGAAAAAATTCAGAATAAATTTTTAAGATATCTTTACTTCAAAAAATATCACGTATGGCCAGACTACCTTTTAGTGAGAACATCTCATTTGAGGAATGAATTCAAGATACTATCTCTACAAAATAGGCGCAAAATATGTGTAATATCATTTCTCTACCGGCTCATTAATAATAGAATAAGCTCACCTCATTTATTATCGTTGGTTAATTTTCACATTCCAGCTAGAAGGACGAGACTAAATACAATGTTTTATATACAAAATTTCTGTTCCCTAGGTGCCCCGCTTGCAGGTATGTTACGTCTCGCAAATGAATTGAATGTAATAATTGACATAGATTGGACTGATACTCTAACAAATTTAAGGAAAAAAGTTATAACACAGTTAGTGGCAATGTCTTTGTAGGATCGCAGCACTTGGGTCGACCCCGGCAATATCTGACATATATTTTTTTTATATATATATATTTTTTTCTGTTTGAAAATACTAAATTGTAATTAATAAGGTCATCCTTGTAATTAGACCTATGGTCTGTTAGGGTGAATAAATAAATAAATAAATAAATAAAAAAGTATGACTTTTGGTGAAGTGCGTCCAACCTATCCCGAAAGAATAGGTTGGCACAACTGCTAGCTTTTGACCAACGTCGTCTCCGTGGGGACCTCATCATATCTTTCCATATAGCTAAGTTTAACTATGCCAATCAGAAAGAACTTTTTGTTTTCAACAATGATTCGCGGTTACGTAGTCACATACTCAAATTAAAAAAGGAAAAATTCGTAACGAGGCAGAGACAATATTTTTTGGTGAATCGTATTTTCGAAACATGGAATAACTTACCCAACGATGTTATGAATTCTTACTCAGTGAACAGTTTCAAGAACAAAATAGACATTTGCTTATTTGCTCAATAGCTTCTATGCATATATTAATTTTTTTTTTGCATGCATTGTATTAACTTCGTGATATCCTTCGTATTTAGGCTTACATAGGACTTTGTCCTCAGCCTTCATTTATATTTAATAATAATTAAAATAATGTTCTGAATTGATAGAATAAAAACTAAAAATTTTCGTTTGATTTAACCTAGCGCTGAATTGAGAAAATACGTAACAGGATTCGAAAATCGTCGGATATGTTGAGATAAATTCATGAGCATAACCTATAACCCAGAAAGTTGCATTCGGGCGAGCAGGTATTTTGACCTCAGTAGATTCATGAAGTGAGCCTCTGCTTGCACGAAGGGATTCCTTCAGTTGAAATTGATCAAAATCAAGAATACGGGAAATTGAGCATTTCGGCATACGATTTTCCAGGTATGAGTCATTTCAACCCACATGTTCTAATGAGACAATTCCTAGGGTATCTTCGTGTCACTTACCGAGAACATTTTTAATATCCACAGGTTCATCATGACTAATTTCGTGTTGTAAATATTTCTCCAACGATATTCCACAATTGGCTATGGTTTCGAACATATATTTCATTTTTCCCGAAGTGAACGTAGGGGTCATTTTTGCCCTCAAATTCTACCATTTCTTCCCTCCAAGGGCAAACAGATGGGCACCTGGATAGAAGAGAATATAATTTTTTCTACTCCCACCAGTGGCCGCTATCAATTCACAATATAAATGTGTATTGTGAGCTGTCAGGACGGTGTGAGTAAAAAAAACAGTACATGACTGTGGGATAAGGCCAATTACGTACACTCCAGAATTACCGCACTCGCTTAAGCATCGTGCTCACAATTTTTCGCTTGCGCGTAATTGGCACTTATCCCCTTCGTTACGTAATATACTATCAAAAAATCTTTCGAAAATTAGGGCTCGAAATAGGGCAAAGTTGAGGACTCTGTTGGGGCAACTGAAACGATTCGTTCACAAATTATGTCATTCTGTTAACTTCACCAAATTATTGGCGACTCAACCAGTGATTGCCTTGCAATCTGGCAGTGATTTTTCCGATTTACTCACTTATGGGCTGGTCTTTTTCATTGAAGTACGTTCCTCTGTCAATAAAGTGGTTGAAATCTTTTGTCATAATATGTTTGACGAGTTCCAAATCCACTGGCATGAAAACCGGAGTCATCAGAGAATACATCCCGACATGTTTCCAACCTGAAAAACAATTCTGTTGAATCTCATGTGATATATTTTCTAGATTAACGGGTTCTTTCGTAAGTTATATATTCAACTTTTCAGCTGATCGGAGCTTTGTGGAGTTTATTTTTGATGATACTCTTAGCAATGAATGGGGTACCCCAGTTCAATCCTTATTATCTTATTTCGATAATATTCAAATCTTTCTCTGAGTGTAGTTCATTTTTTGTTTGCCCATGACGCAGCCCTAGCATTCACTGGAAAGTTTCAAAAAACAATTGATAATTACAAAAAATGATTATACCCGAAATCATCGAGTGTTATATATATATATATATATATATATACATATATATATATGTGTCAACTGACTTTTTTAACTATCTCATTCAGCGACCATCCTCACTCAATGTAAGTAAGGAAAACTTTGTCTCATACTTTCATTCATCAGCATTATTTTGTAGCTCCCTGATGATGACAATAACCGATTGTCGAAATATTGGAAATATATTGTTATAAGAGTACGCTTTTGCTGCTGTCCCAAATATAATTCCCAAGTATTGTTCTTAACTTGTCAGCAGAGACTTCCTCTCTTCTCTTCTATATATATATATATAGGCTAGGCTATATATATATATATATATATATATATATATATATATATATATATATATATATATATATATATATATATATATATATATATATATATATGTATATAGGGTGTCCTGAAATTTTCGTTTGATTTCATTAGTTTCGTAATCTTAAATACTCGATTCGAAAATTCATAGAAATGATTCATATCAACAAAAACATCAATAGTATGAACAAAAGAACAGACCTCGCCGGGCCACCGTGCTGGGTAATCGCACGTTAAAAGGTGAGGCCTCGTTGATCCATTGCTCGCACAAGTTTCGACTTCTGAGGGTTGACGTTCGTCAGCTGGTTAACGGAACAACAACAACCTCGATAACCTTAGTGTGATTTACAGTAGATCAAGACAAATCTAGAGATCAATCGTATAGTAGTACTGATTCACCCGGTATGATAACATGACATAATTTCATCGAAAAAGAAGATAATCGTTCCCATTGTAAAAGATTTTCAGATAGCAGTAACTCAAAGTGACTTTTCATGATTCCCTCACAAAATTTTAATTTCTCACGTTAAGTAAGTACTTGTACATCCGTATTTGTTAGTTTGTAATCATAATGTATCACATTGTAGTTGTCCTGAAGAAGAAAATAACAATTTTCGAAAGCTTGACAAAATAACAAAGAGTTTTCTTTGAAGGAAAATCTACTGACTGCATCCCCAAAACTACCAATACACTAGATATTGCACAGTCAAGATCATACTCGTTATATATATATATATATATATATATATATATATATATATATATATATATATATATATATATATATATAGAGATCTTTCTATCAAATCCGAGCCACTACTTTAACCACCATATACTGAGCCATCCATAAATAATTATTGAAAATTCAGGTTTTCGATATTTGTTTCATTTACAAGCTAATAGGTAATTTCTAATAGAGATATACATCTGGAAGACAGCTTTTTTAAGGAAAAACCAACTTTTTTATATACAAAGACTTGATCCGTACAATCCTGATCCGTTAAGAAATACCTATCCAAACTGAACCAAATATACAAATTTCTTTATTTGAGTTAACAATCCTGAGCCCTACATTGTTGCCAAAGTTGTTGTTAGAGAAAAGGCGGGTTGAGTTTTTTTAAATGAACGTGTAGAGGAAAGATACAAGCACTCATTTGGAACTTGCCAATATACTATGCTAATTGTACAAATGATGTATTGATGCATGTGCTGGGTAATCGCACGTTAAAAGGTAAGGCCTCGTTGATCCATTGCTCGCACAAGTTTCGACTTCTGAGGGTTGACGTTCGTCAGCTGGTTAACGGAAACGAACAATTTTGAACGAACAATATGAACACAGGTACATAACTTAAACACATTTCATATCACAAATGGACAAATCAAATAATTATTCTGATATTTTTCACTATCAATGTTTGAGAAAAAAACTGCTCAGACTGTTTCTGTTGTATTTTATTGTTGTGAAGATGATTTTAACGTAACTGCGCTATATTCATATACAGCTCAGTGTGAATTGTCAGAAGTAAGTATATTAGCTAATTGGCAATGGAAAATTCGGTTGTACACACTATAACATACCTAACCCTACCTAGTTAACAAAGTTAGAAATATAGATTTATAATTTACATCTCTGCTGTGGGCATTCATCATGAACACCAATCTATGTTATGGAATCAAATACATCATTTAACATATTGTTGATCTCTTCGTAAGTGAAATCGAGATTTGAATCCACTGTTGTAACGTCTGAGGCCACATTTCTTTTCGACCAATGCTGACCGGTTTGGAACTTTGAATTACCCTCCCTAATTCATTGATTCTGATATGTTATTTTATGTGTTGAAATATTAATTGAATGAAAGAACTAGCTTTTGATTATAATATTACGATAATAAAGATACGAGAAAAAAATATTTGGGACTAATTCAAATTTTATGCATATTCCCTATTCAGATTAACCTCAGCATTCACACTCTCGTCACTAGAGTTATTGAAAAACGCATTCCTCCCATCATTTTCGATGTCTTCAGTATCTTCATTCTGGAATTCATAAGGATCTTCGAAATCTGGGTGACCACCATCAGATCTAATGGGTAAATGTGGATTGAATTCTTTGCTAGGATAGACAGGCGAAGGCAACTCGCAGGCTTCATCACGATCTATTATATTATTAGGTATTGTTGTTTGCATCGAACACACGTTAATTTTTTTTCTTTATGGGAATAATACCTTGGGTGTAATTTGGGTGAGGTTTCTGTATTTTCTTTTTCCATGATCCCATAGTATTTACTATTGTTATCTGATGAAATAACCCGGAAACCATTATTGAAATGCATATATCATTATTCTTTCTTTGTCCTGTGTCATTTTATGACTGTGAATATATTTTTTCTAAAGCTATAACACAAAAAACTGCTCTTTTTAAATGTTCAAGATAATATCATGATAATACAATGACCTCCTTGTTTCAGTATCAGTATATCTTCAATTTCATTTCCTTATCTGATAAAACTATTACTTCATTGTGTTACAGTTGTAGTAATTATAACATAACAAATCAAGTCTCCCATGGAATATTAAATTTCAAGTTATGACAGCTTTTTCAATTGTACCTAATCGACGCAATTGAACCCAGGTTTGTGTTTAATAAACCCTACAGAATACAAATAAAACAGAACACAGGCAGATGCTGCAAATGCAATACGCTTATACACAGACGGCTCAAAAACCAAGGAACGATCAGGATGTGGAGTTTACTCCAGATCACTTAGCCTAAGGATTGAGTGGGGAATGAGAAAAAATACCATCGTGGTTCAAACAGAACTGGCTGGTATCTCAATCGCCACAAAAGAGCTAACCAGAAAGGAAATTTCTGGCAAAAAAATAATAATCTGCACTGATAGTAGACAAGCCCTACTAACCTTGAATAGACAACCCCTACTAACCTTGAATAGCACTAGAGTGCCACCAAGATTTAGCTAACGCCTCGGTAGATAACAATATCGTACTAAGGAGCAAAGGTAACCACATTGCTGACTCTTTGGCCAGGATGGCGGCTGGACTGAAAATTTTGGGACCAGGTGACACCCATGGCTTGACGACTTCGATAATTGCGGAACTAGCCACCCTGGGCGACCCTGGGAAGCTGGATCCGAATAAATATTTGGCGATGACCACGAAGAACCTACGTTTAACAGTGGGATTTCTGACTGGACACTGTCAACTAAGGAAACACCTCCATATTATGGGGCTAGTGGACACACCTCTATGCAGGATGTGTGAACAGGAAGATGAAACTGTCAGGCATATCTTATGTGAATGTCTGGAGTTATCGTCGATAAAAGAATGTGTGTTCGGTGAGTCTTGGCCTCCAGCTGCCGATATTAAGGAGATGTCCCCTGGTGACCTGTCCTCCTTCCTGGATAAGGCAGGATGGACAATGTCCTAGGAGGGCAACTCCTTGGGAGGATGTTCAATGGGTCATATTGTGGCCTAAGTGCTGTGGGTCTACACTCACCCTCCCTGCGCTACAGATGTACCTAAATGGAAATTTTGAGTGACGAATTTGAAATTCATGTTTTTTTAAATTATTCCGCTATTACCTGCTATAACCATAGAAAAAGTATAGTGTAAGTATAACAAAATTTTAGATAAGTTTACTAACCAATGAATGGACATTTTTTTCACTCGAAATGAAATAAGGATGAAAACTATCACTTTCATAATGATTCACTATTACACTATGACAATAGTCATTTTCTGATTCAATGATAATAGGGAGATCGAATGGTTCTGATTCAATATCAATATGTGCAACGTTTTCTTCTTGAGGAACTTTAATTTATGGTAATTCGAAGTAACTTCCTGTTGTGGATATATTCTTGATATTGTCATGATATTTTGGACTCTAGGCTTTTATCACAGCTGAGAAGAAGATGATTTTTGTTAGTACTCTCTGAAAATGAAATTTGACCATCACATTCCTTGTATGGTATATTTCCAGTCCTATTCATTAAGTCTATTTCGATATTCTCCCCATGAAATTGATTTTCTCTTTCAGAAGAAGGCTTTTCATATTTGGAGTTATCACTCTTCTTAGAAGTTGTGCTATTGTAAAATTGTTGTTTTAACATGTCTGACTCCACCTCTATTACCCAATTCGATACTGAATCAGAATCTTCCAAATTTTGAAAGAGTTTGTTCGATGTTTTCAGTACAGTATCGCTTTTTTCAGGTGAAGTACCTGTTTATCAATACGAAATTTGGTATTTATAGTGTAGTTGTAGTCAATTAGCGTCGAGACTGATTTTATTATTATTATATAATCATATTCTCTGATGACTTATTTGAAAGGAAGTAATTGAAATCTCAAAATGTATGCTCTTATATTTGTTTTTTCGATAATTCGAGTGAAGAATGAAGAAGTGAATTTCATTTCATAATTATTAGGGATTGTAACTGGCATAGAATTTAAATAATAAACGAATCGAAATATTTTGGCCTAAATCTGAATAATTATTTTTGCAGTCTGTATAATTATTTTTGCTGCTCTTCGATACAACAGCATCAAAAAATATCATAACGTAAAATTGATATTCAAGAGGATTTTTTGTCATGGAAGAATTCATAAAAAATATTTGAACCAAGTACTTCATGGTGCTAATGAAATTATTGTACATTCCGCTATTCAGTTGCTTCGAATATTTGAAATTAATAATTTTGATCAAAAATATAATTCATTGAGGCCAATGATTTATATGAAAAGCCAATTCTTGACACGTTCCGAAAACTGAACTGGCATCAAGACATGAAACAATTTTACTCATCTCCTGATGGTGACAACTTGTTGTCAAAACCTGTAACGAGAATTGTTCTGCAACTCTAATACAGGGCAAGTGTGACTTTTTCAGCTTGAGGAAGTAACTCTTTCAATATAAAATATCCAAATTTCCCAGTTAGACCGGAGGTAATATACAATTCTGTCAGCAGAAATATTATCCTCAACGAAATCTATCATCTATCTGAGAGTATCGAATTCCAAACATTCGAAGCAACTAATGGTGGATTCATGCAACAATCGTAGCTCGGAAGTCGGAAATCGTAAGCCTAATTCGTAAAAAAATATACATCATTCATGCAGCAATCTAAAGAACTGTTTAATCGTAAGACAAGCTTTCATCATTGGTCGATTTGACGCAGTCGCTCTGACGTCTGGCGAGGTCATACTTTCGAATAACCAATCACGATACACGATATTTGACAATACAATACGAACTGGATAACGCATGTGGAATGTGGAGTTCGAAAATTCGTAAGTCGTAACTCGTAAGAGTTGAAACTTGATCAACTTTCCTTACGAATTCCGACTTATGATAGCTGCATAAACGATCTTATCGAAAGTTATTCACCGTACTTCTTCAGATTTCTCGGTAGTGTAGTGGTTAGCATATCTGCCTATCAAGCGGAAGGCCGGGGTTCGAATCCTCGCCGGGCCACCGTGCTGGGTAATCGCACGTTAAAAGGTAAGGCCTCGTTGATCCATTGCTCGCACAAGTTTCGACTTCTGAGGGTTGACGTTCGTCAGCTGGTTACCGAAAAAGAACAATTTTTTTTTTTAGATTTATTTCATACGACTTGCGAATACCGACTTCCGAGCTACGATTGCTGCATGTATCCACCATAAGTTGCACGTGTAAAAGACTGATAGGTTACAGGACGCACCCTTAGGGTGGGTACTTCACGACCTGATTAAGAGTCCGTTAAAATAATCGGTGCTGAGAATGGACACCACATCATGTCATTTGCTAGAGTGAAAGCAGAGCCTAAGCACCGATTATTTTAACGGACTGTTAATCTGGTCGTAAAGTACCTGCTCCTAACCTACTTCTAAGCATTTGAGCACAATGAATTGAATTCGACGTGTTTAGGTCAATTTCAGAATAGTTGGTTTCACCTTTATCATTTCTGACCAAAGAAATGATTTTCATAGTTGTCTGCGACATGATAATTTCACTTAAATATCGAAAATCTCAGTACAACTTCTGAACCAACCAAAACTCCAAAACAATAAATATCTATTTATAGAATTCCAATGTTGCCGCATTTATATGGCTCAGGTTTTAATGTACGAAGTTAGTTTCACATATAGACATTTTGTATATGTGGCTGGATCTGCAGCGCCACAGTAGACTTTATGCTGAACTAAAATTCATATTTTTCGTATCAAGCTGAGCCAACTTATGGAGGGAAAAAGTGGCGGGTAGAGGGTATCATAAAAATTAATCACGTGCAACGAGTTGTGGATGAGGATTGGTATAAAATGGGCCTCGTTTGGAACAAGAATCTTTTGTATTTTCAGATCAACCATAAACCCTTAACCATACGAAAACAAACCTGAGCCACATATACTGCTCAGCTTTGTCAAACTGGCTCAAGATTGCATGTACGCTTTGCTATTATTGGCTCAGGTTGGATGGAATTCTTTATATATATATATATATATATATATATATATATATATATATATATATATATATATATATATATATATTTAGAAATTGATGTTTTCACGGATCTTCGATATGCAAGATGAATTTTCTGGGTTTTTTATCCGTTAGGTATCTTCTGATTTGTTCGACGTTTCGAATTCCATTTTGAATTCATTCTCAAGAACTGTGAGACGAATATCTGTCCATACCGTCCTGGTCAATCACTCCCCTTACGAAGCAACCAAGCAAGAGCAAGCAAAGACTTCAATTGTCTGTTCTCCATGGAAACTGGTATTTATAATGATCCTCTCCAGTTATTATCCGACTAGGTCCGATATTATTGATGATTATATCGTCAGCCGCTCTCTAAGGTTGTATCCTGCCCATCCAGGTAATACCAGGTAATACCTGGATGGGCAGGATACAACCTTAGAGAGCGGCTGACGATATAATCATCAATAATATCGGACCTAGTCGGATAATAACTGGAGAGGATCATTATAAATACCAGTTTCCATGGAGAACAGACAATTGAAGTCTTTGCTTGCTCTTGCTTGGTTGCTTCGTAAGGGGAGTGATTGACCAGGACGGTATGGACAGATATTCGTCTCACAGTTCTTGAGAATGAATTCAAAATGGAATTCGAAACGTCGAACGAATCAGAAGATACCAAACGGATAAAAAACCCAGAAAATTCATCTTGCATATATATATATATATATATATATATATATATATATATATATATATATATATATATATATATATATATATAAACTATTACACAAAAAATTACGTTGAAATTCATAATGGGAAACAAGAGAATTAACTATCAAGAGTTAGTCCACCTGTGAGAATGCACAGAGCACAGAAATTGTCACATTTGAAGATCTTTGAGGAATGGAGCTGAACAATTACCCATTTTTCAGTTTGATGAAATGTTTAAAAAACAAAACGTATATTTTCAAATTTCGATACGAATAATTTTTTACCTTTCTTCTTCGCAGCCGTATAAATTTTGACCAAATCTTCTCCCAATGGAACGGTTCGTTTGTGTGGAGGCTCTAAATTTCCCCATGGTATACTGGGTGGTAGGTAGGGTACATTCTGGTATTCCCAATACCGGTAGTTTCTCCTGACAAAAACGAATAGAACCGCCAGCAAAGCTACAAATATCCCGAATATATCGAGTACTATATCGTTTGTTATGAAGCGCCAGTATATTAAAGAGGTCGTATCCATGGGAAAAGGGCAATTGGAGCATTTCTCTCTGAGGCAGCTGATAAATTCGCTATATATATATATATATACATATATATATATATATATATATATATATATATATATATACATATATATACCAGAATAAAGGTACCAGGATAAAGGTAGATATGACAAAATATTATGAATTAGGGATAATCAATCAATATCAACTGAAGAACAATAGTAGTAGATTATACTACGAGTCAATAATGATAGCTATTATTCTCGAGGAATTTCCACGAACCGAGCCGCGTCAGCAATAGAGAGAATAATAGTCTTTATTGCGAGTTCACTTACGACTAATTCATTTATTATGAATGAATGATTCACTCTGGAGTTTGGTTATATCGTTTTCATGGTAAAATATTCAATTCGAGAAATTTTGTCATAAGAATACAAGAGGGTATAAAGACTATTACTATTAATCCCCCGCCATTATTGCCTAAGGTAATAATATATGGCATTATACTGCAGAAACCATAAGTATAATAGTACTAAAATCATGTATTAGTCGTAAATGAATTGAATAGAAATTTCACCTTTGTTCCCTGTAAGATCTAAGAATCCAGTAATTAGATAAAAATACCGACTCTGTTTGATACGCTGTACATTCCTAGATCGGAGCGAAGTTTTTCAGTCTCAAGCCGCCTTATAAATAAGCTCAGATCCACAATATCTCAGGATCATTCAACTGGTCTAGCACTATCATAGAAACTGATACTGTGAAAGATCGTTATGTTAATAAGAAAAACCGACAACTAGAATTTTTTATTCAATTTTTCTGTTGTATCATCTTCTGATCAATTAGGAATGACTGTCATATAATGGTTTATTTTTACTTACGTTTCCAATGGCAAATAATAGTTAACTCTAAAGTCTAATGTTTATTTTTATTGAAAATTTTCGTTTCTTATAATTTCTGAGTTTATTCATGATAAAACTGAAGATCAAACGAATCTCACGTTTTTATTCCACAATTTTCTGATAATTTTGAAAAGTTAGCTGGTTAAAATGCCAATATGCATTTGTGTTTGGATTTTTCTACGTGATTACCTCCCTGTGAACAAAAGCAGAAAATTCGCCTGCAACACCCCCACTGCAACAGAAACATCATTCAGTTGATTCAAAAAGTAAACCCATATTCTTAGAGTAGAACAGAACATGTGCTTGTTGTTGCTCACTGATTTCGTCAACAGATCGACCACCATTTCTTCAGTACCAATATTATATTTTTTTACAAGATATTTCCCATACAACGGTGTCGAACATCGATATGCTTCGTATTTCCATGGTATCCTTCGGTTTGTGCTGGATCCACTACACTACACTTTAATTGTCGCAAAATTAAATAGTGACAGCTTTTTCACTCGCCCAAAATGCGTTAATTAATTGGTGTAACCACATAACTTCCTGGGTAGCTGTAGAAAGTACCATACACTCCACCTCCGTTGTTCAACGAGCTTTTGTTTGAAAGAATGTGGCTTTCACGGCCGGTGTTGATACATCTCTGTTTTTTTGGGCTTGAGAGCCGTGTGCTGGAATTTTGACTGTCAGTCGTAGTAAACTCACATAGAGGAGTTCAACTAAGACCACGGCGCTGAAGATGGTTGCCGCAGATGTAGCCGAAAGCTCCAGAAGTCAAAATTCCAGCACACGGCCCTCAAGCCCGAAAAACCAGAGATGAGCTCTTGTTTGTTGTCTTTCAGATGAATATGAAATAGCTTTTCCGCCAATGCAACTATTTATTTGTCCTTAATCTTTCATCTCCACATTTTTGTTCAGTTTGAAAATATCAATAGGTCGTCAACATAAACTGAATTAAAAATATTTTTGTTACCAGAAATATTGTGATATACAGAGGGATCTGGTCTAGTTTGTTCCAATCCAGCATTCTCTACTAGCTTGCTTCAAACCAAACTAGCTTCCTGCAAACTTTTGTAGGACTCTCGCTTGACAAGAACTCTTTGGGTTGAATCATATTAACTTCTTCGTTGATGTCTCCCTGTATAAATGCGGTTACAGCATCCATTCGCTCTGTATCTAAATCGTATTTTGAAGTTAGAACAATCAAGTATCGGATAGATGTGTATCGGTTTGCTCGAGAAAATCGATTCCTTTCCTTCGGAATCTCTTTTAGTTCTGAAAATCCATTTGTAATTGATGGGTTTTCGATTCGGTGGTAAATCTGTGAGAATCCTCGTCTGATCTGATTTGAATATTATTTTTTACCCCTTTTCAATTCCATTGAATTAATTTTCTTCAGAAGTTTCTTTAGTTTTATCAGCAGGATCCTCAAAAAGTGACGAATTGATTGGACTTGTCTATTGAAATGCAGTTTTCTTCTGAAATATTGTGTTCAATGAAAAAAACGTCTCTTCTTTCTATTGAATGTTCCGTGATAGGACAAATGAGACGATAAGCCTTAGAATCTTGAAGGTATCCAACAAAATTCATCTTCCTCGATTTCGAGTCTCATTCAGGTCGTTTTTATTTCGGAGTGTGCACCATTATTTCGCATCCAAAGATACGGAGATTACTCGTGCTTGGACATTAGTTCACATTTCTTCTGTCGTTTTTTCTAATATAGCTTTCGTTGACTTTCTATTCTTGATATAAACAGCGTTGAAACTGCTTCTGTCCAAAATTCCTTACTCAGCTCAGAAGCATACACCTAGCTTTTTCAACGATAGTGCGATTGGTACGCTCAGCAACCATTTTGTTCTGTAGTGTGGGGAGTGTTGGGTTGATGTTGAATCTTATGTTTTAACAAAAAAATTTCAAAGGTGATGTTGCAGCACTCCGATCATTATGCCTTCATATTTTCCAATCCAATTTCTGGAGTTTTTGAAAGTGCTTTCCAATTCATTTCTTCTTGAAAGGAAAAATACAAAGGTTTTTCGGTGAAAATTTTTTATCGTTGTAAGGAAATCTCGTGCGCCCCCAGTGAAGATATTTTCATCGGACCAAACAAATCACTAAGAATTGGTCGAAATCTGCCTGCTTGGTTGAATGTCAATCTGCTCTGTTTCCCTGTTTGAGTCTTTCCAGATTGACACATCTGTGGGAAACCACATTAATTGAAACTTTTTTCTGGAAATATTTTCAATTCATACATGTTTTCTATCAAATACGCATCTGCTACGATATCGTTCTCATGGTTGAAAATTTGACATAGATGATCGGAAAATTTGATTTTATATATTTCGAGCTTTAATAATGATTTCATTAACGTATTCTTTCACTGAATTACAATTTTTAAGGCGTGTGGTTGACAATATTTTTAAAAGATCAACTCTCCTGGTTGAACCTGAATTTTCAAAATGTTCTTGCAACTTGTGCCATATATCTTTAGCTGTCTTAGCATCTGGACATGAATGTAATTGATGGAATCGGTAAGTAAAATAATCTTGGACTTTTTTATTGTTTTCTCGTTCGTCTCAGTTCCGGTTACACAGTCCCAGAGCTTTTCATGTTCTAAATAAGTCTGAACAGCAAATTGCCAGGTATTGTTATTTTCACGACCTAGAAGTTTTTCTAATGACACACTTTTTCTTTCCCAAGATGACGTATCTCGGTTTCACAACACTTTTCAAAAATGTTGTGACAAGTCGACTTATTATAAAACTTGTAGGGCTTTTACAGACAGGAATCTTTGTGACAGCAAACAGTTTTCTTATAGATGGCTCTCGGCTGATTTCGCTGAAATTTTGTATAGAGGTAGTTTTCAACTTGGCGATTAAAGTCTCCATGGGCTCAAACTCCGAAAACCGTTTCCTGACCTACTACGAAACCTAGGAACCCCCACCCTGCAATTTTTTCATGAAAAATGTTTTCACACGAATGATCCATCACTCAAAATTGCCACTTCAAATTTTCGGAAGAATTGTTCGCTCTCAATAAACGATTCATTTTGGAGTTGACTCTGCATAAAATAAATGATATGTCTTGTTTTCCTAAAGGCTCTCCAATCAAGAATAAAATGGGGTGGAATTTGAGATTTTCACTCAATAATCTCTGTCAAGCTCTAGATTGTTCATCGGAGAAATTGAGCTAGACAATAGATCTTCAAAGGTGACAGGGAATAATCCAGTTCAGTGAGTCGCGTATTATAAGAAAAAATGGATATGGCTAAGGACTTCATAAAGAATATAGAATCCTATCACGGTCTCATAGAGCTAAATGATAGAGAGTCATGATACAAATTATATCTTCAAAACATTGACGAGTATCAAAGTTCCAAAAGCTGGTTATTGGCCTTGAAGAAATACAGAAATAGCATGTTATTATTTTTTCGTCATGAAACATAGGTGTTTATTTAAAATTTCCCAGAACATTGTATCTCATGAAATAAAATTCCTTTTTCGCAAATCGCTGGGAAATTTTGCCATTCCAGACAAAACTCCCGAAAGAAAAAGCCAAGATTTCCTTACTGTAATGAAATGATATTTCCTTACAGTTGTTAGTGTTCTTCATAATGCTTGAAAACATTTTCCATAGTAACCCAAGTTATCTTATTACGAATTTCAAAGCACCATTTAATTGCTAAAAAACTTTAGTTCGTGGCACTGACGCCAATTCAAATACAGACAGAAGATTTACATAACGGAGTATATAGGGATATATCTGAACTGAAAAAAATATAACGAGATAAAAGAGGTTATGTAGAGATTTAGCCCTAGTGACTACCCAAAGGATTCAGTTTGAAAAAAAATCACTCAAGATCTAGAACAAGTGATCATAAGTTGATACTTTTGTCCGATTTCTGGTCGTACTCGTATAGAAACTTAAGACACACTATCCACAGAACTACTCTCTAGGTTGATTATTTTCATGATCCGTGAAGCATACACCTAGCTTTTTCAACGATAGTGCGATTGGTACGCTCAGCAACCATTTTGTTCTGTAGTGTGGGGAGTGTTGGGTTGATGTTGAATCTTATATTTTCACAAAAAAATTTCAAAGGTGGTGTTGCACCACAGTAAGCAATTTTGGAGCGCTTTTGCAGCAATAGTAATCTCAAACTGCTAGTGATATTAGAATTGATCGGACATCTGACAAAAGAACTTTCGTCGGTGATCGGTGTGACATAACCTATATCACTTTGAAATGACTCAAATCTTATTAGGCATTCCGGATCACTTGTTCTACCAAGGAGATCACACTCTTTGAATAAAACAATGAGTTTCTGGGGAGCGGATGTCGCAATATTGATTCATTTGACATTTGTGACAAGTATCTGGAATGCCTAATTAGATGAGATATTATGCGATGGCAATTCGGATTCAGGAAAATCATACAGCTCAAGCTCTAATGGATCTGTGGAGAATTCAGTGACTAATTATATTCCTTGACAAGATTAGAAACATTTTTGGGAGAATAATAATTTTGCAGTGATCTGAGAACCAATTCTAAATTTGTTCTTTGTTGATAGTGTTTATCCGAAATTTCAACATAACCTAACTCAACTCATTTCAATATTTGGGGAAGGGATACTGGGACTACATGACCGCTTCTGCAACATTATCACCAGTAAAGTTTTAGTCACTAACGAGGTGCCTTGGAAATTGCAAAGATTATATGTTCTACGAACAAGATAGATCAGACGGATTGTTTGACGTTTGTGTCTCGTTGACCTTGAGATTCTACTACTGTTTACCTTTTCACAACCACAACCTCAAAAAATCAGAAATCAATATATCAGCTTGTGCGATTTGCTATTTTCGAATTTCCTCTGATATTGCGAATTCTACCCGAACCGAAAGCGACATACCATAGTTAATTCTCTTTGGAAATACCACTGTTTTATATTAAAAAAAAATATTTTCATTTTGTTGAGAGTGCATGTTACATATTTTTATTGAAAAGTGTATTGCTTATATATGTATATATAAGTAAGGTGAGTTTATCGTCCTATATCTCTTTATATTTCGTATGATAATTTATCCATATTCTAGATTACAAATGTGGACTTCAGAAGAAATGATTTGCCATCAAGAAAGTGTCTGAAAAAGCATTCATGTACAGATTGTCAGGGATATGCAAAACAACAAATGATTCAGGACCAACAAAATTATTTTGCCATTTCAAGGGTATATATTTCTCAATCACCTTATTTGATTGAAGACAACATTATTTCAGGTGATACTGATAAATATGCGAAGAGAGAAGGAACCTTTGGAAAGTTGATGATGGCAGACGATTCATTTGTGGCATATATTGAAAAAAAGAAAATCTTCTGATGAACAATATAAAATCAGTTGCTGGGGAAAGAACTGCTGAACAACTTTTTGAAAAATTGAAAGTTATACCTCTTTCACATCCCTTTTTGAACTTTCCGTTTGTGTATATGTTGAAATTATTCATTAGGATTAGATTATACTCTATTGTTAAATTTTATAATCGGAAGTTTCAGAGTGAGATTTCAGAAAGAAGAATAAAGAAATCGAGGAAGTTGCAAATATTAAAACTTAAATAGTATATATGACTGAATATTAAACAGCCTAATTCATATAAATTGAAGATGTTGCAAATATTAAAAAACAAATGATATTGGGATGCAAAATCCCATTGTAAGTAAACAGAATTTGGTAAACTTATATTTTGTTCCACCTTGCTTTTTTTGTTTCATATACCCTGAGAAATAAGATTCTAGGAACTCTTCGACTTTAAATAACGAATGAATTTTTGTAAACACTTTATGACTTAAATGTAAAATGCCATATGAAAGCAACCAGTGAAATCCTGTTTTCTAAGATACACTTTTCAATGATAAGACAACTGTATTGAAATTGTACAATAAATATATTGATATAGAACTTTTGTTTGACTATCAATTATTAATATTTAGGTTTCTCCTTCTTCATGGAAACATTATTGCATGGTAAACAGCAAATTAAATAATATTCATGGTATACCATTGATAGGAATTGAAATTAGTAAGTATAATGATGAAAAGAGATCATTTGAAGCGATTAGTTTATTGATTTATAAACATTTCACATGTATATGATAAAAACTGTCCTGAAAATTAATAAAGATCCTAGTCATAAATATTGACAAATCTATAAACCATCAGGAATTTCTTTCTGTCTAACACAATTGAGATGGTACCATTGAATTTTGCAAAAACTAGAATCACATGCGATCATGAAAGTTATTTCTCGTCCCCTTTATATTGGCATACACAATATTTTTTGTGCTTGCTTGGCCCTGGAACGGAAGAGTCATGTGTATTGCTGAACCATTATCATTTTCTACACATCCAGATGATTTACCCACTGAAGGATCAGATCTGGTGAAGAAATTTCCAAGAAATTCTGCAATTGAGTTGAGCTTTTTTGACTGTGCCATCGTTATAAGTTATGATCCATGGAGTGAGTATTATGCATTCAATTTCAGAGAATGCATAACCTGAAATAAGTAAGAGAATGACTTATCAACTAGAATCTATAGGTGTTTTCTGGCGCTCATGTATTTAAAACGTATTCATCTGTCTCCTTCTCTCTCACTTACAGACAGTCAGATAGTGAGAAAAATACAAGAGCGCCAGAAAACACCTTATGTAACCGGTTGAAATGTGGAGAGGGCATTTCAAGTTATTTTTACTTTTATTACATTTACTCATTCAAATATAGATAAAATTGATGTACCTAATAAGGAATGTATTTTTCAAGTTATTTTTACTTTTCTCATATATTCAAATATAGATGGAATTGAGAAATCGACTCACTTGTCTGACAACCAAGATGTTTTTGAAAGTGCTTTCAATTCACTGAATGTATATGCACTTTCAGTGTGAACTAGGTAATTGACAATATTTGGAAACACAGCTCGGTAGAACACTTCAAAACCAACACGATAAGGTTAAATACCAAAACCAATATTTCTGATGAATATCTTCTATGATGAGCTTCATTGAGAATCAAATGATATTTGGATAGAACAAATATCTTTAGGGTGCATAAATAAGGCACAGAAAAGTAATGAGCTTGAAAAGTCTGGTCTTCCCATTTCATAGATTCCATTATCACCAGAACAATAAATCAAATGAGAAATCTATTTTATCCAGGTAGGTGGAGTGAGGATCAAGGAAATATGTATCATTGTCCATTTCAATAAGACAATGGTAATTAATATGGTCTTGAGACCTATTTCACCTACCTGGGTAAAATACAGATTTTATTCCAAGATTTGAAATTATTGTTTTTATCCTTTTACCAGGCATTTAACAATCATTGATGGTACTTATGGAAAAATATGCTGAACTGGGAAATTCTGAAAAACACAAATATAACTTCTACCTTAACATTGAGAAGGATCATTCAAGGCGAAGTTTGTCTTCATCAGACGTCGGAATAATCTTGCGTTCTATTGACTTCATTTAATAAGTTGCCAAAAAGTTCGAGGGACATCATATTTCGTATATTTGTTTCCGATTGATATTTATCAATTTTGGGTTAGGTAGGACGGAAATTATTTGGTTTAATTTTTGTATTAGAGTACATCAAAAGAACCGAATACGAATATCCCCTACTCTTTGGAAATTGTCACGAAATCATTGCCAGTGAATAGCAGTAATAATATCGGAACGACTGATTTAACTGGACAGGAATATCGGGACATGGACTATAAATTCGATAAACAATACTTTGGGCGATTTTTATATGCATCTCGATTCAAATTCATTTAAATATCAAACTCGTCTCAGTTATATTTATATTCATGTTTCTCAACTTTTCAAAGTAAATATTATGTAAGAAAGATCACATCATTTACTCAGTTCGATTCAAGACAAAAGTAAGTTATATGTTTCAGTAGGTTCCAGTTCGTTTGTAACACTGACGTGTACTTTTTCTTCAAGTTGATAAGGAAATTGTTTGATTTCATATAAAATCATCCGACTGAGTCGATGGGTTCTGTGAATGACTTGCATTTTATATCATATCAAGAAATCAGTGATAATTCAAATCAATTGAAATAAAATAAACTTTCGAAAGAAAAAGACTCTCGGTGTCATTAAGATTTTGTCATTATCATTATTTTATTTTCCATTTGGATAAGCAGCTCGATCAGAATTCAATTATAGGTAATCTGTAACTCATGTTTTTCAACTCGTCGAGGTATTGGGTGGGAAACAGATGTCTTCCTCAAATATGTTATACTTTGAGCCGCGTTGTCATACCAGAAAAATAGTCACGTCTTTTTTGTGCTACTAGTAGTAGCTAGTAGCACAAAAAAGCTACTAGCTAGTACTTGCAACAATAACTTACAAAAATATTTCTATCATAGCGCTCACTCACCGTGCCCTAAACAACTCATTACTTTTTTTGGTGCCCTAGTGAATAGATCTTGCAATTGAATATTTCATTGGGAAAATACCGAAACGAAAATATAGATGGAAATGCGATGAAATGAAGAGGAAATTGAGGACGATTGAGAGGTTGATGATACATCGTATCCACTAAGTACATGGTTTTGCAGTAGCATATTTCGTAGTAAGCTATCGAACCTTAAAAGATAGAAAACCGATTGTGTAGTTTTTCTATAAAGCAAATGAGAGAGGTTTGTGCCTTCCTTTAGAGACAATAGACCAGGCGACAGTGACATATTTCTGGACCAACTCTTTACATTATGCTTTCTGAGGAAAAATACTCAAGTAAAGAAGTAGCTGAAAGGAATCGTTAAATGTAAAATTTACACGTAGCACTTGGAAGAAATCCAGAATTTACGTTTGTTTGGACATACCACAATTCCAAACCACATAATTTTTTGTCAATCTCACTGTAGAACTACTTCAAGTTGTAGTTGGCATATCGTGAAAATTTTATAGTCAACATGTACCACTTGAGATAGTATGCCTTCATGACTTTCGTAATGTTTCTATGAGTGACAAATGCACGGCAGCCTGTACAAATCGTCAGTATAGTCAGGTACCAAAGACGAAAAACTGTCTATTGTCATTGTTTTTAGAGACATAATCTCCAAAATATGAATGATCTACCATCAACTCAATTCAAAAATCAAATTTCACTTTTCTTTTCGAATGATTGCCATCTTTTCTCATTGTGTTGAAATAATAATAAAATGTGGTATTCAAGTTACGGCGTCCTTTAGAAAAATGTAACAAACGACACAACTTGGAAACAAAATCACTAGTGCCATCTATCCGTAGTATTTTAACCTTCAAATGATATGTTCATATGGTTGGCTAACCATATATCTATATAAACAATGACAATAGACAGTTTTTCACCGAGGTACTTATTACATTTTTTCATCGACCTCTTCGACAAACCTTTGTGAAAATAAGCACCCACCTTGATGGCTAATGTAGATTTTAGCATAGACCATGGCGTTGATGATCATGATATTTACAGACTTTTGCCCGCCAGCAAAATTATGCCGGCGGAACGTGCCGCCGAGTTATCCCACTTTGGTGGAGTCCCACATTATGAATATTGTCAGCCTTACTAGAAAAATAGGTTGGAAGATCATTTTTGACAGATTCTCGACATTTCTGGAGCAGTGAATCCAACATGGCCGGCGTTGCCAATTAGTGATATCTGATATCTCTATCGCAATCACAATCCATTCTTGATTATTATCAACACTAACACTCATTCCACCTCTGATTTACACGTACAAGCTTGACCACAATGGACGAAAAATTCATTCGGAAACAAGTACGTAATAAGTCAGTTTTTGTAAAGGTCGACGAAAAAATCAATACTGAAATTAACAAAAGCAAATCACTATTAAATTTTTAGGTGATCGTTGTATTTGTGAACCCAATATGCCAGAATCGAACAGCATTTCTTAATGATGTTATATATTAGACAACAACATAAGACTAAGATATAAGAGTTATTTTGTGATCCCTAAGTCGCTAGCTCAACAACATGATTAGGTGGAGAGGTAAGATAAACGTTAGGATGTGGGGATATTATGACTTCAAAAGTCCTGTATGAAGGGTCGAACGCACCTTTTTTCAAAAGTTTGTCTAGCGTGAACCAAAATACAATTTGAAAACGCTTTATCTCAGTAATTACAGTAATTTAGTACAAGCGATCTAGTTATAATTATTCTGTAAGAAAATTCCTCTTCAATGATGTTTAACATATATCTCTATCGGAACGACTACCAGTTCACATATATTTTTGCCAATCAACCCTTCAATGATTGGCAAATTGAAAAAGAACAGCATGAAATACTGGATATCAGTTCGAATTTAGCAAGATGATGAATATCGAATTCGGTTCTTTTCAAAGTGGAGCTAATCGAATGTAATCGAGTTGACTGAATTTTTCAAATAGAAAGTGACCTGAACTTCGAGATCTGGCATCTAGAGACGAACTGCAAAGCAGAATAAAGTTTTTCATCAGTTGAGTGATGTCATATATCAGTGCTTTACACTTCTACCAAATATCGTGAAATTGTCAAAATTCAAGATGGTACAAACATAATTTCAGCTAATATTATACTATCGATGAGGTGTACAAAACAAAGCAGATTTTAAATAATATATAACAAAATGCGTTTTGCGTCAATTCAATAAATATTTCCCTTCGAAATGAGACTCTCGAAGAATTTGAAAGAGTATTCTGAAGTCCTAGGCATTTACTACAGAGTCTAGATTTTTTATATCAAGATAGATTTTTCGATTGCTTCTCAAAAATCCTGTATTTCACATTCCATTAGCAAGACATGATGGGAATAAACGAAAAAATAATAACTGACAAAAAAATTATGAGAAATTCAAGTAACGAATTCAATGATCGAAAAGAGCATGGCAATTCTCTCGAAATCCAAATAAGTTTTTCGTCTTCTCCGTTGGAAGACTCCGAATACATAATCTAATGAATTGTGATAATAACTGAATCCAATTATATCCCTTACAATTCAATGATTTTTTCTTGTGTGTATGTGTGTGTGAATGTTCGAATGTCACTGCTTTATGTCTCCATGTGCACAAATGTCCTTTTGATTGTATTTTGTATAGCTATCCTACATTTTTATTTTATTTGTATTATATTTCTCACACCGCGGACAGCCAATGGCTTTGCGGTTCCATCATGTTTATTTGTCTTTTTAAATTTTATATGTATCCTAGGTACTGTATACAAATAAACATTTTTATTATTATTATTATTATTATTATTATCTAGTTGCTAGTGAGGAATCGTGGGGATTTCAGTTCATACCGAAAAGCGGTAAACAGGGTTGATGATGATATCGACGCTTTTCAGACTTACTGAATCAAAGTGGATATTTTCTCGATCTTTGATAAAATTTTCGGCGAACCAAAACAAAAGAAACTTCTGAACTGCGTTTAGATGTATATCGATAAACCCGTTACATCGGCTAATGAAACTTCACGTCACTCGGTCTGACACTGAATAATATGTGTCTAACTCGATACTACTCATATATAGAGATACGGCTCTCATATAGGATGATTCGGTTCCTATGCCATATTAAAATAATGTCGTAGATTCTGCACTGTCACTGTCACGATGACTTAGATGAATCCTGATAACGAGCTTCTGCACTGTCACGATGACTTAGATGAACCCTGATAATGAGCTTGCACTTCACATATATATGTAGCGTAGTTATCCTATGACAAAGACACGTGTTTATCACTACTTCTTTTATGGATTGTGCTCGTCATTTTTGTCCTTGTGGAAGCCGTCTGACCTGTCCTTCACTCCCAGGTCCCCAGAAAGCACTGCAGCCTCTAGGGTTTATTGCGCTTTGCTTCCCTATACTTTATGACACCCATTTCAACAACTTTGTCCCCTGCAAGTTTGTGCAGGTTGATTGCTGGGTGTTTGTCATATTCTTCTGGATCCAAAATTGGTTTTCCATATATTTGTTGCCTTTTATGATCCAGGTCCTCACATTCGCAGAGTATGTGTCGAGCTGTCTCTATCCCTTTGTTACATTGTCTGCAGCTAAGGTCACCATTGTACAGCCCTATCTCATTCAGTTGTCCTTTGAGTGGACAGTGTCCAGTCAACAGCCCTGTTATAACCCTTATCTGTTTCCTGTTACACTGAAGCAGGTCTTCGTCTTTTTTCTTGACGGTCCTTTTATGAAAGTTCTCCCGTGAGCGCTGCTTGGGCTTAGTAGATTTCCTTGTGCTGGTCATACTTCGGTTCAGTATTTTCTGATTTTCAGAAGAACCCATTTCGGTAAAGGTGGGTAGTAGTCTATACCGTATCTCATTCTCCTCCTTCCTTAGTCCTCATCTCCATTATTTTAGCTCGAGTTGTATTAACAAACACCATTTCGAGATGTATTGAAACATTATTGTGTAATTATTTAACTAAACAACAGCTCTCCTCCACACTAGCCATATGAAATACTCTATAAATTCGAGATTCAAATGGACTATTTTCCTCTAGATATCATTTCAAAAATGTTGGCCCCATTTAAGGTAGCTCAGTAGAGTATATATTTCATTATTCTTAACTTTCTCAACAACATATAGAGAATAGTTAGATTTTGAAAATAAAACAATGATGGTCAAATTTTTCAAAATATTAAAAATTTTTCAACAATTATACAGTGCTTTTCTTCATCATCCCCCTTTTATTTTTTTGAACGGGTCAACCCAAAATATTGAAACTTGGGATAATGAAATTGATGCATGAACACTATATTTTGGAGTAAAATTGACACACACAAATTTCAAGATGGCGACTGGGCGCCACCTGGAAAAAAAATTAATGGAAAGGAGGGTCTTGTGATACATCATTTTGAAGCTCCTGACGAATGCTTTACTACCCTAGAATATGAAGTCAATATCTTCACCTACTTCGAAATGGCGGAATATTCGATGATTGCCTGCACACATCGATTTTTGACTTCATAATTATTGCATTTAACGTCTTGAGATGAGATATGCCTATCCGATAACGTCGAACATTTTCGAACACAGCAACGTCGAAATTTCTACAAATATTTATTATTAACTGCCGTACATTCAATATTGAATGAGGTTCAGTTTCGTACACCTTCTGCTTCAAACTGCCCGAAAAAAAATCTTAATATGTCAAATCTGGCAAGCGGGCTGGCCATTCCGTAGTACATCCATGGCCAATCCAACGACCATGGAAAGTATTATCCAAATAGTTTCTTACTTGTATGGGCTAATGTAGTGATGCTCTTGTTGGAAAAATGATATCCATATCGAGGTCATTAGGATTCACTTCGAGGATTTCGGTGATTAGAGGATCAACAATAGTTGCCAGCATATTCAAATATAATTCCCCTGTTAAATTTTGTTCGAGTGACCATTTCGATAGTTTACGTGGTACCCATCTACTTATAAAATCGGAAACTAAATGAGAATATTTCAACTGAACAATGATGATCGTTGTACTGACATTTTTGTCTTTTTTTATTAATAAAAAATAACCTTTCAAACCTCATCGGGTTGTTGGGATTGTCATATGGCAGAGAAAAACGACTTTATATTCTAGGGTTGTGAAGTATTCGTCAGGAGCTTCAAAATGACGTATCACAAGATGCCCCTTTCCCCCAGTCGCCATCTTGAAATTTTCATCTGTCAATTTCACTCCAAAATATAGAATTTATGCATCAATTTCATTGTCCCAATTTTATATTTTTTGAGCTTACCCGTTCAAAAAGTAAGAAAGATGGGGAGGCATTGAAGAAAATAAGTGTATGATGATTTACTTTTTCGAAAAAACATTCAAAATAAGAATTAACCTAATCATGCGAAATTATTACGTTGGGTTCGTATTCATCTAAAATAATTTTGTCATCATCTGTTACCACTGTGTAGTCGTTCGAATAATATATAGTAATGATATCTGATTCATGGCTTCGAACCTCAAAAATAATA
Organism: Zygogramma bicolorata; assembly: GCA_032362365.1. Lineage (NCBI taxonomy): Eukaryota > Metazoa > Arthropoda > Insecta > Coleoptera > Chrysomelidae > Zygogramma > Zygogramma bicolorata. Next base: position 283,193 of record JAVJAQ010000900.1, on the reverse strand, counting down.
TCAGGTTCATCTGAAATGGTTATTTCTTCGTCCGGTACAACTATGACATTATTTAAATCGTCTCAATTAATTATCTCGCGTTCGTGGTATTATTCCGCGAAAATCTCTGGGCTAGAGGTACCTCTTATCAGATAAAATTTATTCAGTACTCCGAAATCGGCTTATCTCAGTAATTACAGTGATTTAGTACAAGCGATCTAGTTATAATTATTCTGCAAGAAAATACCTCTTCAATGATGTTTAACATACATCTCTCTCGGGACGACTGCCAGTTCACATACATTTTTGCCCATCAAACCTTCAATGATTGGAATATTGAAAAAGAACAGCATGAAATACTGTTTATCAATGTACCAGTTCGAATTTAGGGAAGATGATAAATATCGAATTCGGTTCTTTTCAAGGTGGAGCTAATCGAATGTAATTGAGTTGAATGAATTTTTCAAACAGAAAATGACCTGAGCTTCGAGATCTGGCATCTAGAGATGAACTGCAAAGCAGAATGAAGTTTTTCATCAGTTGAATCATGTCTTATATCGGTGCTTCACACTTCTACAAAAATTCGTGAAAATGTAAAAATTCAAGATGGTACAAACATAATTTCAGCTAATATAATACTCTCGATGAGGTGTACAAAACAAAACAGATTTCAAATAATATATAACAAAATGCGTTTTGCGTCAATTCAATAAATATTTCCCTTCAAAATGAGACTCTCGAAGAATTTGAGAGAGTATTCTGAAGTCCTAGGCATTTACTACATAGTCTGGATTTTTTATATCAAGATAGATTCCCAGATTTCCTAATTCAGATTTTTCGCTTGCTTCTCAAAAATCCTGTATTTCACATTCCATAAGCAAGAGATGACGGGAATAAACGAAAAAATAATAACTGACAAAGAAATTATGAGAAATATAAATAACGAATTCAATCATCAAAAAGAGCATGGCAATTCTTTTGAAATCCAAATAAGTTTTTCATCTAGTTGCTAGTGAGGGATCATGGGGATTTCAGTTCATACCGAATAGCGGTAAACAGGGTTGATGATAATATCGACGCTTTTCAGACTTACTGAATCAAAGTGGATATTTTCTTGATCTTTGATATAATTTTCGGCGAACCAAAACAAAAAAAAATTCTGAACGGCGTTTAGATGTACATCGATAAACCCGTTACATCGGCTAATGAAACTTCACGTCACTCGGTCTGACACTGAATTATATGTGCCTAACTCGATACTACTCATATATAGAGAGGTACGGCTCTCATTATATAAGATGATTCGGTTCCTATGCGATATTAAAATAATGTCGTAGATTCTGCACTGTCACGATGACTTAGATGAATCCTGATAACGAGCTTCTGCACTGTCACAATGACTTAGATGAACCCTGATAATGAGCTTGCACTTCACATATATATGTAGCGTAGTTATCGTTTGATAAAGACTCGTGTTTATCACTACTTCTTTTATGGATTGTGCTGGTCATTTTTTTCCTTGTCGAAGCCGTCTGACATGTCCTTCACTCCCAGGTCTCCAGAAAGCACTGCAGCCTCTAGGGTTTATTGCGGTTTGCGGTACGGTAAATTTGTTTCACTTCAGCTGTTTTGAAAATCAACTCGCAAAATACTAAACTATGATCGGAAATTATATCCGCATTTACTATACATTTGAAACATTTTCGGTGTTGGATACAGCAATAATATCAATCAGAGACGCACTTGAATTTGTTACTCTAGTGGGTTCATCATTTACTATTGTCAAACCGTAAGCTTCCAAAAAATCTAAAAATTTGCTGGTGCTGGTATTAGCGTTATTCAAGATATTAAGATTAATATCTCCTGCAAGAATTAGTTCATCTACAGTTGGTAGTATTGATGGGATTGTATTTTCTAGTGAAGTAACGAAGTCATTTACATTAGTGTGGGGGGTCTATATATTCCAATAATTCCTATATTTTTACCGTTCGATTTGAAACTTACCCGCAGTTGTTCGAAGGATGTGTGGAGATCGTTAATGCATACTTTTTTTAAATTAATGTTAGATTTATAGTATATAGCTATACCTCCTCCTCTACCCAGACGATCCTCCCGCATCATTCCGTAACCCTGTACATCAACAATATGCTGTGAAATATTTGGTGAGAGCCATGTTTCTGTTAGAACTATTAAATCAAAATCGTATTTACGTATAATCTCTTTCAAATAGTCGAACCCCGTAAACAGTGATCTAACATTTAGAGTAGCGATCTTGAGATTCATAACTAAGAGTACCTCATTCTGGAAGGTCATGAGTTCAACCACGAGTTCAAAATAAGGCATTTTGAACAGAAAGGTTGGAAACTTAACCTTCTAGAAAGCTTGGAAATCAATAGAGGGAAAAATTCAGAATATTTATTGAATGATCAGGTGGAATTAAATAACTCCCCATTGTTGAATATGTTCCCGGCCAATAATTCTATTTTTAGGAATAATCTTCGTATGTAACTAATTAGTATTTGGACAAATTATGGTTCGAATATCGGACATAAGTCGGACCTTTATTGTAAGAGACGTTCGACCTACTTGTATATAAATAGCGTATTATAGAATAGTGATTTATTTATCTTGCTTGAAGAAGCTATTGTAATAGCGAAACACGTGTCGCGGTTTTGTAAACCCATTGTAAGTGAAAATCATACAGGAAACTGTAATATATTTTTGTTAATATGGATTTTCATCAAGTATCGGCCAGTTCAATTCAATTACTAAGAGTACCTCGAACAAAAGAGAAACAAAAAAGTGCTATCTAATTAGAATCAAATCAGTGGTGCCTAAAGATACATAGAATTTTAAGTTTATACTATAAAGGTGTTTATATTAATGTCCAAAAAATGAAATTCTTCCGTGAAACTTGGAATATAAAGAGTAATCTAATCATTATAAAAAAAAGAAATAATCATACTATGAGATGCTAAATAATAATATTGAGTGTATCAAAATAACGAGTGACATCGGGATAATAAGCTTATATAAAATTATAGTTTATTGAATTTTCTCTAGTTGAAAAAAAAAGATTCAAGCTAGAGTTCAGGTACTGCAGCGATTCACTACTATTATATAAAACTTATAGGTTTACTTGTTCATCCGATTGGAGATCTTCTTCCATCAGTTTATACAAATCGTTGAAACTCGGTTTCACTATATTGTTTTTCACCTTGATACGGAGCTTTCCGTCGATAGTCCACACATTTTTGTGTCCGTATTTATTTGCGGCCAGCAGTGCGGTTTTATAACGGAAAGGAGTCAAGTCTTCTTCAATAGTAATTTTGGAGCCTTTGAGTGTATTCTTCACTTTGAATACAGCTTGCTTCATTTGGTACGTGGCAAATTTCACCATAACAACCTTATCGGATATTTTGAATGTGCTTTCAATATCAGAGGTTGTAATTTTTTTTATTTTGAGGTTATTGGTCAAAAACTCATGAAGCATTTCTTCCAAATTCTTTTCAGAAATGAGATTGAGACCATATATTCTGAGGTTACATCTTCTGGTGTACTGTTCGAGAGAATCAACCCTTTGATCTATATTAAAAATTTTTGTTGAATTGATTGTTATACGTTTGTCAATGTTACTGAGTGTTCCTTGCAATTGTGCAAACTTTGAGTCGATAGTGGTAGTAAGATTGAGAGTTATTTGTTGAATAATCATACTGACATTCGTTTCTGTCATGGATTCAGTTTTCCTGGATCGAAGCTCCCTCAGTCTGAGATGAGTGAGATGGCAAAGTCGGTTCTGGGATCGACATCTCCCCCGTAAACTAATGGAGTTTACTGGCACAAATCGCAGCTATGGTACCCGACAATGAGCGGTCGAACGAGTGATTCGTTTTGCGCGCAGGTATTTGTTGGATAGGAGCAAAAAACTCACGACTTCGTAGATCGTACGTTGAAATAAAATAAAATGTCCAATAATTTACCTTACAGGATTAAATGTGGTTGACTGAGCTGAATAATAATAAAGTCGCAAGAAAATATTTCCTCTCCGATGACACGAGTAAAGTACTCGAAATGATCGGTGTGCCAAAGATTTGATTATTCCAGGTGATGGAGACAGTGTATGAGAGTTTATTTACAGGGTGCAGTGAATTGTTTTGGCCGTAATAAAGTCGCAAGAAAATATTTTCTCTCCGATGACACGAGTAAAATACTCGAAATGATGGGTGTGCCGAAGATTTGATTATTCCAGGTGATGGAGACAGTGTATAAGAGTTTATATACAGGGTGCAGTGAATTGTTTTGGCCGTAATGAAGTCGCAGAAAATATTTTCTCTCCGATGACACGAGTAAAATACTCGAAATGATGGGTGTGCCGAAGATTTGATTATTCCAGGTGATGGAGACAGTGTATGAGAGTTTATTTACAGGGTGCAGTGAATTGTTTTGGCCGTAATAAAGTCGCAAGAAAATATTTTCTCTCCGATGACACGAGTAAAATACTCGAAATGATGGGTGTGCCGAAGATTTGATTATTCCAGGTGATGGAGACAGTGTATAAGAGTTTATATACAGGGTGCAGTGAATTGTTTTGGCCGTAATGAAGTCGCAGAAAATATTTTCTCTCCGATGACACGAGTAAAATACTCGAAATGATGGGTGTGCCAAAGATTTGATTATTCCAGGTGATGGAGACAGTGTATAAGAGTTTATATACAGGGTGCAGTGAATTGTTTTGGTCGTAATGAAGTCGCAGAAAATATTTTCTCTCCGATGACACGAGTAATATACTCGAAATGATGGGTGTACCAAAGATTTAATTATTCCAGGTGATGGAGACAGTTTATATACAGGGTGCAGTGAATTGTTTTGGTCGTACTAAAGTCGCAAGAAAATATTTTCTCTCCGATGACACGAGTGAAGTACTCGAAATGATCGGTGTGCCAAAGATTTGATTATTCCAGGTGATGGAGACAGTTTATATACAGGGTGCAGTGAATTGTTTTGGTCATAATGAAGTCGCAAGAAAATATGTTCTCTCCGATGACACGAGTGAAGTACTGGAAATGATCGGTGTACCAAAGATTTAATTATTCCAGGTGATGGAGACAGTTTATATACAGGGTGCAGTGAATTGTTTTGGTCGTAATAAAGTCGCAAGAAAATATTTTCTCTCCGATGACACGAGTGAAGTACTCGAAATGATCGGTGTACCAAAGATTTGATTATTCCAGGTGATGGAGACAGTTTATATACAGGGTGCAGTGAAATGTTTTGGTCCTAATAAAGTCGCAAGAAAATATTTTCTCTCCGATGACACGAGTGAAGTACTCGAAATGATCGGTGTGCCAAAGATTTGATTATTCCAGGTGATGGAGACAGTTTATATACAGGGTGCAGTGAATTGTTTTGGCCGTGATGAAGTCGCAAGAAAATGTTTTCTTTTCGATGACACGAGTAAAGTACTCGAAATGATCGGTGTGCCAAAGATTTCGTTATTCCAGGTGATGGAGACAGTGTATAAGAGTTCATATACAGGGTGCAGTGAATTGTTTGTGCCGTAATAAAGTCGCAATGAAATATTTTCTTTCTGATGACAAGAATAAAGTACTCGAAATGATCGGTGTGCCAAAGATTTGATTATTCCAGGTGATGGAGACAGTGTATAAGAGTTCATATACAGGGTGCAGTGAATTGTTTGTGCCGTAATAAAGTCGCAATGAAATATTTTCTTTCTGATGACAAGAATAAAGTACTCGAAATGATCGGTGTGCCAAAGATTTGATTATTCCAGGTGATGGAGACAATGTATGAGAGTTTATATACAGGGTGCAGTGAATTGTTTTGGCCGTAATAAAGTCGCAAGAAAATATTTTCTTTTCGATGACACGAGTAAAGTACTCGAAAAGATCGGTGTGCCAAAGATTTGATTATTCCAGGTGATGGAGACAGTGTATGAGAGTTTATATACAGGGTGCAGTGAATTGTTTTGGTCGTAATAAAGTCGCAAGAAAATATTTTCTCTCCGATGACACGAGTGAAGTACTCGAAATAATCGGTGTGCCAAAGATTTGATTATTCCAGGTGATGGAGACAGTTTATATACAGGGTGCAGTGAATTGTTTTGGTCGTAATAAAGTCGCAAGAAAATATTTTCTCTCCGATGACACGAGTGAAGTACTCGAAATGATCGGTGTACCAAAGATTTAATTATTCCAGGTGATGGAGACAGTTTATATACAGGGTGCAGAGAATTGTTTTGGCCGTAATAAAGTCGCAAGAAAATATTTTCTTTTCGATGACACGAGTAAAGTACTCGAAATGATCGGTGTGCCAAAGATTTCATTATTCCAGGTGATGGAGACAGTGTATGAGAGTGTATATACAGGGTGCAGTGAATAGTTTTGGCCGTAATAAAGTCGCAAGAAAATATTTTCTTTTCGATGACACGAGTAAAGTACTCGAAATGATCGGTGTGCCAAAGATTTGATTATTCCAGGTGATGGAGACAGTGTATGAGAATTTATATATAGGGCGCAGTGAATTGTTTTGGCCGTAATAAAGTCGCAAGAAAATATTTTCTCTCCGATGACACGAGTAAGGTACTCGAAATGATCGGTGTGCCAAAGATTTGATTATTCCAGGTGATGGAGACACTTTATATACAGGGTGCAGTGAATTGTTTTGGCCGTGATGAAGTCGCAATGAAATATTTTCTTTCCGATGACAAGAGTAAAGTACTCGAAATGATCGGTGTGCCAAAGATTTGATTATTCCAGGTGATGGAGACAGTTTATATACAGGGTGCAGTAAATTGTTTTGGCCGTACTAAAGTCGCAATGAAATATTTTGTTTCTGATGACAAGAGTAAAGTACTCGAAATGATCGGTGTGCCAAAGATTTGATTATTCCAGGTGATGGAGACAGTGTATGAGAGTTCATATACAGGGTGCAGTGAATTGTTTTGGCCGTAATAAAGTCGCAAAAAAATATTTTCTTTTCGATGACACGAGTAAAGTACTCGAAATGATCGGTGTGCCAAAGATTTGATTATTCCAGGTGATGGAGACAGTGTATGAGAATTTATATATAGGGCGCAGTGAATTGTTTTGGCCGTAATAAAGTCGCAAGAAAATATTTTCTTTTCGATGACACGAGTAAAGTACTCGAAATGATCGGTGTGCCAAAGATTTGATTATTCCAGGTGATGGAGACAGTGTATGAGAATTAATATATAGGGCGCAGTGAATTGTTTTGGCCGTAATGAAGTCGCAAGAAAATATTTTCTCTCCGATGACACGAGTAAGGTACTCGAAATGATCGGTGTGCCAAAGATTTGATTATTCCAGGTGATGGAGACACTTCATATACAGGGTGCAGTGAATTGTTTTGGCCGTGATGAAGTCGCAATGAAATATTTTCTTTCCGATGACAAGAGTAAAGTACTCGAAATGATCGGTGTGCCAAAGATTTGATTATTCCAGGTGATGGAGATAGTTCATATACAGGGTGCAGTAAATTGTTTTGGCCGTACTAAAGTCGCAATGAAATATTTTGTTTCTAATGACAAGAGTAAAGTACTCGAAATGATCGGTGTGCCAAAGATTTGATTATTCCAGGTGATGGAGACAGTTTATATACATGGTGCAGTGAATTGTTTTGGCCGTGATGAAGTCGCAAGAAAATATTTTCTTTCCGATGACAAGAGTAAATTACTCGAAATGATCGGTGTGCCAAAGATTTGATTATTCCAGGTGATGGAGACAGTGTATGAGAGTTTATATACAGGGTGCAGTGGATTGTTTTGGCCGTAATAAAGTCACAATGAAATATTTTCTTTCCGATGACGAGAGCAAAGTACTCGAAATGATCGGTGTGCCAAAGATTTGATTATTCCAGGTGATGGAGACAGTGTATAAGAGTTCATATACAGGGCGCAGTGAATTGTTTTGGCCGTAAGAAAGTCGCAAGAAAATATTTTCTCTCCGATGACACGAGTGAAGTACTCGAAATGATCGGTGTGCTAAAGGTTTGATTATTCCAGGTGATGGAGACTGTAATATTTCTTGTTGATGGATTGTACACAAAACACTGCACATAAGAAATATACTTTAATTAGTCTACTTGAATAATAATTATTAATAATTTGAATACAGAGGTTTCCGACATGTGTACGGTACATCGACTGGTATGAAACTAAGTGGCTTTCCCTGCCACATTGCCAAACCTACAATAGGTACTTGATAGGTATTTCCAAAATACATCACACGCCCTTTTTTTATAAAACAAAACAAAATTAACAATAATTTCAAGCCCACTCACAAATATGAGCCTAACTGACTTCATCATTTATTCAAGAGAACGTTGTTTATATTAAATTATAATAATTCCAAAATATAAAACAAAACAATTCGAATTTCAAAACTTGAATCTGTCTGGAGGACGACTGATTCGTCCACTTCTTGTTATTGTACAATGTTCGGGAATGACAGTTCTAGAAGGCGTTGATGAACTTTCTCTTTTTGATGGATCTGGAGAGTCTTGGGTTTCCTGTCTGTTAACGGAAGCTTCTGGTGTACGTAAAGGTCTAAGATGCTGTCTGTTTCTCCTATATTCCCCTCCTTCGTTAACTTTGACAACATAATCATTTGTTCCTCTCTTGGATATCACTTTTCCAGGACTCCATTTTCGTTTACCTTCTTGTAGTAATATTGGATTTTCCACTTCAAGATTTGACAGCTTCTTTGTCGAACGGTCATAAAATTGTTTTTGTAAATACTGATTTTCCTTCATTTTTCGTACAATATCTTCAACATCAAGATACTGAGGAGCCAGGAGTTCAGTTTTCACCGGCAAATTTGTTCTGAATTTTCTTCCCATTAACATAACAGAAGGTGCTGGTAAATTATTTTTGGGAGTCACATTATAATCCATTATAGCTAGGAAAGGATCTCGATTCGATTGAAACGCTTTCACAAATAATCCTTTGATAGTCTGTATTGTCCTTTCTATCATACCATTACTTCTTGGGTACATTGGGCTGGAATGGGTCAGTTGTATACCGTATTTTTGTGCAAAACAATAATATTCTTGCGAACCAAAAGGAGGGCCAATGTCCGAAAAAATTTCGAAGGGTAGTCCAGTTAACGAAAACACATTTTTCAAACAAGTGATAACAGTTCCTGCATTTTTATTAGAAAGTTTGTTAACGACTGCGAACTTGGAAAAATAATCTACGATCACTAAAAAGTCTTGTGACGCTACTGACATAAAATCAATTCCAATTTTTTGCCACGGAATGCTAACAACTTGAGGAGTCAATGGTTCACGCATATTACTTTTAGAGTACATTTGACACACTACACAATTAAGCACTGTCTGTTCAATGTCTTCACTCAACCCTGGATAGAAAATAGCTTCTTGGGCTTTTTTCTTGCATGCCACTACTCCTTGGTGGGACTGGTGTAGAATATTCATAAATTCGCCCTTCAATTTCTCAGGTATTACTAGTCTTTTCTTATAAAAAAGAACATTTTCATGAAGATAAATATCATTTCTTACGTCCCAATATGGTTTTACGGACGAGGGTACTGAGGATTTGTGTTTTGGCCAACCATTCAATACATAGTATTTAATTTTGTTAAGCACTGGGTCTAAATCAATTTCATTCTGCAAGAGTTTTGCTTTTCTTCAGTTGTAGATATCACTGAGTATACTTTCAAATCATTTTCCAAATAAGAAGTTTCAAGAAAATCCTTCAGTGGATCTCTGCTGAGAGTATCAGGAATTTTGAGATTTTTTCCAGGGACGTACTTCAAAGAATATTGATATATCATAAGTCGCATGGCAAGTCTCTGAATTCTTGGAGACATCTCATCTAAAGGTTTCTTCAAAAGTCCTAGTAGGGGTCTATGGTCGGTTTCAGCCTCGAAGAAAATACCATATAAATAAAAAGTGAATTTTTCGCATCCAAAAACCAAAGCAAGAAGTTCAAGGTTTTTGATGTGATTTTCTACTGAATCACCATAAACCTATATGTCATCAAAGTATGTTATTTGTCCTGGAACATTTTCTAACAGCTTATGTATAAATCGTTGAAAAATTTCTGGCGAACAAGAAAGACCGTATGGTAATCTCAAGTATCGAAAACGTCCAAATGGTGTAGTGAAAGTACACAAAAGTGAACTTTGATGATCAAGTGGTAATTGCAGAAAAGCTGATGACGCATCCAGCAGTGTAAAATATTCCGCGTCCACCAATTTTGAGAACAAAGTATCTTGCGTTGGTATTGGGTATCTCTCACGCTTTATATATTTATTCAAATATACTGGGTCCATGCAAATTCGTATATCCGAACCATTATTTTTAGGAACCACAACGATTGGATTCTGCCAATCCGTAGGTTCAGTTACCGGAATAATTAAATTATCTCGAAGAGGAATTTTTCGCGTGCCACTAATACATGGGACTGCATCATCAGTTAAAGATTTAGTAAAATGTTTGTTTACTTTGCCAATTCCGGTAAAGATACACTGATATTTATGTAATATAGAGTTCATATCAGTATTGATTACATCAACTACCATTTCAGAACTAGTGTCATTGACTATTTTCAGGTTTTTAGAAGCGTCAAGTCCTAAAATCGATTTTGTTGTGCTAGAGATGTTCAAAATATAGAATAGGAATGATTCTGAAACATCTCTAAACTGACACTGTAAATATGTCTGTCCCATAACAGTCCAGAATGAAATATCTGGAATCTCCAAAAAAATCATATAAATCCAAGCGTATAATCGATATCGAATCTCTTCATGAATTAAAATTTTGTATATTCATTCACTTCGTGAGAAATCAAATTTAATTTTCAAATTTGAAATTTTTGTTGGTTAATGATATTCATATGTACAATACTCGCCAAATTCATTCATTGCGGCCTGTGGATGTGAATAACTACCTTTGGCCAAAAATCAATATTACATAGTGGTGTCAACATCTATAATTCACTTCCATAAGTTCTTGAAAATATCTAACAAGAACCATTATTCAAAAAACACTTAAAAAAATATTATTCAGGTCATTCAGGTTTACATAGAATTGTATTTTTACCAGATTTTGTTAGATTTTCAGTGTATTTTTTTTTATATTCATAAATTGTATATCCCGACCATTCCTGGGATGAATGAATGAATAATGACTTTGAAGATAACTTTGAAGATAATGACGTTCAAACAGTACTACAGTTAAGGATATTTCCAAAATCCCCCTGTATTTCATTAAGAGATTTTGCCAACAACTATCCTCATACAACATTGCAGTATCATCTGCAAAGCTTGTTATCTCACCAGGACATTCCATGGTAAATTATTAATATAAATTATAAAGAGGAGTGGTCCAAGGACCGTTCCTTGGGGTACTCCCCAACTGATCATTTTATAAAATATAAAATATGTTCACCCTCTTGGATTGGTAGAATACTGGCGGTACCTATTGTTACCTTGAAACACAACGAATACTTGTTTTTCCAATAATCTGAACTGACTTCAAAAAACATATTACGATCTTATCGCCACGATAGTCGAATAGTGAGAGGAGGGCGGAGAAGGAGGAGGAGGATGAGGAATGGTGGCTGAGGAATTAGCGAGGCAAAGTTTTATGTTAGTATTAGCCACATTTTCAAATTTATTGCAATACTATCTAGTACAAAAACATTCGGCATAGTCGATGGTCATACTTGAAGACTGGCATTAAAAGAAACAATCTTCTGAACAATTCGTTGAGGACAGTCTCAAACTACCTACACAGTGGGTTTTGGCTAGCACCTTCAGAAAACAACTACTCCCCTGGCTAATACCACGAAGGGCATTGCATTATATCCGAACACTGCCAGTGCAGAGTTCTTCACTGACGAAAATACTGCCTTTGCTTTTGGAAATTATTGGGGCGGACACACTTGCAGACCGGTTTCGGGCTATTTGGCCACTCGTCAGTACACGGCAGTGCGATCATCAACATAAAGTGGATGACTTTCCATGATTGAAAGTCAAATTATTCCATGATATCATACAAATGATCATTGTATTGCTGATGGAATAGAATTTGGTAGATATATCGATCTGCCAGACGAACGGATCGTCGACGATGAAAAAGTGAACGGATTTTTTCCGATACACGGTACCCCCTAACTAAACGAAACTATCAAAATGGTCAATCGAACAAAATTTAACAGGGGAATTATATTTGAATATGCTGGCAACTACTGTTGATCCTCTAATCACCGAAATCGTCGAAGTGATTCCTAATGACCTCGATATGGATATTATTATTCCAACAAGAGCATCACCACATTAGCCCATACAAATAAGAAACTATTTGTATAATACTTTCCATGGTCGTTGGATTGGCCATGGAGGTACTACGGGATGGCCAGCCCGCTTGCCAGATTTCACATCCTCAGAATTTTTATCGGGCAATTTGAAGCAGAAGATAAACGGAACTGAACCTGCTTCAATATTGAATGTACGGCAAAGAATAATAAATATATGTAGAAATTTCGACGTTGCTGTGTTCGAAAATGTTCGACGTTATCGGGTAGGCATATCCAATCTCAAGACGTTAAATGCAATCATTTCGAGTATTTTCCAAACTAAAATCAGCTTATTTTCTGAAATTATGAAGTCAAAAATCGATGTGTGCAGGCAATTATAACAGATAACAGATAATATAAAATATTTACAAAAACTAAGAGAAAAGGCATTAAAAAAAATCAAACTCACAAAACAACCACATCACTGGGAATACTACAAGCAATTGAGAAATTATACTACTTTCGCAATAAAATCTGAGAAAAAAGCATTTTTGAAAAATAAATTTGAAAATTGTTCGTCAAAGGACAAATGGAATGAGCTTAAGAAATTGAACATTTGTAAGAATAAAAATAGGGAAATACCGATGCATCTCAACGACGTAAACCAACTAAATAATCATTTTACGAATATATCAAAAAACATGTTAAAACCTAGCGAAAATTTGATTGATTTCTATTCTGAACACTTAAAAAATGGCATCAATGACTATTTCTCGTTCGAACACGTTAACGAGACATTGGTTTCGGATGTGATCTACAATATCAGCTCAAAAGCTTTTGGTACTGATCAACTCAACATTTCATTTGTTCACTTTTGCTGCCCTACTATAATTCCTTATATAACTCATATAATAAATGAATGTATTTTAAAATCTTATTTTCCCTCTGCTTGGAAAATGGCCAACATAATTCCGTTACCGAAAGTGAACCAACCAACCGATTTCAATCAACTCAGATCCATTAGTATTCTCCCTGCTTTGTCAAAAGTACTTGAAAAAATTATGGAAACACAAATACGAACCTTTGTTGAACGTCATAAAATTTTACCGCAAAAGCAATCCGGCTTCAGACCTGGTTACAGCTGTGTAAGTGCACTTGCAAATATAACAGATGACATTATCAAAGGTTTGGATGAGAACAAGGCAACTGTACTCGTCCTACTGGACTTTTCGGAAGCGTTTGATTTGATAAATCACAGAATTCTTATTTCTAAACTTCACTACTTGTGCTTTAACCAAAATGCTTGCAAACTTATAACTTCATATTTATCAAATAGACTCCAACGTGTTATTCTGAAAGATAAAACTTCAAATTTTGCTCATGTATCATGCGGAGTTCCTCAGGGTAGTATTTTGGGCCCGCTTTTGTTCACCTTATTCACGTCAACATTTCATGAAGCTCTGCAACACTGTAACTATCACATGTACGCTGATGACACACAGATATATAAAACCTTTGAACCCGATAATGTTAATCAATCGAACACAGAAATAAATAGCGATTTGCAATTTGTAAAAGATATATGTGATAGGCATCTACTCAAAATAAATCCTCAAAAATCTTGTGCTATTTTATTCTGTAATGACAATGTCAGGAACGAGATTTTTAATAATATTGAATTGAAAATGGGAAATGACATAATACCCTTCAGTGAGAGAGCAAAAAATTTGGGATTGATACTAGATCAAAAATTGAGATTTAAAGAACAGGTCAATACTATGCTGAAAAGAAGCTACATAAGCTTGAAGATGATTTATCCGCACAGGCACTATTTGGGCCAAGATGTAAAAAAACTGTTGTGTGATTCATTAGTTCTTTCCCAATTTAACTATTGTGACATTGTCTATGGGCCTTGTTTAGATAGCGTGGATAATCAGCGTATTCAGAAAGTTCAGAACTGCTGTATGAGACTTATTTTTGGTATAAAAAGAAGGCAGAGAATTTCTCACAAAATTAAAGAACTAGAATGGCTCAATATGTCCAACAGGCGTAAACTACATACCGTTTGCAACTTCTACAAACTATTGAAATATAAGAAACCCAACTATTTACATGACAAAGTCATATTTAGGAGAGATATACATGATATAAATACTCGACAAACTTTTTTGATCTCCATTCCTCGACATAGAAAGGAAATCTTCAAACGAAGTTTTTCATATAATATTGCCAGTTACATGAATAGCTTCAACGTAACTGACTACAGTAAATCCTGTAGCTCCTTAAAAAAATTAATAATTGAATATCTTCGTGAACTACAAAACTGAAAATATCGTACAAATCAGAGCAGAATAAAAAAAAAACTTAAGTATTGTCACGCAATGCCTCCATAAAGTAAAAAGGAGAGAAAGAAAAATGTTTCCTATCTTTTCTCCCTTTCTTTTCTTTTTCTTCCTTTTCTGTCGCCTCTTCTTCCTCTTCGCTCACTTTTTTTTTTCTTCTAGTCAGTAGTTGTATGTTTAGTGTTTAGTTTAGTTTTAGTGCTGGTTTGAGTGGAAGAACAGTTTCTTTCTTCCTGGTTTAGAAAGAAAACTGAACTCTCACCCATTATTTGCCCAATAGTGTAATCTGAAAAAAATGTGATTGTATTTTTTTTTTTGGTGAATAATAAACGTATTATTATTATTATTATTATTATTAATTATTGAATATTCCGCCATTTCGAAGTAGGTATGTCGACTTCATATTCTAGGGTTGTAAAGTATTCGTCAGTTTTCGTCATGACGTATCACAAGAACCTCCTTTCCATTTAATTTTTATTTCTAGGTGGCGCCCAGTCGCCATCTTCGAATTTTTATGTGTCAATTTCACTCCAAAATATAGTATTTATGCATCAATTTCATTATCCCAAGTTTCAATTGTTTGAGTTGACCCGTTCAAAATATAAAAGGGGAAACGTTAAAGAAAAGCACTGTATAATTGTTGAAAGATTTTCAATATTTTGAAAAGGCTGACTATCATTGTTATATTTTCAAGATCTAACTGTTCTCTATATGTTGCTGAGAAAATTTAGGATAATGAAATATATACTCTACTGAGCTACCTTAAATGTGGCCAACATTTCAGAAATGATATTTAGAGGAAAATAGTCCATTTGAATCTCGACTTTACAGAGTATTTCATATGGCTAGTGAGTAGGAGAGCTATCGTTTAGTTAAATAATTACACAATAATGTTTCAATACATCTCGAAATGGTGTTTGTTAATACAACTCGAGCTGAAATAATGAGGATGAGGACTGTGGAAGGAGGAGAATGAGATACGGTATAAGACAACTAGTACCCACCTTTACCGAAATGGGTTTTTCTGAAAATCAGAAAATAACGAACCGAAGTATGACCAGCACAAGGAAATCTACCAAGCGGCGCTCACGGGAGAACTTTCATAAAATAATCGTCGAGGAAAAAGACTGAAGACCTGCTTCAGTGTAACAGGAGACAGATAAGGGTTATAACAGGGCTGTTGACTGGACACTGTCCACTCAAAGGACAACTGAATAAGATAGGGCTGTACAATGGCGACCTTAGCTGCAGACAATGTAACAAAGGGATGGAGACAGCTCGACACATACTCTGCGAATGTAAGGCTCTGGATCATAAAAGGCAAAAAATATATGGAAAACCAATTTTGGATCCAGAATAATATGATAAACACCCAGCAATAAACCTGCACAAACTTGTGCAGGGGACAAAGATGTTGAAATGGGTATCATAAAGTATAGGGAAGCAAAGCGCACTAAGCCCTAGAGGCTGAAGTGCTTTCCAGAGACCTGAGAGTGAAGGACAGGTCAGGCGCAGTGGCGTAAATAACGCCTTGGCAACCTTGGCGGCGCCAAGGGGCGCAGTGCAGGAGAGGGCGCAACAGAAGGCATTCAATAACAAAAAAATAATATCTGAAATGAATAAACCTGATGAATGTCATATAGATAGAGATAGAGGTACACAATTGAAAATTGAAAAAAAAATCAGGAGGAGTGTGTTACTCATTAAAGAAATTTAAGTAGTCTAAGTTCTAACTGATTATATTATAAGTTGCGTTCGATTAGACGCCCGAATGCAAGAAACAATCCGGGCGCGTTCTCAATAACCTGAATCACCTCGTTGCATTTATTTTCAAAGTCGGGGCGAGTTCTGTTCCATTGTTTTCAATAGCATTTAGAGGTGGTAGTGATTACTTATTTCGAATTAATTTTCGCCACGTGCAGTCAGTCGCAGCGTGTTTATGGAGGTTAGAATTAAATTTTTCTAGAAATGACGAAATGACATATGACACGAATTTGTAAATGTGAACATTTATGAAGTATGTCGTATGACTGATACAACAACTATTTGGCAATACGTAACTCCTTTGAGTTCAGTAAATTGGCTAAATTTTCACATAAGCAGCAGCCAAATAGTTGTTGTATCTGTCATACTTCATAAGTATTCACATTTACAAATTCTTGTCATATGTCATTTGTCGTAAATTTCAATTCATATTTTTAAAAAAAGACGTTATATTTGTAGCTTCCCTGAAGATGACAGTATTCACTCTCGAAATATTGGACATACAGCCTAGAAAGATTACACTTTCTGCTTGCTGCTTCACCCAATATCTTCTCCCCTTGTATCCTGACTGGTCAGCAAAGACTACCAATCTATATCTCGAAAACGAAAAATGTATGGTGGAATTTACGTATTTTGGCCTCCTGAAAAGTCAAATGAAATTTTTGAGGCTCCCAACTCGTTTCGGAGATACGGCCTCTCAAAGACAGGAAATCGGAGTTTTACGCCTATGTTTGTTTCTCAGTCAATTTGGCTCGAAATTCCTCCTTTCTATCAGCACAATATACACATTATATTATATACCACCTTCTTCGTTACTTAATAACCGAATTACAAGCATTTCTCACTACAAAACTCTATAATGTAAATCGACATAGAAATTTTAGAGTTTTGTAGTGAAAAATAAAAAAATTCTAGAAACAAACATTGGCGTAAAACCCCGATTTCCTGTCTTTGAGGGGCAGTATCTTCTAAACGAGTTGAGAGCCCCAAAAATTTTATTTGACTCTTTTGTTCAGGAGGCCAAAATACGTAAGTTCCACCAAAAATTTTTCATATTCGAGGCGTAGCCCGATTAACGGAATTTTACCATATATAAATATACAGGGTGTCCCAAACTCAATGGCCTTTTAGACATTTCTAGAAAACGGGACATAGGATTATTTTGAAAATTTGAATTCTTGGGTAACTAGTTCTGTTCTATCGATCTAAAATATTTTCAGCGCTGCGACGTTGCCGCTTATATTGAAAAGTGGCAACAACTTTGATATTTCAAATGGGACACCCTATATATTATTGCCTTTCTCGCTTTGTTATTGCTTTCCGATTATTTTTGTATAATACTTCCCCATACCTATCTTCAGTGGTTTTCGAGAAATTCATTGATTTCCTTATATTTTGTGCGAAACGTAGCTTTAATCAAATGCTTATTATTACGGTATTTGGATTCGAAGACAGCTGAAATTTTGAATGTAGTTTGACAATGCCCTGTGTATTAGTTGTGTTTAAGGAAATTTCTTCTCCATTGTACAGGGTCGTTCAAAATTTGTGAATTCACCGACACATACAAGAGTGGTGAAAAGTGCATTTTTTCAAATGGAACATCCTGTATATTATCGGAAATCCTGAAAGACAATTGAAGTTCCTTTCAAATGATGTGTCATGTTCCTATACCTAAATAGTCAGGTTTCCGAAATAAATGCAAGTTTCTATAAAAATTGTATTATTTCGACATAATTTGTATTAGGTGGCTATGAAATGTCATGGAACATGTCATTAAGAAAATTCGACAATTAATGCATCAATAATGAAACGTCATTAACGTAAATTTGATTAGAAGAGAATCAAAATGGAAGGCAAAAACAAACATAACAAATATACATATATATATATATATATATATATATATATATATATATATAAAATATTATTTATAGAGTGGGGGGGCGTATAGCCTATGTTTGCCAAGGGGCTTGGCTTACCTTAGTTACGCCACTGGTCAGGCGGCTCCCACAAGGAAAAAAAATGACCATCAGAATCCTTAAAAAAAATAGTGATAAACACGAATCTTTGTGATACGATAACTACGCTACATATATATGCGGAGTGCAAGCTCATCGTGACAGTGCAGAAGCTCATTAACAGGGTTCATCTAAGTCATCGTGACAGTGCAGAATCTACATCATTTTAATATCGCATAGCAACCGAATCATCTTATATAATGGGAGCCGTACCTCTATATATGAGTAGTATCTAGTTAGACACATATTATTCAGTGTCAGACCGAGTGACGTGAAGTTTCATTAGCCGATGTAACGGGTTTATCGATGTACATCTAAACACCGTTCAGAAGTTTTGTTTGTTTTGGTTCGCCAAAAATTTCATCAAAGATCAAGAAAATATCCACTTTGATTCAGTAAGTCTGAAAAGCGTCGATATTATCACTAACCCTGTTTACCGCTATTCGGTATGAACTGAAATCCCCACGATCCCTCACTAGCAACTAGATGAAAAACTTATTTGGATTTCGAAAGAAACGACATTCTCTTTTTGATGATTGAATTCGTTACTTATATCTCTAATAATTTTTTTGTCAGTTGTTATGTTTTCGTTTATTCCCATCATGTCTTGCTAATGGAATGTGAAATACAGGATTTTCGAGAAGCAAGCAAAAAATCTGGATATTTATGCACAGAATTGAGAAATCTGGGAATCTATCCTGATATAAGAAATCTAAACTATGTAGTGAATGCCTATAGGACTTCAGAATACTCTTCTTTTTCAAATTCTTCGAGAGACTCATTTTGAAGGGAGATATTTATTGAATTAACGCAAAACGCATTTTGTTATATATTATTCAAAATCTGCTTTGTTTTGTACAAATTACTGTAATTACTGAGAAAAAGCGTTTCTAAATTGTATGTTGGCCCACGCTAAACAAACTTTTGAAAAAAAGGTGCGTTTGATTCTTCATACAGTACTTTTGAAGTCATAATATCCCCACATCTTAACGTTTATCTTATCTACCTAATCATGTTGTTAAGCTAGTGGCTGAGGGATCACAAAATAACTGTTATAATTTATAGTTTTATGTTGTTGTCTAATATATAACATCATTAAGGAATGCTGTTCGATTCTGGCATATTGAGTTCACAAATACAACGATAACGTTGAAATTTTATAGTGATATGCGTTTGTTAATTTCAGTATTGATTTTTTCGTCGACCTCTACAAAAAATGACTTATTACGTACTAATTTCCGAATGAAAAATCGACTATTTTTGAAGGCAAGAATTTTTCGTCCATTGTGGTCAAGCTTGTACGTGTAAATCAGAGGTGGGGTGACTGTTAGTGTTCATAATAATCAAGAATGGATTGTGATTGCGATAGAGATATTAGATATCACTAACACTTCTCCGGGGTTGCGGAAATTGGCAACTACGGCCATGTTGGATTCACTGCTCCAGAAATGTCGAGAATCTGTCAAAAATGATCTTCCGCCCTATTTTTCTAGTAAGGCTGACAATATTCATAAGGTGGGACTCCACCAAAGTGGGATAACTCGGCGGCACGTGCCGCCGGCACAACCTGTTGGCTTTTGGCGGACAATAAAAAATAAACATGCTTTCGAGGTCGCCAGTATCGGAAGCCGGCGTAATTTTGCTAGCAAGCAAATGTCAGTAAATATAATTATCATCAACGCCATGGTCTGTGCTAAAATCCACATAAGCCATCAATGTGGGTGCTTATTTTCACAAAGGTTGGTTGAAGAGGTCGATGAAAAAATGTAATACGTACCTCGGCGAAAAACTGTCTATTGTCATTGTTTATAGAGATATATAGTTAGCCAACCATATGAAATTATCATTTGAAGGGATAAATACTACGGATAGATGGCACTAGTGATTTTGTTTCCAAGTCATGTCGTTTGTTTCATTTTTTTCTAAGTGCTACGCAGGGCGTATATTTCACATATAACGATTCCTTCCAGCTACTTCTTACTTCTTTACTTGAGCATTTTTCCTCAGAGAGGCATAATGTAAAAAGTTGGTCTGAAAATATGTTACTGTCGCTCGGTCTATTGCCTCTGAAGAACGGCACAAAAATCTCTTTCATTTGCTATATAGAAAAACTACATAAACGGTTTTCAATTTTTCAAGGTTCGGTAAAGTTAAGGGTAGCTTACTACGAAATATGCTACTGCAAAACCATGTACTGAATGGATACGATGACGATGTATCATCAACCTCCCAATCATCCTCAATTTCCTCTTCATTTCATCGCATTTTCATCTATATTTTCGTTTCGGTGTATTCAATTGCAAGATCTATTCACTAGCTCACCAAAAAAAGTAATGAGTTGTTCAGGGCACGGTGAGTCAGCGATATGATAGAAATGTTTTTGTAGCTTATTGTTGCAAGTAGTAGGTAGCTAGTAGCACAAAAAAGACGTGACTATTTTTGTGGTCTATGAGAACGTTGCTCAAAGTATAACATATTTGAGGAAGTCATTTGTTTTCTACCCGATACCTCGATGAGTTGAAAAACATGAGTTACAGATTATAATTGAATTCTGATCGAGCTGACTATCAAAATGGAAAATAAAATAATGATAATGACAAAATCTCAATGACACCGAGAGTCTTTTTCTTTCGAAGGTTCATTTTATTTTAATTGATTTGAATTATCACTGATTTCTTGATATGATATAAAATGCCAGTCATTCACAGAACCCATCGACTCAGTCGGGTGATTTTATATGAAATCAAAAAATCACCTTGAAGAAAGAGTACACGTCAGTGTTACAAACGAATTGGAACCTACTGAAATATTTAACTTACTTTTGTCTTGAATCGAACTTAGTAAATGATGTAGTCTTTCTTACATAATATTTACTTTGAGAAGTTGAGGAACATGAATATAAATATAACTGAGACGAGTTTGATATTTAAATGAATTTGAATCGAGATGCATACAAAAATCGCCCAAAGTATTTTTTATCGAATTTATAGTCCATGTTCCGATATTCCTGTCCAGTTAAATCAGTCATTCCGATATTACTGCCATTCACTGGCAATTATTTCGTGACAATTTTCAAGGTACCTTGTTAGTGACTGAAACTTCACTGGTGATAATGTTGCATGTTGCAGAAGCGGTCATGTAGTCCCAGTATCCCTTCCCCAAATTGAAATGAGTTGAGTTAGGTTATGTTGAAATTTCGGATAAACACTATCAACAGAGAACAAATTTAGAATTGGTTGTCAGATCACTGCAAAATTATTATTCTCTCAAAAATGTTTCTAATCCAGTCAAGATTTATAATTAGTCACTGAATTCCCCAAAGATCCATTAGAGCTTGAGCTATTTGATTTTTCTGAATCCGAATTGCTTAATATCTCATCTGATTAGGCATTCCAGGTCACCAATGTCAAATGAATCAATATTGCGGCATCTGCTCCCCAGACACTAGTTGTTTTTTTTAAAAGAGTGTGGTAAAACTGGTGATCTGGAATGCCTAATAAGATGATTCATTTCAAAATAATATAGGTTATGGCACACCGATCACCGATGACAGTTCCTTTGTCAGATGTCCGATCCGTTCTAATATCACTAGCTATAGATCTTATATGCTTCGCTAGATACGGCATCCTGTAGCGTTTGTTTGGTATTAGAGGGGTACATTAAAGAGGGGGTGGAGGGGCAATAGCGTACTATGATCCAGTGGCGTATATTTTTTAGGGATTTTGAATGTTGAGTATTAGTCAGAGGCATGTATAACTTGAAACAAATGAACAAGTTGCATATCGGTTATGATAAATTAAGGTCGGTAACAGTAAAAATAAACATTACTTTTTATTTTACACTTTGCAGAATGAAACTAGAGAATATATATATATATATATATATATATATATATATATATATATATATATATATATATATATATATATATATATATATATATATATATAACAATTATGTCAATGAAACCTCGTTATTATAACAAAAAACTTGAAAATGAAAACTTGATAGATACGTTGGAAAATTAAAAACTTGCTGATGATATTTGACAATCAATGTGTGGTTGTTTA
This sequence comes from Zygogramma bicolorata, assembly GCA_032362365.1. Lineage (NCBI taxonomy): Eukaryota > Metazoa > Arthropoda > Insecta > Coleoptera > Chrysomelidae > Zygogramma > Zygogramma bicolorata. The sequence continues at coordinate 260,719 of JAVJAQ010000900.1, read as the reverse complement.
CATGTTTACATTAAATTTGGTAATTTTTGATACATTGTTTATATTTCATAAAAGATATTTGACTTTCAATATATGATTATTTAAATTATTGCATTGAATTTGCTAATTATTGAGAGTAGTATTTGCCACTTTCGACAGATTTCCTTCTACGAAATATTAATTTTTTATTTTCCATATATTTTTTAACACTGTGATTTTGAGAAATGGATTTTTGATTTTTCAACAGTATATTTTTTGTTAACAAACTTCTTACTCTACAAGCTACATCATCTTTCAGCTGGAAAGTTTCGTGATGAATTCGTATTGTAAAATAATTTTTTAGTATCAATTTCGTGAGTTGTAGAGGATGCCAGGATTGATAGGATTATCTCAAACGATTTCAAAGATATGGGCAAAAAACTTCCTTTGAATCTGGTCTAGTCTCTGTCATGCTCATTAGGTGAATGAGAAAAATTTTGCCCATATCTTAGAAGTCAATCCCATCAAGCCTGCTATCACTGGATTTTTAATGATAGCCTCTAACCGAATATGAAAGAACATTGAAAAATCCATTGCAAAATTACATTGACGACATCATTGTTGAGACAGTAATGACCACATTACATCTGAAAGTAAAAGATAGGTGAACAATTGAACATAAAAATCGACCTGTCAAAGGACTTTTACGAAATATTTTCGGTTTGGGCAATAATGAATTTATTCGTTATTTATGAATTTCACTATATATTTCTAAAATGTGCACCATGAGATTACTTACATCAATGATTGCCTCAGCACCAGTGCTGAGAAAATTGTTTTTCTTGAGATGCATCATTTTTTTTTTGTAAGTAGCCAGTCTCGATTTCAAACGAAATATTTGCCGTTTCTGATTGTTGAAGATCACTCTTTGATTCAAGAGAACCTTCTGGTCTATTTTTCATTTCCTTTTATATACTTGAGACCTATTCCTCTTTTTTGTGATTTTATTGTCTTTAAAGCAGATTTCCTACAATACAAAAACATTCAATGAAACCTTAAATAGTAATCAGGAAGACTCTAATATGTATCTTGTAATATGTTGTGGCATAAAATTTACTTTACACACAGCGAACGGCAGCTCTTCGTCTGGCGGCATTGGGCATGGGTTCAAGTTAGGTATATATAAATATCGATTGATAGCTAAATAAAAAATGTTAGGCGCCACTAGAATTTGATTTTATGAAACCCAGAAAACGAAAATATTGACAATGACAGCTTCATGAAATGAAAGTCAAAATCCCCAAAAATAGTTTATTATTTTAGTATCTTGAACGGAAAGATGGAAATATACAATGAGCTATGTACAATCTGGAACGGTATCCAGGACAAATTTGAACAAATATGTTCTACGATATGAAATGACTGAAATAAATGAAAATGATACCTAGAGCTACGGAATTAGCTCTTCCTTAGACGGTCCATTAGTGGTGGTGATGAACTTGTTGAGTGGATGTATCAAACGGTGAATATTCAGGGATGTACTTCTGGATGAACTAGACTGGAGTCAAACGTGACAGCTGCTGTTAGTGGAACCAAAACTGCTTTACAACGACACCTGCATGCTGAACGTTTCGGTATAACTGGACTTGATCAGGTCTGGCTTACTTCGGCGGAGTTTGGGCTGTAGCTGCGGTTCGGTTACGAAATGACTGCTGAATACGGCCTCATGGCACCCAAGTTGGACTTCTCGACATCAGACTCAAAAGGAACCTCATCAAGGAGGATTCTCTACTCCTCGCCAAGAAAATAAAGGGATGAATCGAGCCCCAACGGAAAAACCCTCTCGGGTTTAGACGGAAATTTTGTGCTCAACAGAAGCAAAAATGAGCAGCTACATAACCAGATACTTCAACGTATTCTCAAAAAAAAATTCAGAAGGAAGTCAGGGCCTATGACTTGCCTCTCTGAAGTCACGCCGGCAAAAGGGCAGTTTCAACCTTTTCCTCAACTCATAATGGCACTCCAAGGACTTTTTTTGAAAATTCTCCAAAAATCAACATACAGCGCATTCTAACTGACACACATCTTGAGTCTGCTTTTCACGTCGATACGGTGACGTCATACAAAGAGGTTTGAATTTCATCAAAAGAAATATGTTCAAACAGGTAGAGACTATAATAGGAACTATTAAATAGTATATATAGATGTTTCCAAGTGATGAAAAACATTTCAACGCCAAGAATGTCTACCTAATGTCAAAAGACTAATATTTGAAAATAAAATAGTTTATTCCCAAACCTCCAGATGGCATGCCTAGGAATTCACGTTTCATAGAGTAGAGTAACAACGAACACATCGAGTTCAGAGTAATGATGAGAACAGCATACACTAACAGTTCGGCTCACGGAATTTGAAAGAAAGTATCCGTCAGCTGATTCAAGGTCGACATCCAATTGTTTATTTTTCGATGACAGATTGAAAACACTCAAGTTCACCACCAACGCAAATAGACGATCCAAAGCCTGAAATTATACAAATAAATTAAAAATATTTAAATTTAATGGCCTTTTATTCCGTCTCTGTTTCTGATGCAGTTAGGGTTGAAGATGATGCAGGTGAATCATTTGGAGAAGCCATTTTAAATCTTTTTCAGGAGTAATTGGAATTTCCCCTTCGAATGGTAATCTAAAAAAATTTTTGAATTAAATATTCTATAACCCCACTTACTGTCTCTGTAATTCATAATAAGGTTTGATTTACTCTTGAATTTACCACTTAGTTTTTTTTTTATAATACACATTCCAATCGTACATCGTTTCCCTTATCGGCTTCTGAAATACTAGCAGTGTTTGGTGATTTTTCATCATTCTCATCAGGAACTAATTCAACAGTTGATTTGTTCCTGCAGAAAAGATATTAAAATTTATGTTGATTCTATAGTTACCACTTTGTTACTTCAAAATTAGAATCAACTTGAAATAAATAATGTAAAATTTTAAGAGTAATTCATAATACCTTTCAATATTCATCAGCTGCAATACTGATGGAGCAATTGGTTTAGTTCCATCTACTAAAAACCTCTTGCCAGCTGGTAAAGATCCTATACTTTCTACAGAAAAGTGATCAGAGCACAAAACTTCATCTACAGGTATATTTCCAGAAATGCCAATTATCTCACACCAAGCATTTCTTATCAGTCCTACATTCTTGGGAAATCTGAAAGAAAAATATTTTTTGATCCAAATGTATTGAATGTTGAGACTGCCAGATGAAATGTTAAGTTTAAATTGTTCATAGTTTACTTTCAGCTCCTTAAACTACCAACACCACGCCCATGGCATACATTCCTATGAAAAGAGCTGGATTATTATAAAAACACACGATTAAGACAAATATCAGCATATAAATTTGACAACAACTCTGAAAACAGAATTCGACATTTGTCAAACTGGCTGTAAGTAGCGCCAACATTTAAAAACGACCAATCAAATGCATAGTACGCTGGACCCTCCCCAGACCTACCAAAACAGTAACCTAGGTACCTTATTTAGCGTAGCATATAAGATCTATGTCACTAGCAGTTTGAGATTACTATTGCCAAAGAAGATTTAGGCTGGATTCAGAGAGATCCGAAATTCGATCGTACGACGATCAGATAGCTCTCTGATTGGTCTAAATTTAAATTCAGACCAATTTAGACCGATCAGAAAGCTATCTGATCGTCGTACGATCGGATTTCGGATCTGTCTGAATCCAGCCTTACGGATAACGAACAAGAAGCGTCACTTGCCGCTACACAGCCGCTATTCCTGTGGTCCCCACCACTCCCATATTTCATGACCTCCAAACTATTTTTGTTACGACTACGCATGACTGTCAGCAAAAAAGAGTAATCCAGTAAACTACTCGACAAGAAACACCAGTACTTGTTTGTTGATATGACTGACCGACTGCAAAATGCTGACACTGCTGGTAGACATGCGCATTCAGGGTGTATTTGTCGAATTTGTGAGATGCGCTTCTTGTTCGTTATACGTAAATCTTCTTAGCTATTGCTGTAAAAGCGTTCCAAAAATGCTTATTGTGGTCATTAATACCAGCAATAACGGAACATGGAAACCTAGAGTAGTTCAGTGGATAAACAAAATATAGCGTTATCATAGCAACGAAGAATAACAAAGAGGTCTCAGTGTAAATACGGTTTGAAAGACATTCTTTTGTAGTGGATGAATCCTTCCTCAGTTGTTTTTTGGGGTTTCAACCCTACCACAATCTGAAAAAATTCAGAATAATGAAATCTCTATTAGTGTAGAAATCGGATAAAAGTATTAACTTATGATCACCTGTTCTAGATCTTGATGGATTTTTTTTCAAACTGAATCCTAGTCATTAGGGCTGAATCTCTGCATAACCTCTTTTATTTTGATATTTTTTTTTTCAGTTCACATTCATCCCTTTATACTTTCCGTTATCTTTTCTCTGTATTTCAATTGGCGTCAGTGCCTCGAACTACATAGTTTTCTCGCAAATAAATGGTGCTTTGAAATTCGCATTATTACTTGGGTTACTATGGAAAATGTTTTCAAGCATTATGAAAAACACTGACAACTGCAAGGAAATCTTGACTTTTTCTTTCAGGAGTTTTATCTAGAATGTCAAAATTTCCCAGCGATTTGCGGAAATAGAATTTTATTTCATTAGATACAAGGTTCCGGGGAATTTTAAATAAACACCTATGTTTCATAACGAAAAAAGATAACATGCTATTTCTGTATTTCTTCAAGGCCAATAACCAACTTTTGGAACTTTGATACTCGTCATTGTTTTGAAGATATAATTTGTATCATGACTAGGTGTATGGGTAATAATTTGTTCTATTGGGGACAGGGCAGCATTCAGCTCTATGCGACCATGATAGGATGCTATTTTCTTCATGAAGTCCAAACCATATCCATTTTCTCTTCTAATACGTGACTTACTGAGCTGGTTGATTCCCTGTCATCTTCGAAGATCTATTGTCTAGCTCAGTTTCTCCGATAAACAATCTAAAACTTGGCAGAGATTCTCATTATTCAGTGAAAATCTTGAGTTCCACCCCATTTTATGCTGAATTGGAGAGCCTTAAGGAAAACAAGACATATAGTTTTTTTTATGCAGAGTTTACTACAAAATTAATCGATTATTGAGAGGGAACAATCTTTCCGGAAATTTGAAGTAGCAGTGTTGAGCGATGGATCATTCGAAAAGGGGCTTTATTTCCTATAAAACCGTGTTGAGAAATTGTATACTTTTTGTACCAAGAGTGAACATGATGGTTATATCTCACGAGAAGAACGAATGGACGAATTAGAAATACCGTGAAAACCTCCAGATTATCTCACTCATTCTGAGAAATAAGGAATATATATTTCGTTTGTTGGTGTTGATATATGCTTTTTAGGCATTTCAATGTATCACAATCTGAGCTGAAGAACAATTCTCCTTCAACACAAGGAAAATAAAAAATCAGTCAGGAATTTGACCTATAATTTGAAATTGCCTACCAAAGATATTGATTCGCAGAAATCCTTCCGATATAGTATTACATGTTATGTGCAAAAGTTATGTGGGAAATGTCAGTTTCCACACTACTAATGTACACTAGCAGAAGAGCAAATCCGAATTCTGAAGGGAGTGTCTACTCAAACGAATCTGCCGTCTCCTAATCTACTCAATGCGAAACAAAACTACAGTAATAGCCTCAAAAATGACAAGTCGGCAAATAAACAAAATGCGAGCATCAACGTGAGTGAAAAAACAGGTGCAGTCTCCTAATCTACTCAATGCGAAACAAAACTACAGTAATAGCCTCAAAAATGACAAGTCGGCAAATAAACAAAATGCGAGCATCAACGTGAGTGAAAAAACAGGTGCAGTCCCAAAAAAAAAAGTTAAATTCGATGATGATGGATTACGGAGAAAAATCCAAACACCGATGCATCTAGGCCTTTTAACCAGCCTACTTCTCACAATTATTAGAAAACTCTGGAACGAAAACGTTATATCTGTTTAATCTTCAATTTCATCATGAATAAACTCAAAAAGTATAAAAAATGAAAATTTTCAATAAAAACAAACATTAGACTTTAGAGTTAACTATCATTTGCCATTGGAAACGTAAATAAAAATAAACCATTATATGATAGTCGTTCCTAATTGATCAGAAGATGATACAACAGAAAAAATGAATAAAAAATTCTAGTTGTTGGTTTTTCTTATTAACGTAACGATCTTTCACCGCATCAGCTTCTATGGGCAAGTAACAGGTGTGAAGGGGGATAGTGCTACACCAGTCGAATGATCCTGAGATATTGTAGATCTGAGCTAATTCATAAGGCGGCTTGAGACTAAAAACTTCGCTTTGATCTGGAAATGTACAGCGTGTCAAACAGAGTCGGTATTTTCATCTAATTACTGGATTCTTAGATATTACAGGGAACAAAGGTGAAATAACCATTTAATTCATTTAGGACTAATACATAATTTTAGTATTATACTTATAGTTTCTGTACTGTCATATATTATTACCTTAGGGAATGATGACGAGGGTTTAATAGTAATAGTCTTCATTCCATCTTGTAGTCTTATAACAAAATTTCTCGAATATCATAACTTTGTATTATGTGTGTGTTGTTTGTGATGTACCGTTGTAGAAACTGTCTGAATGTACAGGGAAGTTGTCAGATACAGTTTCATTTTCATTGAATTCTGTACTGTATTTCGTGTGAATCTGCATATATAAAAAAACAGTTGTCCGTATGATCTGATATGACCTTGATGAATGCTCTATTGCATCAAGCACCTCATGGCAGATCCTGTAAGTATTATGTGACACATCACTTCCATTAACGATGGTGTTGAAGACACATAATCAATCTGAGAAATGGAAATGTCAGGTTTCTGTGTAGAAAGTGTTTCTATAAAGCATGGCCTAGCTCTTCAGGTTGACTGACAGTCATTCGATATCTGAAGTTAAGGAACGCCGAGCGCGGTTAGTACTTGGATGGGTGACCATGCAGGGAAATGCCGTGTCGAAAGCCCGTACAGCTGCAGCGAAATAGCATATCATAGCTCGCAGACAATATATCAATGAGCACAATAATTGAGGATATGCCGTCCTTCGGAGGGGACGTGAAGCCGTAGGTCTCGAGTCCACTGGAATACCAGAGGGTTCGGCAAAATTTCCGGTTGGGGAAAGTGTGCTCACCGGTGATTGACCTTGGTAGCGGAAATAGGCCGACGTTAAATATATTTAAAAAAAGTTTCTCTATGTTGTTGAAGAAGACCCTATGTATAAGCTTATCCATGTAGTGCTTCTGGAGTACGGAGTTTTCTGTAGGCTTGAAGACGTTGGCTCCCTCCTTCAGTGTCGGAAATGATAGCGAATTCATCACCTGCCTCAAAGAGAAATGCTCCAATTACCATTTTCCCATGGATCCGACCTCTTTAATTTACTGACGCTATTTCTAACCATTCCACAGTCTATTCTACAAGATCATTCAACGATTCTTTTGTTTCAGAACAACCATGGCCTTCATAACAAACGATATAGTACTCGATTTATTAGGGATATTTGTAGCTTTGCTGGCGATTCTTTTCGTTTTTGTCAGGAGAAGTTTCCGGTATTGGGAATACCAGAATGTACCCTACCTACCACCCAGTATACCATGGGGAAATTTAGAGCCTCCTCACAAAAGAACCATTCCATTGGGAGAAGATGTGAGCAACATCTATATGGCTGCAAAGAAAAAAGGTAAAAAATTATTCTCACCGAAATCATTTGAAAATATACGTTTTGTTTTTTAACCATTTCATGGGTAATTGTTCATCTACATTCCTTAACGACCTGTCAGATCATTCTCACAGGTGGACTAATTTTTATTCCTGCTGGAATATACCAATTGGCCTTTAACAGTGGTTAATGCGATTTTCACACTCACTCCAAATTAGTTTTCAATAGTCTGGAAGTTGAACAATACATCTGTGCTGTTTCAAGTCCCAGACATTCTATATATTCTCAGCACAATTGCCCAATTATACTTCCTAATTAAATTATCATGAGCTCGAAAAAAAATCCAGAAATAATTCAAGTACCTACTAGTGGTATTACATGAGAAAATATCATATTGATGAAAATGTGAAATATGATTTGACCCAAATTCAGAATGCAGATATCCACCAAATGATAAATATTATGCACCTAGGTTGAAATTGAACTTTGTTATTATCACTATTGAAGTTAAAACCTCAAAATAGAATACCTACATAATCACATCAAAAATAGAATGTGGCTGTAGCTAGTTGGGGCACCAGAATATTTTTTCGGGATAAGTATGTGGGGCTGGATGCAATGTTTCCAGATCAGTGGATTGGACGAGAAGGACCTGTCCCTTGGTCGCTAAGGTCACTGGACCTGACATCAATGGATTATTATTTATAAGGAACAGTAAAATCAGAGGTTTGTCGTATTGCCGCTAGTACACAAGAAGATATGAAATCGAGAATTCTTGTGGCATTCTAACGAATTATGACTGCCCATCTGAGAAATAATTTTCCGAAGACATTCAGAAAATGTGCAGAACAAGGTGGACGACATTTTGAAAATGATTATGATGTGACTATTGTCGGTTCTTTTATTCCATATTCTATATGTTGAAACATGTAGTTATTTTCTTAATTTTTGATATTGGATAGGATGGTATCCCCAGATAGGTAATTTCATTCAGGGTACGAAGACAAATAGGGTTGACGAAGATCAGAGTATAATTTGGAGCAGCCTGTATAAATAGGTACCTATAAATGTTTCTCAGACCGTTAAATGCTATTTTGGTGTTCTCTGAGCCGCCTCGCCAAATAACTTCAGATCTTTCATTAAACAAAATAACAGCTGTTCCATTCTGAGCCGGCTTCACTTTCAAATTTTACAAAAAACTAGTATATTACACACCGAGGTGCGAGGTGGGAAGTGATTCATTCCTGTCTTGAGATCAGTTAGTGAACCGAGACGCAAAGCGTCGAGGTTATCTATGATCTAGAGACAGGAATGAAACTTCCCACCAAGGTTTGTTTACTATTTGATTTACAACCATCATATTTTGATCAAAATCAATGAATCCCCGTTTCGTTCTGAACATGTCTAAAATATTACATTTAACGACAAATTACCAAGACCGCGGTTTTCTCCGAATAATCAAGTAGATATATTATTACCGTGACTACGGGGTATACGATTGTCAGCAATATAAATAAATGTCGGAAAGTCAATAAATGACAGATTAAGTCTAGAATAGATGAAATGAGGGCGGGAAGTAGAGGTATGTAATGTGACACTTCCCAACCTTCAATGTCAGTCGTAAGTAACGACAGCATTACACATACGGTTGTAAATAAAAGTACATTAGCATATCATTGGTCCACCACAATTTGAAATGCCCACAACAAGACAGCTAGCTGTTTCGGGTTTTGGCCCTCGTCAGCTGTGGGTTCGCAATGTCCTCGAATCGAAGACAAATTGTGATAGATGACCAAGAATATTTAATATGAATCGTGCCTTGAAGGCAAGCGACACATAAGTGAAACCAACTAGCGGTGTACTATTTCAAGAAGATGCTGTCATCATTAGCGGATAGGCTTCCGCGGTCTAATATCTGATTACTGGAACAACAAACGAGACGACTCACAAAGGCACAAACGAGACGACTCACAAAGGCTTCCCAATTCCTGGAAACCATTGCTATCCCATCGAACAAATCCTTCAATTAATCCTTTTCAAACCAGACCTACATGGGATTCGACAGTTTCAACAACGTCGGATTCTCATATAGCTATTAATACCATCCCTCTATCCACAAAACCACAATCTTCATTTTGTCAAGATGAGAGCTGGGGGTTGAGGAGACTAAAATTAGACCTCGGCACCAAGTTGAACTGGGGTACCCCATTCATTGCTCAGAGTATCATCAAAAATATACTCCAAAAAGCTCCGATCAGCTGAAAAGTTGAATATATAACTTACGCGAAAGAACCCGTTAATCAAGAAAATATTATATCACATGAGATTCAACAGAATTGTTTTTCAGGTTGGAAATATGTCGGGATATATTCTCTGACGGAACCGGTTTTCATGCCAATGGATTTGGAACTCGTCAAACATATTATGACAAAAGATTTCAACCACTTTGTTGACAGAGGAACGTACGTGAATGAAAAAGACGAACCCATAAGTGAGTAATTCGGAAAAATCACTGCCAAATTGCAAAGCCCACTGGTTGAGTCGCCAATAATTTGGTGAAGTTAACAGAATGACATAATTTGTGATCGAATCGTTTCAGTTGCCCCAACAGAGTCCTCAACTTTGCCCTATTTCGAGCCCTAATTTTCGAAAGATTGTTCGATAGTATATTACGTAACGAAGGGGATAAGTGCCAATTACGCGCAAGCGAAAAATTGTGAGCACGATGCTTAAGAGAGTGCGGTAATTCTGGAGTGTACGTAATTGGCCTTATTCCCCAGTCATGTACCGTTTTTTCTACTCACACCTTCCTGACAGCTCACAATACACATATATATTGTGAATTGATAGCGGCCACCGGTAGGAGTAGAAGAAATTATATTCTTTTCTATTCAGGTGCCCATCTGTTTGCCCTTGGAGGGAAGAAATGGAAGAATTTGAGGGCAAAAATGAGCCCTACGTTCACTTCGGGAAAAATGAAATATATGTTCGAAACCATAGCCAATTGTGGAATATCGTTGGAGAAATATTTACAACACGAAATTAGTCTTGATGAACCTTTGGATATTAAAAAAGTTCTCGGTAAGTGACACAACATATCCGACGATTTTCGAATCCTGTTACGTATTTTCTCAATTCAGCGCTAGGTTAAATCAAACCAAAATTTTTGTTTTTATACTGTCAATTCAGAACATTCATGAACAATATTGAAGAGAACTTATCATTCATTTACATAAATTTCGGTTCTGTTATTTCTAAAACTATCTTCGATTCTTCATGTAGGTTTTGGAAAGATTATATGTTTTCAAACGAGAAAGAATAGTTGAACTGTGGTACCTACACAATTCTGTACTGTTAATACCATGAACAACGAAATAATGCCCCTATGATCTGATTTCTCAGATCGAGAGGGTATGACCAAACAAAAACATAGCAGTCAACGCACCAGGGTTTTTATGCATCTTGGGACGGAGTTGTAAATTTTTGTTAATTGAGAGAACTTTGAAATATCTAATCCTCACTGTTCAAAAGATTCTGATGCAGGAGTACCTAAACAGTCGCAATCTTATGTAGAGACATTTTGGCGGAAGAACCTTATTTATATTAGTTATTGCATATATGGGGTGAGAATTGGTGTGAGTCACGATGAACACTAACAGGGACCCACTCATCTTGAACTTAACCAACCTATTTTTCCACATTAGTTATATTTTTAATAATTATTCGCATTGCGCCAATGATTTTGAAAACACCTCAGCAAAAATACAAATAAGAAATTGTATCACACATTTTCAGCGTGTTATGCCACGGATATTATAGGGTCGTGTGCTTTCGGCCTGGAGTGCAACAGTTTCAAGGAACCAGACACGCCTTTCAGGCGTTATGGACAACAAGCCTTCGATGTTAGCAATTATCGTAACTTGCTGACAACGTTCGGTATGTCATTTCCTACCGTAGCCAATTTTCTGGGAATACGAACGTTTGAAAAGGAAATGGAAGATTTCTATACCAAAGTTGTTAACGACACCGTTCGATACAGAGAAAAGGAAAATGTTAGGCGATCCGACTTTTTGCAAATGCTGATTGACATCAAGAATGACAATAACGAACATACAGGTAAATGGTGTACCTACTTTTTTCAACATACATTTTATTCCATACACGCAATTGAAGACTCATATTCACAGACCATGGTAAAATACCAGAAGTTTAAGTACTATCAGTAGAATCAAAACAAATAACAAAAAAAATCTATTTTATGAAATGGAGTTTCGATTTCTAACAAGCTGAAGGAGGGTTACAAATTTGAAAAATTTAGAGTTATCGTTTGAACATTACATGGCTTCACTTTTGTGTGAATTCGTAAATGAAATATAAAAAAAAAAACAAGCTAGCTGGATTTTTCAACCAACTGTTAAAAAAAGGAATTGATTTAATTACAATTTAAATTCTTACATCCGTCATTGATTTTGGTTTGAATTTTCATTGGAATACATTTTTAATGCATGAATATATTTATAATTACACTAACTTAGTTTCTTTTTCATAAACATTAATATTACAAGGGGTCAATAAACATTGATTAATTGATTAATAGGTGAACTTGAGTATTCGTAACTGGAGCACCTTTCTTGATAGTTATAGGAATATAAGATGTCTGTGCATAGACAAAGTAATGATTTTTATTTATATAGCAAGATCATAAAGATGGAAATATTTAACGGAGTCGAGAATCTCTAACCCGAGATATTGGAAGTTTCCCGAAATTATTGAACCAGGAGTTATGGCTGTGGTACATACGACGGTTAATTATTTACTTTGAATATGAATGAACTTCAAGAATTTGAAGACTGCAGGAATAATAATTCTGTCCAAACTGTCGGTATAACATTTTTATAGTCCACTACAAGAATAAGGTTGAGCAAAATATTGATATAATGGGTTATTATCCAGAATAATATACATACTCCTGAAATATCCTTCAGCAATCATTGTATCAAAGCTATTTGGGTATTTTGATGATATTAAATCTCCTTTTTAAATTTTTTTGTGTTAGATGCTTCGTATCGTCTATGATAATTATAATATTTAAAATTCAAGTTTATTTATAAATATAAAAATATTTATAAAATATAAAGCATTGTAAATATAAAAAATTTTCATGAATGAATTGAATTGAACTCCTTACTGAGGTTTCGAATTTAATTCTACAACTTGAAGATAATATTTTTAAACACATACATACATTTTTTTGAATATAGACAATGAATTCACTTCTTTTCCGAAAATCGCTAGGAAATTTTGACATGCCACTTCTTAAAGAAAAAGTCAAGATTTCCTAACTGTGAGGAAAATATATTTGCAGTGTTCTACAAAATGATTGAAAACACATTCTTTATTCGCGATAGTCCATAAAGGATACTTTTCTCTGTATTTCTTTGGCAATTATTCTAATAAAGCAGTATTCACTGCCTCAACCAGCTCTGGAGGAGTCCCAGGAATGGAAATTTCATCATAAATTTTCATGTTACTTTCGAGAAAACCAGCAATTGAATTTAAAAACGTCAAGTTTAAAAATTCAACCTTGATATATTTCCACAGTAACTCAAGTGATTTCATTGAGAATTTCAAAGCACCATTCATTTGTGAATGGAATCATTCGCGATTCTCTCAAATTCAATTGATATATGTCGAATTTTAAACGATTTGCTGAAAAATAGTATATTTACCTCGTAGGAAAAGCCACTTTTCACAGTCGGTCAGGAATGTTAGTCTTTTTCTACCTGGTGAACAGTGTACTATTGAAATCGATTGGTATAATTTTATTAGGACGATATGGAATGTTATATTTGTAATTTGCTTTTCTACTATATTTGTACGTTACTCTAAATTGTTACGAGTATTGTGCATATATAATAAAATACGTAATAAAAAGTATTATTATTAATATTATCATATGAAGGTGATAGTTGATAATTTAGTATTTCGAAATAATTTTTTCACTCCACCTCAGCCTAGATTTCCTAACTCAACTGAGATCACAGGTATTATCGACAAACATATAATTTCAAGTAAGTTTTGTATCGAAAAGGTTTCTATATATTTGCATTCTGGAAAAATAATCCTCTGTTTTATTCCAATGAATTCATTTGATGATCCTTTATGGTGGTTATTGATAATTATGTCAAGGTATTCGATGCATTAACTATGAAGTTTTGGCAATTTCGATAGATCTCGAGAAAATGGGAACGAATTTACTTTTTCGAAATTTATTGTTAAAAAATAATCATTTAACCAACTTTTGATATGTCTGAAATTTTCTACGACATTTGTTTTCAATTATTTCTGACTCTCATCTGTATAGTCAGAAATATTGAGGCCAATTAAGCCATGGTCACAATACTTTAATCAATCGAATCGAATACGTACAAAAACAAACAATGTGAACATTATATTTGAACGTATTTCAGTAGAAAGCTTCCAAACAGAGTTGGGTTCTCGTATAAGGAAGTTGAACTATTACCAATAATAATATAACTTGAGAATACCTTAATAATTGTCACTCATACCTTGAAGAACATTAATATGCGAGCAAATATTTTCTCAGTTTTCTCGAATAAATGTGTATTGATTTGAAATATTCAATATTTTTCTGGTAACTCATCGGATGCTCCTAAACCACAGTTTTTTCAAATTTTAGGTGACGGAACAAGCCTAACAATGAATGAAATTGTGGCCCAGAGTTTCGTTTTCTTTGTAGCTGGATTCGAAACAAGTTCAACCACGATGACCTTCTCGTTGTATCTGTTAGCGACTCACCCAGAGATTCAAGACAAAGTCCAAAACGAAATTAAATCCGTCTTAGAGAAACACAATAACCAAATAACATACGATGCAGTCAACGAGCTCAAATACTTGGGACAGGTTATCGATGGTAAGCTAGATCTGAATTGCGATAACATTGTAAAAAGTACTTATACATTTCCTCTAAGATTTTTAAACCGAAAGGTTTGCGTGTTTCGACATGGAGTTTTACCCGCTTTCTACGAATCAACTCTCCTAAAGCTCTGATGCAACATCTACAAACTTTTTTGTGCAGTTATGGCGTGATTTATAGATACTGGTTCATGGACCGACCATTTGCTTCAACTTTGATTTTTTACTTTATCTTTTACTTTTATTCTAAGAGAGTTCTCACAATACTAATCAATGGAAGTGTCATACACGACACTTTTACCCTAACTTTTTGTATATGAGAGATCTTTTTTAAAGTTTGAAGATATAAAGTAAAAGTTTGGCACAAGAAAATACATCGATTTGGTGTTTTTTGAGGTAATGGATTTACATTAGTGTACTTTTTTATGGGGGATTATGGGGTAGACGTGTACGTCTGTGTCTAGTATAAATGGGAATAGTCTTCATATACAAGTTCAACTAAGCATACCTAAGAGTTTCCGTGGACCGAATCCCAGCAAAAGCTCTTGAAAGAGAATCGGGGAAAGAAGAGTTGAAATTCGTATTTTACAAGACGTCCTGAAACTACTTAAATTAATATTTCTCGATTTTTTAGTTGCCTCTTTTGACTGGAAGTGGGGAAAACACGCATTTAAGTTGTCAGTGGCACACTTGATAGTTACTTTCGATGCCTCGATTCCAGCAATTTAATTTAGATTTTAGATTTAGAAAAAATTGAATAATAGTACTACGTACGCCACTGAACAATGTACATAGTAGATAATGAATAGTTATGGGATTTTCTATTTTCGAAAAGAAAAGAAACGGATTTCAACTCTTTCTAATTCATGAAGATAGTATTTTCCCAAAAATATTTTTTTTCATTCTGTAACACTGAATATGGAAATAACCAATTCCAAGGATCATGATCATTTTTGTGGAGAGAAGGAAGTTTTGAGGAAATGATTTCTGGCTTTTTCATTATATCGATCGTATTTCATATGAAACACGTCCTCCATCAATTCTGTTAATGGATGTTCATGCAAAATTTGTAGTAGATTGGTCCAAAGCATCAGGTTTCCCATACAAACTTTGCTTCGTTTTTCAACCCTTAGGGCAGAAATTTCATAAAACCCTTTCTAATCGGATGCTTACATCATATAAAGAACACACCCTCCAAGTTCCAGGTCTCTATGATCTACGGTTTAGACTGTGCATGGATTCGTAAAGTCAGTTAGTCAGCACAAAGCATTTTGCATGTATGGATTAACAAAAAACCTTTGTAGTGATTCAAATATAAAAGCTAGCTAAATAGTAACAGGTACTTTTTTGTTGAACTGATCGAGACCGATATTTTTGGTGAACATTATGTTTGTCTATACCGAATCGTTTAGTTAGCGCACACCGACTTGATTTACATTTACTATTATTTCTCACTGATTTTTTTTTGAATCATAATGAAGTATAGCCCATATCACATCCGAATAGTGTAGCTTTCTGTTAGTGAAAGAATTTTCATAATCGGATGAG
This sequence comes from Zygogramma bicolorata, assembly GCA_032362365.1. Taxonomy (NCBI): domain Eukaryota; kingdom Metazoa; phylum Arthropoda; class Insecta; order Coleoptera; family Chrysomelidae; genus Zygogramma; species Zygogramma bicolorata. The sequence continues at coordinate 244,506 of JAVJAQ010000900.1, read as the reverse complement.
AATTTTCCGAAGAATACCCCCTACAAAGAAACATACAATAAAAACAAAATCAGAAACTAACCTCTTTTAAAAATCAGTATAGAATATTTCCATCGTATGTTAAAAATCCCATATGGAGCGGGACATTTTCGATCAATTACAGCGAATATTCCCATCGTATGTTAAAAATCCCATATGAAGCGGGACATTTTCGATCAATTACAGCGAATATTTCCATCGTATGTTAAAAATCCCATATGAAGCGGGACATTTTCGATCAATTACAGCGATAAATTAAAGGCGGGACATTTTCGGGCTGGTAAATACCCGGTAGGTATCGAAAAATACCCGCTCCGTCCGTGTATCTATAGTAACGATTGTTGAAATGTACATTTGTCATCTTTTGTCAGGCATAAATACTGAATTTTAAACGTCGTCGTTTTAACTCCGGAAATATTCTACCGAATTACACTCGTGCATCAAAATAAACCTGATAATTTCCCATTCAAGCATGTTGTCAGTAAAAAAACTGCATTCGGTTATTTTCATATTTTGCTAAAGGAGCCCTCTGTCGACAAAATATGAAAATAAACTCATGCAGTTTTTAGATAACATGCTTGAATGGAAAATTATCGGTAATTTTGAAGCACTTGTGTAAAAACTCCCGATAAATAAGCGATTCATATTTATAGCTAGCACAAAATATACTTTTCATTGCATATATATATATATATATATATATATATATATATATATATATATATATATATATATATATGCCATGAATAGTATATATATATATATATAATTAGTGATAGTCAAATTCCTCCAGTGTATTTTTATACTGACTATACATTTGAATCTTGATGATTTTAGAAGCCCTGCGATTGTATCCAGCTGTTCCAGTGGTTACCAGAAAATGCATAAAAGATTACAAAGTACCAGATTCAGATATCATTTTGAAAAAAGGCACACTAGCCTTCATTTCCATCAGAGGAATACAACATGACCCGGAACATTATGAGAACCCTGAAGCTTTCGACCCAGATAGATTCAGCGAAGAAAACAAACAGAAAAGGCATTCTTACGCTCACATTCCGTTTGGTGAAGGTCCTAGGATTTGTATTGGTAAATAACACTACTTACTACACTCATTGAAAAAACTTATATTGTGGCTGATGTTTTCACTTACTTTGATTTGTTGGTCTTTTTACTAATATATGGAACTTCTCCATTTCAGGAATGAGATTTGGTATAATGCAAACGAAAGTTGGACTCGTAAGCCTCCTCAAGAACTTCCGGGTAAAGTTGAGTCGCAAGACCGAGCTACCTTTGAAGATGGAGGAGAATACATTAGTTCCTACCATCAAGGGGGGAATATGGCTAGAACTTGAAAGGATCAAGTAGGAAAAACAACAGTTAATATCAATATTCCATTTCAAATAACTTCTTGTTTTATTGAAATTCGACTTCAATTATTCTATCTTCTCCACACCAAATTTTATTTAAGATTTGATTGAAATTGTTGATTGGCCACCGAGAGGCCATACAATATATTTATGAATTTATTCTGCACATTGGAATATCAGATGGAGTAAGATATATGAAAAAGATTAAGGTTAAATGAATGAGGAACCACAAAAGGAAATCTTTGTCCGTGATGAAAAAAAAAATTGTTCTGAAATTACAAAAATAAAATATTACGACTATCCCTATCTGTTTATTTTTGGTTTTTGGTTGAATTGCGTATCAATTATTGCACAGAAATGTTAAAAAATGGAAATGAAGAATCAACTTTCAATAAATGACTCCAAAATCTACAGCCCACGAAACGAGGATAAATCTCATTGGAAGACACTGAAAGTAAATACGGAAAGGGAAATGTAGTTGAAATTTAATTGAAATAAAGTTTACTCATGATGGCATGCACGACTGCGAATTCTCCCTTCAATGATGATGTTTTAGTTTTTTGGAAATCATATAGACCGTTGGCCCATGACACAAACATTGTCGATAATCTATGTTCGTATGCCCTTTTGGGGATATACTCAGGAGGCTTGGGAAACCGGGAAAAAGTGCCTCCAAGCGTCTGTGACCAGTCCTTGCACCTGCTGACCTCCACTTCCGGTTGAAAAAAAGGGTTAAGTATTCGAGGAACGAGGAAGCTCGGCCATGTGGATAATTTATTCCCAAACTTTCAATAAAAGGGCCCCTCTGCAGATAATGTTAATTTTATGTTTTTTGTCCCGCTGAATCCAAATATACCAATTATTTCACCTTGAAGATCGCGCTACTATTGTTCATTAACAATTTAAAGTGAAAAAAGTAGAAATTACCCTCCCGTTAGGGACCACAAGTTTTTTCCCCCGATAAACCCATTTCCAGGGTTTTCCACTGAGCAAAAGGCACATCTATTTGCGAGTGTCCAAACATGGTAGATAGTGTGTAAATGAGTTAAATCAGGGCTTACTACATTAATATTTTCAATAACATACAATCGGACCTCAAAAAAGTCGGGAAAATATTAATCTCCCATTGTACGAGTGGGATCGATTCATTCAAACTTGCCCGCCAAACTCAACGTCCAGATGTCCATGTGAATCCAGCCTTAGCGATTCGCGTTCTTTTCGCGGAGAAAAATATGTTAACTGCAGCTTTTTTGATTTTTACGAACCATGCCCATTTTATTTAAAAATTATGACGTTTCGGGAATCTATATATTCTCCTCTTCAGATTACTATAGGTACAAACAATATATGATACAATACAATACAAACTGCGTGAATATGTAGATTTATATGAGGGAACTTACTTACTTTCCCTGTTCATGAGGTTAATACAAACAAGTTTTTAGCATCTTTGACAGCAATTTTGGCATTTTTACATTTTACAGATTCCCACAAGCGATATTTTTTTTTTACTCTTTGACTCTGTAAGTTCCCTCATATAAATCTATATATTCACTCAGTTTGTATTGTATTGTATTGTACATATTTTTGATACAGAGTCGTACAGATACCTAAGACATGATAAATCCGCTTTTCGTAGGAATTGCTCATTTATATGTTAGTCCGGTCAGTTGATGCTGGCATAAATCGAGATGCCCTTTCCGAAATCGTATGCAAATGTCGGATAGTGTTTAATGGGTCGAAAGGAGTCGTTCCACGAAAGGGCATACTTTCCTCGATCATCGTCCATCACCAGTGGAGAATTGCCACTTCCGGTTCGTATGCCTCCTTCCGGTAGTGACCTGGGCGTATGCAAACCAGCTTTTGTTACTTAAAATGTCGTATTCTATCGGCACCGAGATTGGCATACGAACATAAATTATCGACTATTTCTAGGTTAGTCCGGTTAGTTGATGCTGGCATAAATCGAGATGCCCTTTCCGAAATCGTATGCAAATGTCGGATAGTGTTTAATGGGTCGGAAGGAGTCGTTCCACGAAAGGGCATACTTTACTCGATCATCGTCCATCACCAGTGGAGAATTGCCACTTCCGGTTCGTATGCCTCCTTCCGGCAGCGACCTAGACGTATGCAAACCGGCTAGCGCCCGGTTATTTTTGCAAGATACGATAATGTATCCACATGGCCGAGCTTCCTCGTTCCTCGAATACTTAACCCTTTTTTTTCAATCGGAAGTGGAGGTCAGCAGGTGCAAGGACTGGTCACAGACGCTCGGAGGCACTTTTTCCCGGTTTCCCAAGCCTCCTGAGTATATCCCCAAAAGGGCATACGAACATAGAATATCGACAATGTTTGTGTCATGGGCCAACGGTCTAATATTTGGATGTGAACCTTCTCAAGATAAATACAAAAGTACGTTATTTGCATCGTATTATGGTGAATCTTCTTTTAGCCATCACAAATAGTGATTATTGGTGATTATTTTATTTATTTATTGGTGATGGATTATATTCATTTTCTTTGGATATAAACAAGACACAAAGAAAGTAAATACCAGTTGACCCTTTCGCAGTGTTGGCAGATTTATAGATGAATGCCTGATTTGAATATACTAAATCGGATGGTTCTTATTTAATTCCAGTTTGGTAGCATATTTTCAATGATGCAGATCATAAACCGCTAGAGTTCGGTGAATACGTCGGTATGGAAGACCACGATATACCCTCGATTCCAAATGATTCGGCCAAAGCGTTCGAATTAGTTTCGTTGTCCGTGAAAATTTGCCACGGTTTCCCACAGTAGATCGTCAAAAACATTTCTGTGTTCGAATCTGACACAAGTTCAAGGTGTATAGCATTGATCACGAAACAAACAAATTTGCCAGTACGAGACTTGGTTACTTTGCAACCACTTCATTGTTCATCTTTGATCGAACAAGGTCCGACATCGTCTACACCTTTGATGAAAAATGGTGGAGCTGGAGATGGTTTCACTCCCTGAACAGGTAAATCTTCCAATATTGGGTTATTATATCTTGAAATTATTGGATTGACCCTGAAAACACAAACGCATTCCTAAAATGTTTATCTTGCTATATTACGTCCTGCTGAAGCTCAAAATGATCTCGAATAACTTTATAACTGAGTAAATTTTCTGAAAAACACTTGCAATACGCAATCATGCGCTCCATTTCTTTATTAGAATATCTATCAAAATCAGATATTTGTTTTCTACAATACGTATTGATTGACTTGATCTACACGTGGTACCTCGTGAACCAGACCATGAGCTAACTTGAATGAGTTTGGATCTTGGTTACTTAGGCAGGAAACAAGCTGCAGAGATCATTTTCCAAGTCATTTGTATTCTAATATATTTCTCACGGATGTCGTAGCTTCAAAAAGAAGAAGAAAGCCAAAACATAATCCCTCAGCCATGAAAAAATATGGATGCAGGAACCTCCTTTAGAAGGTCTGTGATCCTGGTTACACCTTTATGGAAATGAAGGAACCCTAAAAATTATAAAGCACTGCACAATTCAGGAAAGAAGTAGGGATAAACGTGAGGAGTACGTTTTACGATAACACCACGCTATCTATGCAAAGTACAAATGCTCAAGGTGAATCTGTGAATCAACTTCCTCATGATGACACTACAAATATGAAATCGCATCATAGGAACCGAATCATCTCATATAATACGTATACGTATATATACGAAGTTTTATTTTCTGACCGGGTCAACTCAAAAAATTTTAACTTGGGATAATGAAATTGACACAATGGCGACTGAGCGTCATCTGAAAGCATAGTCATAGTATACACGCATCTTACTGGCAATATATCTCAGAAAATTGTTCTGAACAGCCTCAAGCTTCAATTTATGTGTAACGTAATGTGGGGACCAAACTGTGGAACAATAATCCAGATGTGATCTAACCAGGGAGAAATAAAGGGGTTTTGATAGCAGCAACGTTAGTAAAATCACTGTTGGTTCTTTTTATAACGCCTAGCATCTTCATAGATTTCTGAATTGTAGTGGAAATGTGTGATTCATAGCTAAGATGTTCGTTGTATTACTGTCATATTTTCATTCCATTCCATCAATAAACGTCTAAACGCTGTTCAGAAGATTTGTTCCTTTTGGTTCGCCGAAAATCCTGTCACAGATCAGGAAAATATCCACTCTTTTACTATTGGTTAGCTTGAATTAATTCGTTGTTCATCTACCTCAACAATTTTTGGACACAACCGAAAAAAATAGATCAACGGAAGGTGAGTACAGAAAGTTTCGATATTATCATACATATAACATTGCACCTATTCGATGAATCCAAAATTGACACGATCCCCCCTAGAAAAGTTTTTTCAGTTTGAGCAATAACTTATTATCGAGGATCTAACAAGCTCTTTGATGGTTGAATTTGTTTACATGTACGAATCTATTATGTAAATGTCATAACTATCTGTCCCAGTTGTTATGTTATCTGTGTTTATGTTTATTTCCGTTATAAATTGCTATTAATTGTGAAATATATCAATCTGAATATAAAGAAATGTCTCTGCCTAGGAATTGAGAATGTTCTTTCAAATTCTTTGAGAGTCCCATTTTGGAGGGAAATATTGATTCGAATAAACGAAATAGGCAAACATGTTAAAGAATAGGAGTATAACCGAATTCTAATCAAGCTGCTCAACAAAATCCATAATGAAACGATGATATACGAAAATGTTCTTAACACCGAGCGGCCTTTTCCTTTCAAAATTCTTTTTTCTTTTCAATTGATTCGAATTCTCGCTGATTTCTTGATATGATATAAATGCAAATCGTTCACAGAAGCCATCGAATCAGTCGGATGATTTTCTATGAAATCAAAAAAAATTGATCTCTCTCTAGTGTATTGACCTTTGCTTCCTCCTAGGCGCATTCGGCTAATTACTTTCATCATCTCAAAAAAAAATGCACGTCACTGTTAGAAACAAACTGAATTCTATTCAAACCTATATAACTTACTTTTGTCTTGAATCGTCCTGGGCAAATGATGTAAGAGTGCGGACTTATACAGGGAATAAGATAAAATAATGGACCTGAAGACGAATAAGGCTTGCGGATCTGATGGAATCCCAACAATTGTACCGAAAGTATGTGCCCTCAAATTGACACCAGTATTTTGCGAATTATTCAACCTTTCATATAACTAATTCTGCTTCTAATGATCTACAAGGCTCGGATACGACCTGTCATGGAAACAGTTCTCATGTGTGGAGTGCCGGCACCAAAATATTCATTAAGGCTTCTCGATTCTATTCAGGCAAAGACAATTCTTCTTGTTGGTGATTCTTCGCTCACAGACTCGCTCACTTCATTGGAACATCGTAGAAGGGTCGGAGACTTGTCTCTCTTCTATAGACACTTTCACAGTCGATGCTCTTCCGAAGTGTTATCAATCGTTCCCCTTTTGGCAATATCTACACGGATGACTCGACGATTACAGAATTTCAACCCCTTTGTTGTGAATTTGCAAACCTGTCGAACCTCTCTCTTGCTTAGGGATTTTTTTTCAATTGAACAGCTGAGCTTTGGAACTCCTTGCCAAAAGAGGTTTTTCCTGAGGCTTACAAACTTCAAGAATTCAAAGTGCATGTTAATTCGTATCTCCTGTCCCTTGATTCACAAGGTGTTCTTAGAACATTACAGGGCTCCCATTCCGTGTGAATCTGCATATAAAAAACATATAGGAATAACATTATAAAATAAGTCGAAAATTGACTCGTTTATACATAAGAATAGGATTAAATAAGGAAGGCTGCTAGGCATATGAAAGAATGTAGGCTTTCACGGCCGGTGTTGTAATATCGCAAGGTTTTCGGGCTTGAGGGCCGTGTATTGGAATTTTTAATTCCGGAGCTTTCGGCTACATCTGCGGCAGCCATCTTCAGCGGCGTAGTCGTAGGTCAACTCTCCTGTGCGACTCGCACAGGAGAGTTGACCTACGACTACGCCGCTGAAGATGGCTGCCGCAGATGTAGCCGAAAGCTCCGGAATTAAAAATTCCAATACACGGCCCTCAAGCCCGAAAATGCTGCTAGGCATATCTAATCGTGGCAGTCGCTCGTTAAATAGGGGAAAAAATTACTTTTAGAATTTTCATTTTCTCAGTGTAGAACCCCCTAGATACCTAATGCAAGGAATCATTTTTTTATGGTGCGATAGAATGTTTTATAAAGGAGGCTGCTGGGCATATATAATCGTGGCAGTCGCTCGTTAAATCGGAGAAAATAATTTTTTTAATTTCCATTTCCCCAGTGTGAATTTTTCTAGACAGGGAGCAGGCAGTTAATTTGCTGGTTCAAACACTGAGAAGGCTGCTGACTGATATTATTCAGCTAAGTAGTACCTAGTAATTTGGTAAATCAATTGATTACCGAATATTTCGCAATCTCCTGTTGAACGTGAAATTATTCCATCTAAACATATTCGAAAAGGCAACAATCGGCTTTTTGTTGTTCGCATATGAAAATGTACTCCTTGTCCTTGTATTATAATAGCCTCCATGATCGATCGGGTAATCTGGGAATATTTGGCTGCCAACTGAGGTAATGCATTAAGTGTTCTGTGTCATCACTGTCATCTGTTCATAAAGTGATGTCTCTGCATGTGAACGCCAATGCAGAGTTTTAAAATCGTCAAATTATCTGGAATCGAATGGTGTTAAAAAATTACCTGTCCCCTACTCAGAAAATCCGCAAAACTGGTAATTACCTGCAAAACGGCAACCTTGGTTTTGAATTTGAAACTGGCACAGAGTTGCCAACCGTAGCGGAATTCCGCTATCGTAGCGGATTTACACACTCCGTGGCGGCGTAGCGGAAACTAAGACCGAAGTAGCGGAATTTTCAACAAAAACTCAATTCATAAATTTACGACATAAATAACTCTGTTTTTTGTTTTTGCTGAAGAAGAAATAATATTTTATGGGGAACTGAATTCTATTCTATAATGATATGCAATCCATTTAAACTGTTTTGATTATTCATTAAAATTTGAATCATATCACTCGCTTGAAAGCGAATAGATTTCTCAGAACTCTGTTCAAGTTGTCAGAATCACATTCAAAATTTGAAAATTTTATCACTTTTATGCGAAATTACCATATTCTACTTTAGTATCGTTTTTTACACTGAGTTTTCAGCGAATGATAACAAATGTCAATTTGTAAATTCTAGAAACTCCGCAAAAATATACGAATTTATGATGGATGCGATACGAAGTTATGGTTGATATGATGTACCCAAAAAATTCAACAGTTTTGCAGTGCACATATGTGTTTTTTGATATTGTAGCGGAATTCTGATCTCGGTAGCGGATTTTCATTGTTTGCGTAGCGACTTGCTCCATCGATTAGTTGGCAACTCTGAACTGGCAACTGACATGAAAGTAACCACTTTTTTCAGTGTTTCACCGCTGTATCACCGATGTCAAAAAATCTCGATTAGTAGCGCTTACTTTCGGACCATACCCTTAAAATCTTTCCAGCCAGAAAAAATGGCTCTGTTGTCAATTTCCTGTGCGTGTGTCATTGTCAATGTTGTCAAATTATGCAGTTGACATTTGTTGTTTTTAATTATTATTATTATAGGTAAATAAAGCACTACTACCAAAGAACGAAGAAATTATATCTTTCTGGATTCGCGTACCACGTGCGTTCCATTTAAATGGACCAAAAAACAGCGAGGAGGCTCCTAGAAGATGGAGCTTTCTTCATATTACTAGGAGTTCCAGAAGGTACCGAATTTGGCATTGATATGAAATCCTGGAACACAGGAGAGAAATTCAGAGGAGTTAAAATGATACCCCCTGGGATACATTTCATATTTTTTAGTGCTGTCTCTCACACGGGGGATACAGCACCCAGAACTGGATTTTTCAGAAATTTTAAAAAACATGAAATCTTTGTCAGGAAATGGGATGTTGAAAAAGAATGTATTAGTTCAGAAAATGTACCTGAGGAAGAAGTAGTTGGCCTGAAAGACAATCTCATGGCGCTCGATGGTTTCCTAGGTCCATATCCTTATGGAATCAAGGATAAATGGTTGGCTTTGAGTTCAAATATCTCAGGTCAGTAAGGTGATATTATGAATAACTAATTGTTGATTTTTTCAATTTCCATAATATCGATTAATTAACAAAAATTCTGTGTTGGAATGTGAAAAAATAAAGACAAATATTCATGTTTATGAAAGAGAGCATTCTCGATAATTTTTTTGACAAATTATTTGTGTCAGTAAATACTCTTTTTCATTTCTCAGAGAATCTGATTGAAAAATTGAGTCCCCTTTCTGGATTCATCTATTCAGCACTGGAGTTGGTATCTTGTAGTGATGAGGATAGGCCTAGGGGCAAATCTCAAAAGAATACTCCTGAAACAAACTCACCCAATTCCAGTATGAACCCTAAAAGATTCAGACTATCTGATGATGCTGAAGAGAGGTTTCTGCCAGAATTGAAGGCAGTAGCAGGAACTGAACTCCGGTGTACACCATTTCCCGAAAAGTGCTATCCTGCAGGGTCTACACCTTCAGAAATAACAAAATACTCTCTGGATTCTTCGTATGTGTTTGATCAAATGCTGGAGTCATATCAGAAGTAAGTATCGACTGGTATATTGCCTCACTGTTTGTCATTTGTAATATGACTGTGTCGATCATAATAGACTACTCCTCAAACTGAATAACTGTAGAATGAAGAATGTCGGTAACAAATGGATAGAATTTTTTTTTAGAAACCAATGTCAGTATAACATATCAATAAAAATCAAAACTGACATGAAGAAATTTGAACTTTATATGAATATTGGAGTTCCTCAGGGCACTCTTTTGGGGCCGATACTGTTCTTAATGTATATCAATGATATAGAAATGCATGTGGGTAACATAACGCCGTGATACCTTAGCAATAATCTCAGATATAAATAAATTGTTCTTCAAAATAATTGCAACAATGCTCTTGAAACTAAATTCATAGTTTTCAGCTAACTCTCTTTTTCTCAATGCTGAAAAAACACAATTTCTTCGATTCCAGAATTATCATAAGTCTTGTCCAGAACTCTGAATTCTAGCAATCAAATGATAGACAGGTCATCCGTCAAATTTCTTTTTATTTACTTCGATAGAAACGTGAATTAGAAACCCCATTGTGAAAAGCTTATTAGCAACTTGAATTCGCAAAGCTATTCTTTGTCTCAGTGAACATTGGCTCAATTCAAATGATATTAAGTTTCTTAAATTCGGTGAATACAATATAATAGCTTAATACTGTCATTCTGAATTTTTGTATAGTGGGGTATGAATCTTAGGAAAGAATAACCTTGCCATCAGCCCATTTTTCTGTATCAAATCAATAGAAAACCACTGAAATAACGATTAGTATACTTGATATCTTCAATAACCAATCAAAACTTTTTCTAATAACATTATACCGAGCTCCAAAGATGATATACCTATTTAAAAGTCAAATTTTTGATATTATGTGTGAGATTTACAAATAAGAATATCTTAACATAAGTTGGGATATAAATGAAAATTTCTTAGTTGGAACTGTTGATACTAATAATATAAGGGAACTGTTCAATGAATTTGGCATGAAAAACCATATAGAACATCCATCACTTATTACAGATACAGCAGCAACTGCCATAGACATAATATTCTCAAATTCAACAGTAAATTCAGTGCATGTAGAGAATTCCCACCTTTCAGATCATGAACATATTTGGACTTCCATCTTCACACACCAAAGAAACGTTATGAAGAAATGTTTATAAGTATTCTGAATCCAATCTGTTAGCTTCCAGAAACTCTCTTATGGTTGAGAAATGGACTGAAACTATTGGGGCAGAGTGTGTAGATGAGCCATATCAGACTTTATTGCTACATTCGAATTTCATTGAAACAATGCTTTTTCCTTGAGACAAACAACATTGAATAGAAATAAGAAACCGAGGTATAACTCTGAACCGAAAGACATCAAATCCTTTGTAATATTAATAAAATTATAAAATCTACAAATAATAATTTAATCAAATAAAGATATAGATGATTGAAAATATTATATAAAGGAAGAGTTAACAAAGCAAAGTTGGAATATAACAACACGAGGGTTGAGTAACGCTAGTAATATATCTAAGGAAAGTTGGAAAATTATTAATGAAATGAAAAATGACAACTCCACGAATTATCCTCATAATCTTGTCATAAATGGTGATGATATCACAGATAGGTATGTCATTGCCAACTCTTTTAACAAATCTTTCATGGAAGTGCCAGCGATAAAATCTGATTCTGATGATATAGTACTAGCACCCTTCTCACCAGTTGAAATATTTTTATATGCAACAACGCCTGTAGAAACTGAGTGTGTTATAAATAAAACAACCCAGAAGCCAGCACCAGGAATCGATCACTTCCATGAAAAATCCATCAAAGTGGTTAGCGACATAATCTGCTATCCACTTGCACACATTATAAATTTTTCATTTAGTATAGAAAAGTATCTTGAGGAGTTGAAACTATCGAAATCTGTCCCTTTTTTTAAGAACAAAGGATCTAGAATGGAGGTAAAGAATTACAGAAATATCTATCTACAATCACAATTTGCAAAGGTCATTGATTAAATTTAGAGGATTCGTTTGAAGGACTTTCTCAAAAAAAAATGATGTTAGATTACTATCATGGTCTCAGAAATAAACGATCAACTGAATCTGCAATATCTGAATTTTACTAGGAGGTTCATGATTGCTTGAGTCAAAGAAAAATCCCAATATTTCGATCTTAATCGAATTTTCGATACAGATAACCATGATATACTGCTAGAGAAACTCTATCTTAGCAGTGTTAGGGGTGTGGCAAATAACTGGGCCGCATCTTATTTAAATAACAGAAGACAAATAAATAGTCGCGATTGACTCTATCAAATCAGATTCGGTAAACATAACTGTTGGAGTTCCTCAAGGGTCAATTCCGGGCCCTTTGTTCTATCATGATCATGATCTATTTTCATGAATGATATAACGTACTATTGTACCTTCCCAAATCAACTGATAGTTGAAAATAACTTGACATTGTTCATAGAAAAATCCAATGAATGTGTATTACAATTCCAACAGTGGTGCAATAAAAATGGATTAATTATAATTGCACTCAAAACACAATATATGCTTTTTTACCGAAAAATATTAACTTAACTATAGTCCACTGATATGTGTGCAACATAGGTCCATCAAACGAGTGATGTGTCACTAAATATCCTTAAACTTGCCTATCATGGACTAGTACAAGCCATTTTAACCTATGGTTTGACTTCTGGGAAAATTCAAGTCATGTTAATAAAGTATTTTGCATGCAGAAGAGAATAATAAAATGTATGACAGGAGTTCTACCGCGTGAAAGTTGTCGTCCAATTTTCATCCAACTATCATTTCTTACTCTTCCTTCTTTGTAAACATTTTAGTAACAATGAAGTATATTTTGAGAGGAATAATATGACTCATAACCATAATACGAGAGCTAGATATGATTTACGCTTGCTCACCTAAAGATATAATACCCAACGAATCACAAGGAATATATGACATTCCCAGTCACGACTCACGACTGCCCGAGAACATACATAGGACAGACGGACCGACTAGTATCGAACAGGTCCTACGAGCTCGAACGAGTAAGTAGTACGTAATTTGGACATGACCTCGACTTTCTTCAAACATCACCACGACACAAAATTGACTTCAACAACACGAAACAAAATTGACTTCAACAACACGAAAACGATTGCCACTTCAAAAACACTCCACTCCAGAATAATTCGCAAAGCAATAGAAATTGAAAAACGTCCTCATTGCATCAACAAACGAGACTACTCACAAAGGCTTTCCAATTCCTGGAAATCATTACTTATCCCATCGAACAAATCTCTTATTTAATCCTTTTCAAACCAGACCTACGTGGGGTCCGTCCGCAAGTTTAACAACTTCGGATTCTTATAGTCATAAATACCATCTCTATATCCACAAGACCTCAGTCTTCACTTTGTCAAGGTGAGAGCTGGGGGTTGAGGAGACTTAGACCTCGGCACCAAGTCGCGAAGAAGTCTTGAGAATGGCTCCTAAGTGGGAACCGAAACGTCGACAGAAGAACGATTCCAGACGCGGTTCAACCGACTGCAGAAGCTATCCGAGCACACACACATATGTATATTTCTATACATTTATTTATATTTTGTGTATTGTTTTGATCATTCCCTTACATTTTTTTTGTCATGAAGGATGATAAAGATCATTTATTTATTTAATTTCAGTTACACTGACATTCTGGGAGAATTGGAAGTATGCTATATCTGTTTCCTAGTGGGACACAGCCTGGAGGCATTTGAGCATTGGAAAAAATTATTCAGTTTATTCTGTTCCTGTGAAATTGCTATCAGAAAGCACCGTAGGTTGTATGACATGTTTCTGTCTATTGTAGAAAGGCACCTAGAGGAAATTCCTGAGGAATTTTTGGCCGACATTGTTGCTAACAACAATTTTGTGTATATGAAACTAAGGCAGTTGTTCGGTTACATACAAGATTCCCAAGTTGATGGCCTCCTTAAAACCAAAGCTGGTAGATTGAGTAAAAGTTTGACAGAGAAGTATCTCTGGGACTTTGAACATTTGAACTCCGAGGATGAAGATGAAGCACCTGTGATAGTACCTCATAGTGAAACCATTGTGAGGTGTTGAACTCCAAGATGTAAATGATTCTGATTTAGGCAGATTAAGTTAGTAAGACATTTGTACTGAAAAAGCGTTGAATGTATTTGAAAATATTTCCTTCTTCACTTGTTACCTGAATAACTTTCAGGACACTTGCAATTATGTGAGTAATATTTTGAAACCTTCTCAATTTTGTCATTTTCAATTTTCGAAGGGAAATTCTCTCTCTCTCTCGTATATCAATTGTGCTGCTTAAAACTGAGGGCATGATGTGTTTGTTATAAGTTTGCTAATTTGGCATATCAATATCTATTTCAGGTATATAAAATACCATTTCAAGAGCCAACAAATGAACTATATAAACCTAGGATTCCATTGAACAGACTTTCTTCGAGTTAGAAATCAGTGTTATCAATCAACGAAAAGTAAACAAAAATAATCGAGCCATGACCATCTCACCAGACAATTGAATAACTTTTGAAAGTTTTACTTTACTGGAATAAAATTTCATAAGTTTTCCCAAGCATATAAAAAATATCAATCTTTTCAAGTAATTTGAAAGAAGATAAAAAAATGTATCAAAGGTAATCGCACGTTAAAAGGTAAGGCCTCGTTGATCCATTGCTCGCACAAGTTTCGACTTCTGAGGGTTGACGTTCGTCAGCTGGTTAACGGAAACGAACAATTTTAGAACAATTTTTTTAGAACAATACCACGAGCCTTCAAATTTAATCGATAAATTTTCATTTTCCACAAAAACTTTTTCATTTGGCAAAAGTATGAAAACAAACCGATTGATAAAATCACGAATCCGTAGGAGTGATTTTATCTAATTCGGTTTGTTTGAATGCTTTTGCCTCAAAATAAAAAAGTTTGAGTGTTTCGAAAATGAAAATGTGTCTTATTAAATTTGAAGAACGAGTTGTATTTGGAGAGATTATTTTTTTGAACAAATAGAAGGAAGAACAATTTATTTGATCAGTATTTCATTTACATAAGAAGGAAAGGAGAATAGGTGAATATTTGAAATGTCAAACAACGATGTATGCCCTCTATGATCCAGGAGAGATTTGATGCAGATGATGCTTACACGATACCAAGAGACTGCGTCACACCTCTCATTGTACAAAGTTGATAATTGAAAATTTCTTATGAAATTAAAATCGCGCCAGAAGGAACATAAAATCATTCGTTATGTCGTTGTATCAAAATCTTCATACAACGGTTCTCATACAATAAAAAATGAATTGTATTTAATAAAAACTAATTGTACGCCATCTTCATTTGAGTTGAGGAAACCTTAAATATTTGAATCGGTCGTTCGCTATATCTGTCATAAAGTTGGGGTTATGAGCTATTTACGTGTTTGAGTGTTCATTGAAATGTGTTATGTTATTATTATGCTGAAAAAGTGAATGACTATTAATAATAGGGTAACTCTTCATTCATGATAATTTATATAAATATATGAGCCAATTCAATAGAATCGACGCGGTAAACCGTATAGTCACAAAACACCCTATCTACACAGAAGCGCAACTTAAAGGCGGTCCCTTTGATCTTTTGGGTCAATTTTTCGTAACCTTGATTTAAAGCTTGGCTTGTATAATGCCATTTCTTGGCGGTAAATTCAAACTGTCGATTGATATACAGTTCAAGTAATACACCTTTGTAAACTTTCTGAACTGAAATTGGGGCAGTTTTAATTCCATTTGAAGATACGACCCTAGGAAGGTCTTAATAATTCAGAACTTACATTTCCCCTATCGAATTCGTCTAAATGCTTCGTTGAACAGCAATCTACATTCCCTTATTCTCAACAAATATAAACGGAGAATTTGGATTATTACCAAAATAAGTTCAGTGAATAGGCTTACTGTTTTCTGCACCTTTAAAAAAAAAGTAGATATAAAAGTGGTGTAGGCAGCTATTTGATCTTCAAATAGTTTTAGAGTAATCAACTGAATTTTGCAGGAACGAACATTTAAAACTACTCTGATCTTGCTTTCATCCGATATAAATAAAATTTATCAGTAGTAATAACCCAAAGACATTGATAATTGTTCAACACAAATGTGAGGTTGACAATACACCGCGGGCATGTGACGTCACAAGACAACTGTCAGTCAGCCTGCTGGACAAACAAACCCTACTTCCATAAGCAACAATGGTAATTTAATGAGATTATTATCGTAATTATGAAGAAATTACGGGTTTACCCTAATTTCGAGTATACTCTTAGTGTACCTGACATATATAAATGCATAAATTTTGCAATCTATATTCATTATTCTTGTTGCTTGCAAGAAAATTGTATGTGAAATGGCTGATAAAAGTGATTATTTCAACACCTTGTCTATGGATATCCAGAAGAGATATTTAGAAAAACTGAAGGAAAGTAAAGGATGTGATCCTTATTTATTAAAATTTGGGGATCGTAGTAATACTGTGAAATACTTTCCAAAAGTGACTTGTTGTACGACATTATAAACTATTTTGTATATGAGAGTGCATGCACAGAAGACTTCAAGACTATAAAAGTTTGGATTCATACAATATGTTTATATCTAAATGGATTAGAACGATTGGAATGAAGCTTGTGAAAAAAATACTGATAATGTACTTTAATAAATAATAATTTTGAAGGAACAGATTTAGGATATGTTATATAAGGCTCTACAAAATTATAAACCACAACCATCCTTTCATATGGTAATCCTGTATAAAAAAGGCATTTAGATGAGTTATGCTTTAAACTTCCCAATGGGAATGATTAAGTCTGCAAAGTTTCCCGGAGATGAAGGATTTCACGATAACAATTCTGCAACTCGAAATCAATATCGGGACATATTTGTTCACCAGAGTTTTGTGCATGTTCCACTTCTTCAACTGGTTAATTTATATCATTCAGAGTTTGATTTTGCTCATCAATAATATTCAAGTTTTGAACAGCTGGATCATTCACGCAAAGAATCATCATCAATTTCATCCATATCAACTGGAATATTTGCGATGTCATTTTTATCACGCTGCTCCCTACGATACAATCTCTGAATGCTTTGAACTGCATTGATATTTGTTTTGTAGCCATGTAATTGATTCGGTACCCAGTCTATATTGTCAACATCTTTGAGTGCACTTGGCTTGTCTGAAATGAAAAAATAAAATAAAATTATGTTTCCTAGATTCTTTGAAAATATCTCTTACAAAATGTTTTGAACACACTGTTACCCATTTCAACTTATAAGAAGTTAAATCTGCTCTTCTAGTTGCCTGAATCCACAATTCACACCTCTTTTCAGCAAGAGGATTGAACTTTTTTCTATTGTCGAAAATAGAAGGGAATCGATGGAATGAAACATTATGCCTGCCGCTATTACTTCCACATTTCACAATCGCACAAAATTGAGCCTTTATTGAGAAAAAATATTTCAAAATATGACATAAACACACACTCGGCATAGGTAAATCAGATTTGTATGTCCAGCAGGCTGGATTGACAACTGTCATTTACTGTCGTCTGTCAGATATGTCCGCGGTGTTTTTCGATTCGGTCGGAACGCTTCAGTTGCGCTTCTGTTCTGTGTAGATAGGGTGTTCTG
Organism: Zygogramma bicolorata; assembly: GCA_032362365.1. Lineage (NCBI taxonomy): Eukaryota > Metazoa > Arthropoda > Insecta > Coleoptera > Chrysomelidae > Zygogramma > Zygogramma bicolorata. Next base: position 226,765 of record JAVJAQ010000900.1, on the reverse strand, counting down.
TGGTATAGTTTTGACAGTTCAAAAGTAAACAACGTTTTATCGAAAGGACCAGGCAGTTTTATCAGTATAATACCCAATGATTGCCTAGAATAACCCGCTACTATTGGTTGAAATGCCAAAAACGTCAATTTTGACAAGTGAAAAAAAATAATCATCTATTAATTCCCTGGTCGAATGCACCCAACGGGACGCAAGGACCAACCAAAATAGAGAGAGAGATCTATTAATTCCTACTATTGAACAATTATTCACGAAACAATTTTTATATTGACATGGATAACACCTCACCGTTGATTATAGAGAAATGTCTAGGATGGTTAGCCAGTGCGCCTGTGTGAAAAGCATTTGTAGCTAAGGCCACTGGATCTAGCTTTGGAAAGAAAGCAAAGCTTGCTAGATCCAATGACCTTATTTGGGGCGTTTTTGTCGCGCTACCTATAAAATTTCATTGATATTTTAATTGATTCATATTGATGTTTTGACCATTATAGTGTTACGATCTTTCCTTGGGGTTCGTTGATTAAAACTCCAAACAACACTTCACTACTTTTATTACAACTCCTCATCACAATACAATACGAACACTTAAACTGTTCCGCTAACTTTCCAAAGCTGTGATAAACTCTCTCTAATAGAAACTCTGCCGTAGCGGCGAGTGGCTCCCATATTTATACCCGATCACATTCATGGAGAATCCTCCAGACAAATCCTGATGGTCGAACATTCCACATTCGACGCGACATCTCACGTAAATGATCTTCCGTCACACTAATTTGCATTCATAAGCGACAGAGCCGGGGCGTAAGGAACCTCTTTAACAATAGGGAAGAATTTTGACTGATGAGAGCGCTAGTGTGTTCAACTATTGTCAGCATTAAATGGTAAACAGCTGATTTTTAGTGAAAGATTGAATCATCACAGGCCTCGTTTTACCCTTCGGATCCAATTCAAATTAATCCGATAGGGTTCGAATCAGTATCATGATTTTAACTTAGGGTCACTGGATCTAAAAGCTCACTAGATCCAGTGACCCCTAACTTCACCGTGTTTGTGTTGTTGCGCCATCTAGACAATGTCGATATTTTCGTTCACTTAAGGTGCTCAAATGCATGACAAAGTTTCCTTCTCTGAAGGGTAAAATAGGTACAGATTTCTGTATGTCAGTTTGATCATTGTTCTCTTTCTGTTTGTGGTTGGCCGTTGCATCCTACGCAGGCGCAATTGACCAGAACCATTGTTTATAAACATATTGTTAGGTCATTGTTTATAGAGATTTAGTCAAACATATGAAAATATCATTTGAATGGATGAATACTACGGGTAGATGGCACTAGTGTTTTTTTTCCACGTCTTCTTTCATTTTTCTTACGGACGTCGTAGCCTGAATCACATATTTTTTTGATTACTTATACAAAGTACCAAAGGATGCACTTCAACTCAGAAACACAAGTGGAATCTTTGGTCAATGTTGTAGATCATCCATGTTTTGAAGATTATTTCAATGCCTGAACTTTCATTTCCTTCATAAAATTCTATCGTCAACTCTATTTTGAAGCTTCATTATCTTTTTCTCAATATTTCTGACAAACATAAATCTGCACCTATTTTTCCCATCAGAGTAGGAAACTTTATCGTGTATTGTCAAGTAAACGTTAATATCGGCATTATACTGCAGATGGCGAAACAAAAAAAATTTCAAATCCTTTGTACACATGCAATGCGACTAACTATATCTCTATAAACAATTAATCTAACTACGACGACCGTTAGAAAAATGAAAGAAGAGACCACTTGGAAACAAAATGTCTACCTATAGTATCCATTCCTTTAAATGATATTTCCTTATGGTTGGCTAGCTATATATCTCTATAAACAATGGTTTGATTGAAATGTTCACAGGATCCTAATTTAAGATAATCTTGACAATACCAGTTTATAATAGTAGATTATACGAGTCAAATAATGATAGCTATTATTCTCGGGAAAATTTTACGAACCGAGCCGCGTCAGCGGTGACGGAGTAATACTCTGAGAGAGTAATAGTAATTATTGCGAGTAGTATACTCTACTTTATTCACGACTAACGTATTAATCATAATCAATTAATTTTTCAGTTTCATTCATCTCAATTCAAATACGCAAACACTACCTACGCGTTTGACACTGACACTTTGGAGTTTGGTTGTATTGTTTCCATGGAAATATTCAATTCTAGAAATTTTGTGATAGGACTACAAGAGGGAATAAAGACTATTACTATTAATTCCTCGCCATTATTCCATAAGGGAATAATTTATGGCATATACTGCAGAAACGATAAGTATAATAAGTACATTATGTATTAGTCATAAATAAAGGAAATGAAAGGTTAAGCTTTGCAATCAGGCATTCCAGATCACGGATGTCTGGGGTGCAAACACCAGTTTTACCATGGAAATCACACTTTTTTGAAAAAAAAAACGAGTTTCTGGGGGCAGATGCTGCTTATTAGTCCGTTTCGTCGTTTGACATGTACCTGGAATGACTAACCATAAAAATGTAAATAATACAATATTCTTCTGTTTCTGAATTGGTTGATTTCTGAGATTGATTTGTTGCATCGAATTCCATTACAAGATGGCGGGCGCAGTATGGTTTGTAATATCAAATCCATAGAAAAATTTAAAAGGAAATTGAAGGAATTCTTCAATATAAAATGAATACTACACACTTTACTATATGTATCATTGTTGTATTATTTATTTTATATTCATTCCTTAACATTACTATTGTTTCTTGGGATAAATGAAGGAATAGTTAATGTTAAAAAAATATATTATTTTATTGGCTAGTAAATGGATAACGGTTCAACGTTATATGGAATAAACTATTTAAAGGCATCTACTACAAATGAATTGTAAGCATTCTTGATCGTTTTTCGCCTAAATATTCCAATATTGAATCATTGAATGCATCAAGGTTTTCAAACACCTCAGTCACAGAAGAATTGAGGTCACAGTTTATTAGAGCCACCCGGCACCGCCTCGTCGCACGGCGTCCACTCGTCGACAGGTGGACGCCGCGCGCCGCGTTTCACCAATAAACGTCGCTCGGTCCACGAGTGGACGTCGCTCGGTCCACGAAGTTTTGAGTAGTCTCTGTTAACAATTGGCACTAGTTCTACACGTTTTTCTAAGTTTTTCTTTATTCATTTTGAAAGCAAAAACGATACATCCGACACTTTCGAAAGACAGGCTGGGAATGAATAAGGGAGGGTGGGGATAGCGGCGCATCGCCAAGTATATCGTCCTCGCGTGAATCATTCGCGGGCAGCGCGCGGTCCACTCGGGACCCGCGCGCTGGCAACGCTCAGTCAAGGCAAGCATGCGAGTTTGCACCGAGTGGTCCACCCACCGTCCGCGCGCGAAGTGCTCACGACCGAGGCGATCCGGTGACGCTACGGAGTTGATATAGTGTGCGCATACCCATACAAGTCCATATAAAGAATGCTAGCCGCAGGAGGCGAGGCGGTGCCGAGTGGGTGACCGGTGGCTCTAATGAGCTGTGACCTTTAATCTACTATACAGATGCGAATCCAATGACATATTCGGTAGAAGCCACGCCTTCCAAAAGTACACCAATGAGAGTGTACTGAAATATCTTTTGCTTCACTGAGTGTGATGAAGAAAGCTAATTTGACGCAAGTCACATGAATTTTCTCAGCGTAGTTTTCAATTGTTGGTATATGTATTGTCAGATTGCTCAGTGTCGATGAAAGAGCTAAAGTTCGATGCTTCTGTATATAGTAGTTTATTGTAACGAAATAAGCTGGCGCCAGCCCTGCCGGCTATGGATGCGAATTGGTACGACGGTTCCAGGAAAGATTATACCTGCGTGATCGCGGCTCAAGGACAGTAAACTATTATAGAGGATGGCCAGTTCCCTATACTGCAATGTTATCCTGTCAACTGACGTCACCACGATTCCTTCCGTAGTTAAAATGTACATTTCGTGATGCAGTGAAACTAATATGATGAAGTTTGAGACTACTAGTACCATCAGTCGTTAACTTTCATAGCGACTTGTTTTAGTTGCAGATGATGTGAAATTGATTGTCTCTTCTTCCGGTGTTTCTACCCAATGTAGACATATGAAATGAATTTTATTTAGGATAGGTGTCTGATGAGTACTTGAAAAGGATAATAATTACTTCATACAAAAGTTTACTGCCCAGATGGATAAATTCAATTGACAACAAAAATTCATGCTTCCATCCTCAGCTGTTATACCGCAGTTGGATTTCAAATTATCAATCAACTTGAGTTGTTCAATTTCAGGCATTCTGTATCGAAGGGGCAGTTGGTTTTCGGGGAAAAATCTCTTATTTTCCATGAAGAATGCTTCCTTCACAGTGTAATCCCAATATAGGTATAATGAGTATTTTTATTTCATACTAGTTAATGACAAGAATTCATAACAATTAAAATGACCATCAATAATAAAACAAAACAATATGTATTGTGAATCTGTTTTTGGTTATGTTTACGGAATCGCGATGACGTCAATGACAGCATAATGAAATTGGCGAATCGGGCTATCCTCTGTAAAAATAGGTTACTATCCTTGATCGCGGCTCACCAAAATATTCGATTGCGAAGATTTGTCTGGATGATTCTCCACTCTATGAGCGCCTATAAAAGCGGGAGCCGTTCACGCCGACGGCAGAATTTTTAGTACAGGGAGTTTGAGTACCGAGCATTGGAAAGTTATCAGGGCGATTTAAGTGATTGTATTGTATTGTATTGTGATAGAGAGTTATAATAAAAGTAGTTGTGTTGTTTGGTGTTTTAATCGACGAACCCAAGGAGATATCGTAACAGTGGTGTCAGAATTGAGATTTTCCAAGGGATAAATCGTAACAGTGTTGTCAGAAGTTGGATTTTGAAAGGAAAAATCGTAACATTATTTATTCTGCGCCTCAGGCCCAAGCATTTCATTTGCTTTTCAACTTGTTTATGTACCCACTTTGTATGCACCTATTGTTGCGATTTTTACTCCCTTTATGCATGTGTTCCTTGGAGTTATCAAGTTATTCTTAGTATCAATAACGTGGAAAAGACAAAGAAATATTTCTGGATGCATGTTTTCGGAAGTCAGTACATCCTTCAGTTTGCAATCACCTTTCACGTCCTGGCCCCAAGAACAATTCGAAATAAATCTTAATTTACCAATAAAATTCTTCTTTCGTGGTACAACTTTATTCACTGGGAAATCATTTAACAGGAGAAATAAGATATAACTTCAAATTTGATAGCCATTGCTACTCCTCACAACCTACCGCAACTCTCATTCATCTCATACTTCCCAACAAAAAAAATCGACGGTCTGAGAATCCACAAAACCAAAATAAACCTCAAACCAAGTGCTCATCATATATTCTCGAACGTTACAAGATTTTTTCAATAAGAAAAAAAGACGCTCTTCAAAAATACCTGTATTGAACAATCATCATGCAATTGAAATCAAACACAGCGTAGACTAATAATCTAGGCGACGTCGCAATTCACAGATAATAAATTACTATAAATATGAAAGTTCAATTTACTAATAGTCCCATTGATTCTAAATTCATTTAAAAAGAGGAGTGCTAAAGTATAATATGCTTGGAATCATAAATGGAGATTCGAAAATCGTACGCAAGGAGTGACGAACCACAAAAGTTGCTAATCAATAAAATCATCAATGAGTAGTTTAATCTGATTTTTTTCAAGATTAGCCTCGTTACTATAAAGGATTTATTTTATATCAGATATGATCGATTTCAACTATTAAAATGCAATCCATCCCTTTATGCAATAGTTGGTCGGGTGTCGGCAGTAAGCCGTGTAGTGGCCTCTATGACTGGAGAGCTCGTAGAGATTGTAGCGGCAATGGGCTACATTGGCTGCCGCATAATTGCTCATGTACAGACATTCCAACGGGAAACTGATGGTAATAGTCTTAGAGCCAGCTTAAATCTGACAACACATTCTTTACGGTATCTGAAATTTCGTCCAGTGAGACTTCTATACCCAGTAAACAAGCAATGGGTACTAGCTAAGCCCGGCCACGGTAGGTTTGGGGTCCCTCAGGTGAGTCAGGTATGAAAAATAAGTAATTTTAATAAATGTAAAAAAATATTTGTAATTGTTTTTTGTTTCTGACGTCTGTTCGACACTTTTCGTGGTAATATATTTTATTACTCGTAATATTCTGCAGCTTATCCAACATTTAATTGTAATAGTCTGAATCGTTTTTTAGATTCTTCTTAATACTTTCTTGAAACTGATCTTTATTTTTATTACAACTGCGCAAATCTTCAATTTTACCATGTAATTTTTTTTTTTTCTCAAAAAAAAACAAATATTACTTTTTACGATTGGACTTTCATTTTCCGTTGGTGAATTTAATATGTCAGAATCTTTCACTAAGCCTGCTTAGAATATCACGAGTAATAAAATATATTACCACGAAAAGTGTCGAACAGACGTCAGATACAAAAAAAAATACAAACATTTTTTTACATTTGTTAATATAATTTCAATGTCATATGAATTTTACGAATGTGAAAATTACAACAAACGTAAGCAAGGACTGCAGGTAATGTTTCGCTGTAAACCGGATAGTTTCAACCGGAAAAAAAGTCAGCCATTTTCAATGTTAGCTTAAGTTCAATAAGTAATATATTGAAATGGCAGACGCCGTAAAATACTTGGAGATCGACAAGCATCGAGATAATTTAAGTGATTGTAGCTAGCGACAGATCCCCGAAATACTTGCAGTCTTTGTCTTTGTTATATCTTTCAAGAATGTTTATTCTCCTTATCGAGACATCCACGAAAGTATAACCTGTTATACTTTTATAGATGTCTTGATATAGACAAACATTCTCGAAAGCTCGACCATATAACAAAGACTTGTCTTCAGAAAAGGCCCAGCGTTTTGACGCTGAAAAATCTTTTCCAAGTGAATTTATTTCCATTTCTCAGTGGTGAAATTTTTCTTTGGTCTGGTAATTTCGAGTTTCGTGAGTTTTGAGAATTTCAAGACGAAGGAGTGTCATTTCAAAAAACTATTTATCAATTGCAATTATATTTTTATTTAATATCATAATCGAGAAAATAATAAAGTGGGTGTGCTAAGCCCCGCGTAGATTCAATACTTCCAGAGGTGCACACGGCCGCCAATGGCTCCAACCGTTTCCTAACCTCAAAAAAAAATAGATTCCCGCAACTCACTCCGAGCGTACGATCTCCGAAGACACGGTGATGTGTAAACATCAAACGCCAACGCGACGGATGTTCAATTTTTTTATATCGAAATCTAATTGGTGGCGCACTGCACCCTCTGCCCGGGACCGTGCATTTCGTCGTCCTCCTCGTAGGCGTTCCTGCTCTGGCGCCTGCGCGCCTCCTGCTCCGGGTCGAAGTCGACGAGTTCCACCTCTTCGGCGTGATCGGGGATCATGCACTCCTGCCTGGGGGGCAAGGCATTCTCCAAGGCGGGGATGATTTCGGGGGGCAGCGTCTTGGGGAACTGCACCCAGAACTGGACGACGAGACGTCCTTTTTCGAAGGGGTTCTTGTACTGGGGCATGCCTGTCGCAAGGGAAAGATGTCGTTAGACATGAGTTTAGTTTCGCGGATTCAAAAAAATTAAGATGGGACGCATTTTATGAAGCGGTTGCTTCGACTTTTGCGTCAGAGTTGGCAACACTTGCAGTACATTGAGGTGAGTTCAGTAATAAGATCCTGAAGTGGAAAGATTTTTATCAAGTGACTTTAGAGATATCTGATTGACTGAAAGCTCTCCTCCAATACATACATCAGGTATCAATAGGTTTGTTCAAACACATTTGACTGTTTGGAAATTGGTCTGAAGCAGTAGAGGCATGCGCAAAATGAATTTCGCTCTCCAATATTCATTTTGCGCATGGCTCTCACTGCTTCAGACCAATTTCCAAACAGTCGAATGTGTTGCTAGAACAAACCTTTTAAAATGCCTAAATATCGTGGTGTTGAGGGCCTTCTAACATATCTACTATGATAATGGTCTTTATGGTCTCTTCCATTAAATCATTTGATTTATGGTAAAAAGAGTTACAAATTTCTCAATTGACCAAATACGTTTATTTTCGGTTGCGCACTTAGGATTTAACGGTTGGCAACACTGAAATTTTGATCACGTGACATAACAACACATGACAAAGCTTATGAATATATGTCACCACCTCGTTTTTGTTATTCAAGTTCAATAATTACCAAAATATTTGTTTATTTATTACGAATTATAATGCATAAATGATGTTGAAAGTTTTCTTTACCATGAAATATTGAATAATGAATACTACCATGGAAAAAACACAATACACGCCTCAATATCAGTTTGAATTGTGTATTTATTGCACTGCGACAATAACAAAAACTACTGGAAGTACCACCTGATGAAGTATATTTAAATCAGTCATTCATCTATGGATCTATCAACAGTGTGGAAAGGCCAAGTGATATTAATTCTGATGGATTCGTAGGAATTGCCTCCTTCATAGATAATGATTGGGCTATATACATCAAATGCAAGTTAAATTATTATAGATTACTGACAGAGGGTTCACTCTACTATAATGCAAAATAAACGGTTTATTTTTGTACAGTTACTGTGATTAGGTTCACATCCAAGTGTGACTTCCAAAAAACTCATAATTAAAGCACCAAAACCTTCTGTGTTTTCTATATCATGAAATATTGAATAGGGAATATACTACAACGGAACAAAAAAAACATCAGTAGGTATCAGTTTAAAATGATAAATAAATTACTCAAATACCGGAATTAACGAAACAAAGGTTGATTTCATTGGGAGACATTGCTACTAAATACCCGAGAGGAAATGTAGTTGTCATTTGATCGAAGTAGAGATTAACAAAAATCATCAAGAGTGTCCTAACTTTCCCCGATAATGAACCTGAATTTGGTCGAGGTTATGAAGTGATAGAGTGACAAGCACCTGTGCAAACTCTCCTTCCCAATAATGAAATTTAAATTGTTTGGAAATCATACTTGGATGAGAACGTTATCATAGTAACTGTATAAATAGGTTAGTACAATGGGGAACCCTCTGTCAACAATCACAGACAGTCAACAACTTTCAATCTATATATCATTTAAGATGCCTAGGAAACCCTGGTGTATCTAGTGATTCGATATTGTTTAGAATTTCTTGGCGAAAAACAATCGACGATTACAAAAGCTTTCTGATTTTTGTATAGGGGGCGTTATACGAGCATTTTCGAAAATCTGTCAAATGTCGGTTTTGTCAGATTGACGTAACTTTGAGGTTAATTGTTGTCAATGAAAACAGAAATTATTTCTTCGCACTCAACAGTCTTTAAAAGTCTATATAAGTAGAATAAGTTTTGAAGTTATTACGAGTACTTTTTCACGATGTGTAGAAGATTTCGTATTTTGTGTGGTCAGTCAAAATCTGGGGATCCAAATATTCTTTTTTATTCAGTACCTAAGGTAAGTACAAGACAAATCGCCTCAAAATAATAACATGAATGTAGCGTTGTAGCTAATTTCATTCGATTCAGCTTGAGCGAGGAGGAAACATCTGTAGCTCTTATCAATGAGATATTGAAAACAAAGTTTTGTTTGAATAAAGGAAATATCGATGTGATACGTATTTTGAACCGTTGCATAACTGATGTGTGTATCCCCTATTCCAAGACTTTCAATACATTAGCATGAATTTTGTCGTACATTCTCAGGTGAATGGGTGAAGTGTATTTTCTCGGAATCAGAGTCTTGTCTTACAAACTGATATAAAAACAAAAACACTAAAAACATGTAGAGGTAGCAGGTGACAGTATTGACAGGTTGTTAACGGTAGGTTTCCACGTTACATGCACGTTTTCTGAAACGCATTTGTTTGGCTGTCAGTGCTGTCAAAATCTCAGTAGGCAAATAATAAACAGTAGTAGAATATTCGGTTGCACATTTCTCTCTACTGAAAATTGAGCTTCATATGGTATATGACTGATAGCCATCTACGATAGCGATCTGAAGCTTTTGCGATCTCAGAAATCAAGCAATCGGTTTTCGGCAAGTTTATCCCAAAATTATTCAGGTATAAGTAGATACACCAGGGTCTCCTAGGCATCTTAATATCATTCAACTTGCTTTTGGTATATACATAATTCTCGCGAATCCATCAGAATCAATTGATTCTTCGTCAGTGATGGAAGATTTCTAGATTAATGTCTGATTTAGATATCAGGTGATACTCCCATTCCATTTCGATAGCATCTTGAATGATTCAAGTACTTGGCATTCGCCTTCTCAAAAGTTTCTGGCATATTTTGATTCAATAATTCACTATAACAATTTTTTTATTGGATGGATATAAATTAGATTAATATCTATCTTAAGTAAAAATAATGTGTATGTAACACAAATATCTAGAAACCAAAAATTCAAATTCGTCAAAATTCTGGAAATTTGAGATGGCGATCGTTCATCTCAGTTATTATATGTCACGTGATGAAAATTTCAGTGATGCCAACCATTAAATCCTAAATGAGTGTGCAACCAAAAATTGATGCATATGGTAATTTCCTATGTGTTCCTGGCTTTGTTATTCATAAATATCACATTTTGCGTATTTTGTTGACTGTTCAAATCAAAAAGTATAGTTTGTCAAACGGTTGGTCGATTATAAATTCCCAAATTCCTAACCAGAAACGTCAAGGAATTTCAAATTACCTTTTTTGTCATGTGAAAAGGAATAACGTGTAATTCACTGGATTTATAACTCTAAAAAGGTGAAATATGTCCTTATCAAATTTGAAACGCTATCACCTTCTGAACACAGTGAAAGTGCGCCGCGTTTTGCTTTTTCATTTGGATTCTACATATTGGAATATAAGTTTTTATGAAAATATTTTTTATACATGAGGGACGTGTAAAGAGGCCTTTTAGATTCAGCTGAAAGTGGAACCCAGAAAAACTAAAATTAACATCTTAGCATTTGACGTTGTTTGTGAAGGCTGACATTTGGTCGAGTAGTGACATCGAAAAACACACCATGATCCCTAGAAGTGTCTTCATAAAATTGTAAACAATACTGCATCAATTGCAGCACCAGGTTTTTAGACATCTCAACTGTCATGACCGGTAAGCACACTTCACAAGATGATTATGGCATTCTTTGCATGGTGCTAGCATTCTGTTCCTCGATTCAAATAAATTAATTTTCAATAACTGAAATGATTTTTCTCTGTCTAAATTGCATTTATTATCAAAAATGAAGGTGGCTCTCGTAGATGTTTCCATGACAAGATTTATTGCTTTGGATTTTGAATTTTTCCTATTTCATTTTTGTGGGCTTATTTGTTTGTATTACGGCAAGAGCAGGCCAATTAACTATCCTGATCATTAAAAACCATGGAAACATATTGACAGCAAGTCACAAAAAAATTGTCAAATAAAATTACAAGCTGTGTGCATGCATAAAAATTGGTATCACAGACATAAAGATCATCTCCTATTAGAAGTGTAACATTTACATGATTCACAAAACTTTTATTCCACAAAAACATTGTACTTCTTTCATAAACTGATCAAAAGTTTTTCAAACGAATTGTAAATATCAATGGCTCAATGCCACTGACCCGATATTTTATGACCTTCAGTATGAATTGTACTTTTCACAAAGTTTTCATATTGTTCTAATATGCCAATAATAATTCCACATTGCTATGGACTATGGACTTGTATAAATAGGAATATCCAAATTCTCAAACTGAATGAAGAGAATATTCTCCTGAATTTCTCTAAGAATTCCAAACCATTTTCCCTGAATGCTTCAAAATTAGTGGTTGATAAATAAATATTGATAACTCAATGAATGAACATATTATAAAAGGTGTGTTTAGTGAACACATATTGCATAATTCAGTAAATAATGCATAACCCAAATCATGGAGAAACCCAAAAAAGTATTCCTTAAGGAAAATTACACCTGGCTGAAAACTGCCATTAACGATACTTTTTTATTACTTTTCCTATTGAATGAAAACTAAGTGATTGAAGTGAATGTTTTCAAATGGGAGATGTAATTTGCAGTTAGAGTAGAGAGTAGAGTTTATTCTCGTGTGTGACAATATAAAATTGCATACAGTCGTCGAGTTCATACTATAATGGGTAGAGTGAAAAAAGTTTGAGTGCGAGCATTTGCTCAATTTTTTTGGGACTAACCTATACGGGTTGATAAGGTATGAGAAAGACGGATCTATAGTTTGAACTCATGCTCACTTTTATTCACTCCACCCAATAAATACATTAGTGCTTAGCATACTACAAATATGTAAAATATATAAAATATGACTGATAAAATATATTTGGACAATATTAAATTGTTTAAACTCTCTATCAATAAAGTAATATAAGACGTGCACCTCAAGACATTTATGGGTGAAAATGGACGAGCAAATTTCAATAAAGGATCACAGTCATCAAGAAAAGCAGTATGTAAACTCTTCAGTTTTATAAAATACATTTTCTTTCAAAAACCCTTTTATCTGCTTAGAGAACTTTACAGTGGTAAGTTCCTTCCACTCCTTTGGAATCAAATTGTAAAATTTAATAGATAGATATCTAAATGAGTTGTGATTCTTGGACAAGCGAAAGTATGGCATTATGACTGATTTGTGTCTAGTATTATATTTATTTTGAGCCAGATGATTGGAGGAATCATTTCTTGGAAAAAGTAGACATTCATAAATGAATTGGTTTGTTACTGTCAATATACCCAATTTTTTGAAAAGTGGGCGACAACTTTCATCAAATTTTGAGTTTGTAATTATTCTTATTGCCCTTTTTTGCAGTGAGTATTTTGTCAACGTGTGCAGATCCACCCCACAATATGATTCCGTAGGACATGGTACTGTAAACAAATAGCATGGTAGGCCATCAGGACAACACCCTCATTCGTAATATCCTTAATATTCCTCAGAAGATATGCACAAGTTGACAATTTTTTTCGAAGATTGTATATATGATTTTCCCATGTCAATCTACAGTCGAATGTTACTCCTAGGCATTTCACCGTCGAATTGTTTTCTGGAGATATATTGTTATTCAGTGTAAAAATTAGTGTTTGTGTTTTATCTCGGTTGAGACATAGTCTTATGTTATTGAAATAATTCTGAGCACTTTCGAGAGTATCAGTTTTTATAGTTTGAATCTAATGAGGATTTTCTATGATGGCGAATATCGGTATACGTTAAGAAATGATTAATATCATTAATATAAATAATAAATAGTATGGGCCCAAGGATTGATCCTTGGGGCACCCCGTATGTCAATTCCTTTTTGGATGATATATTTCCACTCATGGAGGTACGCTGATATCTCCCTGTCAGATAGCTTTGAATGAAAGAGAGAGCGTTTCCTCAGATACCATAACTTTCCAATTTAGTTAGAAGAATCACATGTGATACGCAATCAAAAGCTTTGGATGAATCCAAGAATAGTCGAATTTCTTTTCTCAAATTTATCGGTTATATGAATAATCATATCTGTTGGGGCAGTTTTGATTGGGGTTCAGAAGATTTTTTCTTTCGAGATAATTCATTAGTCTGATTTTATATGCCAATTCAAGTGTTTTTGAAAGAATGGGAATCAGCAAGATGGGCCGGTAATCACTTTTAATGTTACTTGAGCTAAGCCTAACGACCTATTCATTCAGTAAAGCTTCCCATACATGTGGAAAAAATCAACTGACCTTCATTCATGATGCATTTTACATCTCCATGTTTCACGACCTCTCCAGGCAAGTTAGTTATGACCAGATCCCGGTCATCTAGGGTCCTAATGACTTTCTGAAAACCGCATAGAGCCTCCACCAACTGGATCTCCATCCTCAGAATCAAGTCGTTCCCAGATCGTTTGTAGACTGCATGCTCCTTTTCATCCAGCACGATAATAATATCGCCAGCTTCCAGTTCAGGTTCCTGATCACCTTCACCATTGAAAATGATCTTTTGACCGTCAGTCATACCTTTGTCTATGTGAACTTCAAGCACTTTTCTATCCCGAATAACCTTTTTGCCCTGGCATTGCTTGCAACGATCCTTGGGGTTGATTCTCTCACCCTGACCTCTACAATCGGGGCATACGCTCTGGATTTGCTGCAGCATACCTGCAAATAGTCTTGGAATAAGTTACTGGCAAAAAAAATTGACAGGATAACTCTGAAAAAAAATGTTGAAAAAATACCTGGTCCCAACTGCTGAACTTGCACCTGCATGCCAGTGCCTCTGCAAGTAGGGCACTGCTCCACAGCACCCTTCTTGCCCCCTCGGCCTTCGCATTTATCACAAATAACATTCTTTTGTAGAGCTAGTTTTCTAACAGCTCCTTTATAGAGTTCTTCTAGAGTCACTGATAGTTGATGAACAACGTCCTTGCCCCTTCGTTCCCTTCTCCTACCCCTAGGTCCTCCAAATCCACCACTGAAGAACATATCAAAGAGGTCCATTGGGCTGGAGAAACCTCCACCACCGCCGCCCTCTTTGAGAGCTTGTTCACCCCCTTGGTCATAGATTCGTTTTTTCTCTGGGTCGGAAAGAACCTCGTAGGCTTGCGAGATTTGTTTGAACTTTTCTCCTTCGTTCGGATTTTTGTCAGGGTGATATTTCAAAGCTAATTTTCTATAAGCCTTCTTCAAATCGTCATTCGAACAACCAGGTTTGACACCCAAGATGTCGTAAAATTTGGTTTCCTTCACCATAATACCGTTTACTTATTCTAGAACATGGAAAGCAAATGGAGATGTCATGACGAAAATGCCAACGTTATTGCCATTATCATACGAAATTGCAAACTCACCTCTGCCTTGGAAATGTAATCGATACTGTTGTACTACAGAAGTACTAGCACTATGCTTCGATAACGATTATCTCGAAATATTTGAGATACTCCTGTGCACTTCAGACTTGCTAAATGCGAACTAACGTATTATATTCGATCAGAGACACGAGGTTAAATGATGTATACTCATACACTGTTCTGGAATTTTCTGCAGAGTTCTTTCTTCTTTCCTAGATTTCTCGATTAACTGGATTTTGTTGAACAAAGACGGATTGAGATTGTAAACTACAGTAACAAGAGACGAAAAGAGAAAACAAATAGAGAAAATTTAAAATCAGTGTTGCCATGACAAACAAATAGGTTACTAAAATTTACTACTTCCAGGTTTTCCTACTAGAGACCATTGACGTAATATAACATGGACTGGGTGTCGCTCAACCCTCAAATACAAGTTCTTGCGGCCCGAACCAACTAAGGGCATCTGCGTCATAGTCGTCATCGTCATAATGTGTTACGTCATCAGTAATATGTGTTGCATACTTAGATTCCGTGAGTGATCAATTCTTTTCTGTTATCCTATTGATTCTTGAATATTCACTAGATTATTGAAAAATATTCGAGAATGGGACCAAATGAAATTATGGTACATATTGAAACTTTTCAATAGTCAATATTTTCGGGTATTGAATAGGTAGTATATTTCAATAAACCACTAGGTACCTACAAGATATTTCAGGAATATCAGTGGTTACTCATTATTTTCTCTATGACAGTTATTTTCAATAACAATGTAGCAATGTAGCAACATATTGAGCAATGTAGCAACATATGATATCTAAACAATTTCAAAATGTCATAAAATATATATTTTTTTTTTATTGCATTATTTAATTTTAAGTTAGGTTAATTTATAAAGGTAGATTATTTGCAATTTCCGATAACTTCAAAGTGCTATATATGCTCCAGGTTCCCGAGGAAGACCAGTTTTAACTGATCGGGCTCCTTTTAATCAATATGTCATTTTATACCTAATATAGATATACTTTGTCTCAATGATATACTTGGTTAATAAAGTTCGCTATTATTATTATTATTATTATTATTAACCAATGTTTAGTGTAATTCAAGATTCACTAGACTAGCTTATGATTCGTATACATAGTATTCCGTGTTTCTCATATATAGATTTTTATCGATATTGGTCATTTTTCACGACCTTCACCGTGATGAAATGTTCAATTCATATAGTTTTCAGTATGTGAATTGAAAATTATTTTTTTTTATTATAAATATATCATGCATTGAAAATCCACTCTTATGATTTCGACTTTAAAAAATCCTATGTGTTTATTCAATGACCATAGCAATTTTCCATTCACTTCAACTGAAGCAATAGATTATTCGAAAATTGGCATTGAAAAAAATTGGAAATCACTGTTGTCTTAGGTATAAGATTTGAAATTCCTTCAAGAAGTATTAAATCTCACATTGAGAATAAATGGGTGAAAAAAGCTTCAAAAAATCGCAAACACAAATCAACAACTCCCTCACTGTAAAACGGATTTTTGGCTATGCAAATATGCAGCAAGTGATACATTGTGACGTCACTCGTAAGTGGTGACGCAGTTGCCCTTAGTTTAATATGTTCATGCCGTTTTAGGCGTGGGGATCAATCCTCTCACTCTAATGCCCAGTCCATACTATTAGGTCTATGCTAGAGACACAGTAATGTGCTAGAGAGTTGAAGCAACGTTGGTATATAGGAGGAAGGTTACGAAATGTCATCATATCGATCCCTCCATATTGCGGGGGCGTCAATGAGGTTAAGGTGGAATTCCACGATATACTGATATGCAAGTGGATTTCAGTTTCTGGTATCTGATTGGTAGATAACAACAGATAGCAAAAAAAAAATACCTGCTTCCTCAATAAGATCTATGAATATTCGAGTATATTGAAAATATTGAACTTTATGGTGTTCAATACTGAATGTCAGTTGAGCGAAACTGTGGATATACTCTTCGTATTTGTGTTTGGTTTGACAGATAATTCAACTCGATATATGTGAAAATTGAAAACGAAAGCAAATGAAAAATTGATGACTGTGTATGGTTGGTGAAAATCCGAAAGTAATACCTGTGTTTAAAAAAAAGTGGGACTGTTCCTCATGCAGCAAGAAAGTTTGCCAGAGTATGATAATTACTCCTACATGAAATGGAAAGTATTTGGGTTAACCAGTCGTTCAAGGATCTTTTTCCGAGGCCAAGAAAATGTTAGAGCTATGTATAACTGTGCCCCTTTTGGCACAATCGTGCCACTAATCGCAACCCTGATTACACTTTGAACGTTATCTACGTCTTCTAATGTATAGTGTTAAATTTATATATGAATCCAAATGATTTTATGAACGAAATGCCTCTTCAAAGATATCGCTTTGTAATCATGCAACCAATTGACTTAGGTTGGTCCTCTCCTGTTATTTTGCAATCATTTTCATAAAAGTGCTCCGAGTATATTCTAGAATAATTTGTCGGAATCCACGTATCGGGTTTATTACAAAATGCTATCCACTCTTGCCTTACAAAAGGATTCTTCGGAAATGAGTGAAAACTTAAGGCTCTACTTGAGCTTAATAGCGTTCCCCAAGTGTTCCAACAGCCCGTTACACAGCACGTTTCCCGGCATAATGAAAATCAAAAAGTTTTTTGTACAACA
The DNA here is from genome assembly GCA_032362365.1 of Zygogramma bicolorata. Taxonomy (NCBI): domain Eukaryota; kingdom Metazoa; phylum Arthropoda; class Insecta; order Coleoptera; family Chrysomelidae; genus Zygogramma; species Zygogramma bicolorata. The sequence goes on along the minus strand of JAVJAQ010000900.1, from coordinate 209,159 downwards.
CAATAGCTAGACGAATACACCCAAGAAAAAACATCAACAAGTTATCCTAATAGAAACACTTCAGAGCTAGTGAAATATTACTCTAAGAAACTCATTACACAAATGAAAATTGAATAAACGACTTAAAATACTTAAAAAAGTGATTCCCTAAACTCCACAAAGACAAGAGAGAATATACGACGCAACACAGGTTCAGGTATGTATGCTGTGGCTGTGGGCTGTGACAGTGACAACGCAACAAATCTTTTACTTTCACAACAGAGTAACAAAGACACCAAGAGACAGAGACAATCAGGAATCAGCTACATAAAACATAAATGTTTGTGTGTTCTGTGACAATTTCTTTGCACTTTTTCTGTTTATCTTTGGTTTTATGGGGTTATGCCACCTATAGAGATTTTAAATTTACCCAATTTACTCCAAAATTGCCAACTTCGATTTCCCCAAACCCTGCCCCTAGCCTCAGGTACCCCTTCGCCTATAAACTCGTGACATTTCGTAACTTTCCTATATATGAACGTTGAGTTAAAGTGATCGCAATACCTTGACGTAGACATTAACGTTATCAAATATAACGTTTACGGGTTTTCATGAAATTGAGTTGAAGTCGCTACCATACATGACGTTACTGTTAGCCGTTAACCGGTGCTGCTGTTTTGTGAGTTATTACCACTAATTACTCCATTTGTGAACATTTTCATTGCTGTGAAATAACTGTGGATTAATAGGACGTTTGTTTGGATATTGCGCGGATTCCGAGATTTTGAGCGTATTGACTCCTGAACAAAAATGTTATCCGAAACAAAAAGTCTGAGATTAGTACCTTTACTAGCATCAGGATGTTTTTTCATTGAAAAAAAAATATTGTTCTGTTTTGAATGAAATTAATTTTATATAATTTTATTTAAATTGAAACACTTCAGTTTGGAAGGTGGTACCTTCCAAGCTTCAAAGTACTATACAAACATCGCTATGGATTGAATTGCGATTTAGAGTAGTAACGAAATAGAACTCTGCTGGGATAAACAATAAATCAGGTAATCCAATTCTACTTTAATTATGCGGATTTTCCATAACATTAATTATATAGGCGATTCATGCTAAGGAATACGCCCTCTACCGTGTACGAACATAACTAACGCATGGGCCATAGAATCGTTTGTTATTATTCGCCATATGATTACTGTTCAATTTATATAGGTAACAAGATAAGCTTATTATTATTATATTGTTATATTTATTGTACGATTCTCAATAGGGTACCTACCTAATATTTGTCCTTCTGTTCAAATGAAATTACGGGTTAAATTACATCTAATTGAATTATTTACCATAAATATTATTATTGTACGATTCTCAATAAAGGGTACCTACCTAATAGTTGTCCTTCTGTTCAAATGAAATTACGGGTTACATTACATCTAATTTATATTATTCACCTAGAAATATTATATATTGCCTCTTATTATTCAGATTAAAAGTAGGTTACATTATTTAAGCTCAGTTGTATTATATAAAAATCACTTCTAATTAACATCTCGAGATGAGCAGTCATTTAATACAGTCCACTTATATCTCTTTATCTGGCATTTGAAATTAAAATATTGGAAGCCTTTGCCCGTGTTCTACTTTCGAGTTGCCATTAAATCTCAACATGAAGTTCCATTTGTTTAACATAGAAGTGTTTGGTGGTTGCTTGAAGTCGATCATATTCATTGAAAATATGAATCATTATTGTTTGTACCTACCTCACTGCTCTTCTTGGGCGAAGAAAAATCCGGCAATCAGATTTCATACCTTCCCAAAAGCAGGCAAACCCAGTGTTATTATCGAAACCAAGTTAGGTAACAAAAGAGTTGATGGACAGAAGGAAAGTGTAGATTAAAAACTACTTCAAGATTGGGAAGCCATAGAGGGTCCACACGTTCACCCTTATACCATGCCAAATAAACGGCCTAGTTTTGTCCAGTGAGGGTCGACATCTAAATTATTATTACAAAAAAACTTAAATGTCATTATTGATCAAATATCAATTACATTTCCTCTAATTGGATATTTATTTAAAAGTGTTTTCCAATGAGATTAACCTTCGTTTTGAAAGTTTTGGTTTTTATTAAAATCTGATTCTTGCCTTTCCATCTTTTGTTATTATTAGGCTGGTGGCCCACACGACGGTAACGGCACGATTTGCCGCGCGCGATATATCGCGCCGCATCTGCTGTGTTCTCGCCCACAACACGGTATATCGTACGAAACTCATTTGAATTAAATAGTGCATGTTGCCAAATTGATTTTAGCCAGTTGTTGCTGTGAGCTTCGGAGGGATGGATCGAAGAAAAGTAATTTTGTTAGCTATTGTTTTACGTAGGCGCCGAAGAAATCGAGCTATCAAGATTCAAAGGCCATCCATTTTTGAGAGTTAGATATGCAGATGAGGCGTTTTATACATTATTCGAAAAGCTGAGAGAAAATCGTGGGAAGTTCTTTAATTATTTTCGCATCAGCACAGACACGTGTTTGATTATTTATCTACCGATTAAAAGGGTCTATAATATGTCTGGGCCCTTCCTACAGCCAATTCAATAATATGTTCTTCTGGTTTATATTTCCCTTTATAATTATTTGTCAATTAAATCGATTATTTCGAAGGTAAATTTTCTCTTCGTTGACATGGGTGCCTGTATTTCAATGCATGCACGCAGAAAGACAACACAGCACTTATTAAAAATATCGTCGATGTCGTCCTGTGGGCTAGAACTCATTAAATCCTATTGGCGTTCAGAAGTCATGCGATACGAATTCGCGCGATTTCTGACCGCCATATCGCAAGTGTTTGCGGTAACTTCCTGCCGTCACGGTATTAAATATCGTCGCGGCATTTTTCAACCAGTGGGCGAACAGCGCATTTAATTGTACGAAACAGTTGTGTACGCGATATCGCGTACGATTTACCGCACGCGGCAAATCGTGCCGTTACCGTCGTGTGGGCCACCAGCCTAACGGTGCAATACAAATTCAAACTGATACTGATGTGTTCCTTTTTTTTCATCCATTATAGTATTCATTATTCTATATTTCATAATATGGAAAAAATGGAACGCTCTCGATGCATGGTCCATCATAAATATTATAAAGACATATAATTAACAAATATTTATTGACCTTTGATACAAAAAATTGAGAGGCGACATCATAGAAATCATATTATATATAAGTATAGATATCTATGGGCGACATCTACCAATCAACTGAGTGACCTCATGTCACGTAATTGAAATTTCAGTGATGCCAATCATTGAATGCCAAACAAATATGTGTGCAGCCCGAAATATAAGCATATGGTGTCAATACCAAAGATAATTAGCTAACTCTTTGTCAATAACTTATCAAATATTCCTCGGTCGTCACTCATCTTTGAAGTTTCACTTCCTCATTCCTGTCTCTTTTCTATCTGGTGCCTGATTTTCAAATCGGGTGAACTCTCAAACCAATAGAGAGTGTCAAATGTATTTTTCTATTTCGACTGGACTTTGCTCATAAGAAAGAGATATTCGGAATTACTCTTGATGGGAGAAGAGTTCACCCGATTTGAAAATCAGGCCCCTGCTTAAAGAGGTTTGGGCTCATGCTCAAATCCTCTCATGCAATGGAATTTTCGATAGTTATCCCTCGAAGATGAATGTTGAAAATTTCCACCACGAATAATTTTGAGTGAAATTTTTACAAATGTCGCTGAAATACTGCGACACTTAAGAAGCATGAAAATGTGCCTTTAGGCTAGTTCTGTGTTCTGTACCTTCTGCCTTCCCTTATTTGACCCCTCCAAGTTGGCAAAAAACTTGAAGGTAGATAAGGTAGAAAACTTTGTTTTGTTTTCTGTTTTCTGTGAATGGGGAAGATGACCCAAAGCTTTTAGTAGGTGGCAGCACGACTGCATGTGCCTAACGAGTGACTTTGCAGGTTATGTTTTATTTTTATTTCAATGAATATTTTCAAAAGATATTTAAGAATCATAAGGATGTTTTCTCCAACCGATAGATCTGGATGTTTGTCTGTACCAGAAGTGAAAAATTTGTTGAGGGAACGTGGTGGATCCCTCAAAGGAAAAAAAAAAGATCTGAGTGAAAGGTAAAAAATGCAAACTGATTACAGAGGTGTTTCGTTAAATCATCATAATAACCCACGGATAATAGAGTATACGGTCGTTCAATGCCACGTCATTGACTTGTACATGTTACTGGGTAACCAATCAGAAAACATGATTTGAGCAGGGCTGAAGTTTAAAAATGACACCGGCTGACAATCATGTTTTCTGATTGGTTACCCTGTGAGATGTACAAGTCAATGACGTGGCATTGAACGACCGTATACTCTATTATCCGTGATAATAACCATCTACTAGCCCTGCTACGTTCTTTTGTAAGTGACTGGAGCATAATCTAGAATGTTCAGAAGCCTGAAAGCTCTTTCTTTTCAGGGCTACTTCCGCTGCTTTTTCAGTTTTGTTTCTTCTGGAAATAAATGCGTACCTACATTTTTACATCCGAATGCACTACATAAGACCATTTTATGTCGATTTCAAATCTTTATATTCTTAATTATTGCAAAGAAGGGACGTTTAATGTTTTGAATTGTTGTCAGAGGCTGTCAAAGGTACATGCAGTGGTGGCGCTCCTAGTGGTAGAGTTTTGCAGCCGTCATCCCCATTCTTTATCTTCATCATTGACGCAATATAACATGGACTGGGTGTCGCTTAACCCTCAAATACAAGTTCTTGCGGCCCGAACCAACTAAGGGCATCTGCGTCATAGTCGTCATCGTCATAATGTGTTACGTCATCAGTAATATGTGTTGCATACTTAGATTCCGTTCCGTAGGTAATTAGTTCTTTTCTGGTATCCTATTGATTCTTAAATATTCACTAGATTATTTCCCTCAATGCGAATAAACGATGAAACAGTTGAAGGCTAGACTGCTTTTACAGAGTTTTACAGCGATTAAATGCACTAGACCTTTTAACCGATTAAAATGTTCGAAATAAACCGGGCGTTTGGATCACTTTTCAGGTACTATCTCTGGTACTATATTGTTGCTGTTCGATTTTGATGTTTCCTGAGTTTACATGTTTTCTGGAAATAATCTAAACATATATCCCTCCTTCACCAAGTTCAATCGACCAAAATGCGTGCATTTCCATGATTTTCAAAATTTTGCTTTCAAGCAAATGCTTTCGTGTATAATAGACCTGCGGTCTCGGGATTTTATCAAATTATCATACACTCAAGTCATTTGCTAAGCAAAATTTCGAGAATCATGGAAGTGCAGCACACATTTTAACCGATTAAACTTGGTGCACTCGGGATATAACCCCCGATTATTGAGAAATGTTCAAGAATGGGACCAAATGAAATTGGTGCATATTGAAAATTTTCAATAGTCAATATTTTCGGGTATTGAATAATGTATTTCAATAAACCACTAGGTACCTACAAGATATTTCAGTAATATCAGTGGTGACTCATAATATTCTTCTATAACAGTTATTTTCAATAATAACCAATATTTAGTGTTATTCAAGATTCACTAGAATACCTTATATTTCGTATACATAGTATTCCTTGTTCCTCATATATGGATTTTTATCGATATTGGTAATTTTTTCACGACCTTCACTGTCAACAGTGTCAACCCCCCACTGTAAAACAGATTTTTGGCTATGCAAATATGCAACAAGTGATACATTGTGACGTCACTCGTAAGTGGTGACGCAGTTGCCCTTAGTTCAATATGTTCATGCCGTTTTAGGCATGGGGATCAATCCTTTCACTCTAATGCCCAGTCCCCAGTGCATACTATTATACTATTATGTCTATGATCTTCATCTTCCTTCAGTTCAGTGTACAAAAACAAGTCATCTACAAGTGCGATAAAAACAGAATTACTTTTTACCTAATTGAAAGCTTCATGTATTTGTGATTTTTAAGCGAAATACCTCACCTATATTTGGTTCGATAACATTTTAGCGGCAGTTTGATTTTGTTGGTAAAATAGTTGAAACGTTGACATAAGTTGTTTAGTTGGGTTTCCCCGAATCCAGTACATAGATCTTTTTTATCTATATTTCGGTTTTTAAATAATATACGTATACAAAATGAGTGATTTTACTCCCAGAAATTATCAAGTGGAATTGATGAAAATAGGTATTGAAAAAAATACCATAATATTCTTGCCCACTGGGTCTGGAAAAACATTCATTGCCCTGATGATTTTGAAGCATTTGAGTGAAAGCCTTTCCAGGTAAATATTGTTTCCTTAAAATATTTGATTTACAGATTTTTATTCTTTGTTTTTCCATTTATTGGTACCAACAACCATGCTGAAAACACATTTTTTGAGTTGTAGTCATTAAATTTACACACCTAAATTTGAAGGAATTGGAGTTATGATTTTGAAATGAAACACCAGAAGAAAAAAATGATTTGGACATCAAACTCAGCATTACTTGAGAAATAATCATATACATAAGAATACCAATATGATCTTTTTTTATATTGAAAGTTGTGATGTCATTATTGAATTTTGTACCTTTCTTTTGATAACACTTTTGTTTACTACTGTGAAAAAGGTTTCAGAATAGGTATGTATTTATATACATACATTCTCTATTCACTATATAGAAACCCTCGACTAACCCTCTACTACTGAATTTATGAAAAGAAAATAGAATAATTGATTCTGATAGTGTAGATAGGTATATTTATAATTCAAGATAATTTAAATGAACATTGGGAATGGATGAAAGGGAATAACCTTGCAAGAATCTAACCTCAAATATCTCACGATATCAAGAACACTGGTTGTATAATATAGCTGATTCCGAAACACCAACATACCTTAACCTTTTCACTTATATACCATATGTATTCACCGGTATATAATTTTACATGACAATAAGTTTATCAACTGTATTTTCAAGAAATGATGATACTTGGTTTTCGATTACAATACCTCTTCACCGCAATATATTCGTATTTATCTATAGGTATTCATTATCAACTGATCTCTCAAGAAATTAAGAGACATAAATTTCATTCAATGACTACTACATAATTGTAATCATACAAAATATGAATTATAAGCGAAACATGAAATACTGCCAAAATATCCCTTCAATCTGTCGAGTCCTGTAATGTTCAGATGAATATTTTTTATTAAAATGATATACTTACTTAAATATCCTTTCTGTGAAATTTTTATAATGCAGGACTCTGATCTCAAACATCACACTGACTCTTTTTCTAATAATCTATTCTAATCTGACATGAGAAAAGGGCATAACTGAGTATAATTCAAAATTTAACCTTGTATTGTTGTATTTCAATATCTTCATTGTCAACCATCATCATATTAAACTGATGTTTAAATAACGACAATAAATAGAATGACTTTCAGTTCCCTAAAGGGTATTCACATATTTTCAATATCACTATTATCCTATAGTGTAAAAGCCCCCTCTTTCCCATTGAAAAAAAAAGTCGATACCCATCTCTTGGTAACGAGTGATGTCACTCAATTTTTTGTGGTGAAAATTCTTCAAAAGTTAAGTCATTTCTTGTGTGCTTTGTCCGAGTTCGATATCAAGTCCCGTTCAAAGTAGAGGGGAGAGGGAAGATTTTTTAACGCGTTACAAATAAACGTGTCGCTGAAGATTTTTTTGATATTGAAAGTGAATGTGAAGGTTAAAGTGAAAATTAGTCCACCCTGAAAAACTAACAATTTTTGCAATTGGAATTATTTGGAAAAAGATTAGATTTTTTTGTAGATACGATATGTAGTTACCAGGGTACAAAAATATCATGATGTTTATGTAAATATATCAGAATATCGTATATATATATATATATATATATATATATCCAAGTGTTGAATTTATGGTGAACATTTGTTGTCCATCGTCTCTTGTGAATGAAAAGAAAGCTATTATTGACTGATATTGTACATTAACTAAATAATAAATTATTTCAACACAGCAAAACCAAAAACTAAAATATTTTACAAAAAAAAGGAATCTCGAAACTACAAAGAATCAACATGCAAGAATAAGAAAAAAAAACTACTTTTTGGAAACCAATCAGTGGTTCATTGTCAAAGATAGGTGAATAAAAAATAAATAGAATGTTCGTTGACATATCAAATCATTTAAAAAAAAAACAATATATCTTGCTAACTTTTAGTGAAGTGCCTTTACGACGCGATTTCCAAATCAGATCAGAATATACCAAAATATATATATATATATATATATATATATATATATATATATATATATATCTATAGTCTATATATAGTCTATAATAATATATATAGTCTATAAATATTTAATTTATATCTTGATGTATATCACGATCGAAATGTTGATAAAAAGAAAGCTCCTCAAACCCCACAGTCAAATATAACTGATTAGGGTTTATTTATTTACCTCATGATGAAATTGTTCCCAGGCCCTATCTGCAAGGAGGAAAAATTACAATCATTCTGGTTAACACCGTGGCCCTAGTAGACCAACATGCAAGGTATGTACTGGAACACACCCACTTTGTTGTTGGGAGATATACGGGCGAGATGAATGTCGATTTTTGGAAGAGAGACAAGTGGGATGAAGAATTCAATGAACACCAAGTATTGATAATGACCAGTCAAATTTTAGTCAATTTGGTCAACCAGAACTTCATAGGTATGTACTTATACATAAGCCCATTTTTCAACCAATCGTAGCAATAGACCGCTACTCTAATAATGACATTTCCGGAAAAGCATAATCTTTCAATCAAACTTTATGAATTACAACTTCATACTGAATCAACTGATAATAAAAGTAAATAATTTTACAAATTCCACTATTTCTCTCAATTCATCAGAATGATGTATTGCAAGACTCAATTATGATTAATTTAAAAAACTGTTTCTGTGGCTATCTGTTTGTACAGGGTGTTCTTTTGTGCCTGTAAGTGTTTATAGTTTGTAATGAAATTTCACCCTACAGGATAATATTCTCGAGACAAGACAAGGGGCTTTGCTCCAAGAGAACATCTCTTGAGCTCCTCAAAGTAAATTATGGAATGTCCCACTAGATACACCAAACTTTTCCAGAAAGAATCAATCTGAACCGAATCTGCTTTGCATTAATTGACAAATTGAGCATCTTTGATGCTATATGATATTTAGAAACACGATTATGTATTAGATACAAATTTAGGTAGGAAACAGCATACTTGTATCGGTTATTGACCCCAACTATACCATATAACAAAATGGATGAATAAGGTAAAACTTTACGCACTAGAAAGGCAGAATTATGTATTAGCGACGAGTTTGAGAACAGAATTCCTACTCCTCATGTGTTCGTGATTCAAATTTGATGTTAGAGTAATTGATGTCTGTTTAAAGTTTCCAATCATTCTCATTCTTGTAGATCTCAACAAGGTCAACCTGTTGATATTTGATGAATGCCACCGAGGCGTTAGCGATCAGCCAATGCGCACGCTCATGAAAACGTTCGTCAACCTTCGTGAACCACCGCGAGTGATCGGTTTGACGGCACCTCTGCTCAATGGCAACTGGAAGCCCGATAAAGTTATGGAGGGGGTTTTGGCACTAGAAACGACATACCACAGCAAAGTGGCCACCGTCGACGGTTTGGATAGCGTGGTGGGGTAAGTACAGATCATGGATCGTTAGCTGACTACACCGCATGAAGATTTTCTGTTATTGCCAAAAAATCAAGGTGGCGATTTGTAAATAGAATATGAAAGGTAAAGAATGATGGAGGGGAAATTCAAACTCACAAAACGCGTCAAAACTGGTCGAAAGGAAATTTAACATCAGACTACACAACAGAAGACTTATAGATATTCATACTGTATTAGTGGTGCTCGTGAGAAAAATATTTCAAACCTCTATTCCTGTGGTGATCCATAGTGAATCTTGATGTATAGTAAATCTAGGCTGATTCGGTCCAAGCACAATTGGACAATTCACCGAAAATAGATACATTTATAATAGGAGCATATTCTGCATCAAATCTCGAATTTACGTAGGCAGAGATCAGAGTAGTGAAAGCTGCGAGGTAATCATAACATGGTATATGATGAATTTTTGATTTTATAACATAGATTGGTATTCATAAATGGCCATAGCAGAGACGTTAATTATTTATCCATAATTCAATACGTTTGTAAACTAGTGTTGGTTAGTACAAAACTGAATTTCATTCCACTGCTGAATAGCTGATGCAAAACTTACTTCTGAATAATTCACACTGATCTTCAGATAAATATAGCATACTTACGTTAAAATGATCTTCAAATTATAATCACATCTTACATGTACTTTTGCATCACTTGGAATACAAATAATCATTTTATCAGATATATTTCTAATAGTGTTTTTGCACTCCGTTACTACACAAAATACTTGAGTAAAAAAAAAAACTTTTTCCTTCCATGATCTCTATAACAATTTAATCACGGAACACGTCAGCTATGATTCCCATTTTTATAATTACACTAATTTTTTCGAATTTGCAACCTGGTGAAAGTGTCTTCTGTTCATGAAACTCTTCGATTTTAGATATCACACGAACCCGAAAGAAGAATTCAAAGTCTGCGAAAGCCACGTTCCTTCGTACCACGAACATGTGGCCATAGACATGTTGAAGAGAACCATTGCCGTACTGAAGGTGATAAAAGTTGACAGTTTACAGCTCAATTTTCTGAATCTGATGCCACTAGAATCGAACGATGGCTACAAAAAACTCTGTAACCTGTTGGACGACGTAATTTTGCACATCCAGACCATGGGAACCTACGGCGGTGTCAAATCAGCCATTTCCCACCTCATACAGATCGAGAGGTTCAAACAGTATTGCGACGAGCAGAATTACATGGATATCCTCAATACCGTCCAAACGTCGCTGTCGTTCGTCAAAGAGTTTCTGAACAACACGACGAAAAAATTCGACGAAAAAACTCGAATTTATCGATTCTCTTCACACAAAATCCTGACTCTTCTGGAGATCCTGAGGGAATTCAAAACGAAATCAAACGAAGAATTGTGCGCTCTCATCTTCACCGAAAGAAGATTTTCCGCCAAGGTAATCTACTACATCTTGGACTCTTTGAGCAAGTGCGATCCAGAATTCGGTCACATAAGAGCCGATTTCATGGTAGGTTATAACAATAACCCTTTCAACGATACCAGAGAGAGTTTGTTCTGTGCCAAGAAGAACAAGCAGATCCTGGAAAGCTTCTGCAACAAAGAAATTAACGTTCTAGTCGCGTCCGACGTCTTGGAAGAAGGCGTAGATATTCCAAGGTGCACTCTGGTGGTCAAATACGACAAACCGAAAGATTACAGATCGTATATACAGTCGAAGGGGAGGGCCAGGCACAGAGCCAGCCTTTATTATATGATCTTGGAAAGAGATGAGGTCAGCAAGTATTTGGCAAAGTACAGGGATTTCCAGTTGGTGGAAGAAACACTGAATGGGGTGAGTATTTCATGCAATTTCGGTGTAGTCGGACTAGTTACTTTGACATTTACTTATTTATTCGATTTATTACGAATGATTGACGGTTCTGTGGTACTTGAAACGATTATGGAAATTTGTGTCTCGTAAATAATTTCCGTTTTATTTAGAAATGTTTTACACTAAGCATTATTGTTTTGTAGATGTTTTTTGGTCCAAGGTACTTGTTTCAGAAATTTTGACACCTGGCGTATTTTTGGCGTATTTAGGTTTCGTTTAACTTTTCTAAGAGCTCAGTTCTTTAATGTTTCTAGTTGCTTTTTAAGCTTATAAGCGCAGAATATAGAAATTAAATCAGAAATGTAACAGCCTCTTTCACGCCCAAAATTTGAAAGCTCAACAATCTCCGGATTGATGACGGTAATTTTATTCAGAGTGAAGTGACAGATTTGTTGAACTAATTTTTTTCAGTCTGCCTTTGGAGAGGACTGATAGAATGTTCACTAATTTTCAAAAATAATGAAAATTATTAGAGTTAAGCTACATGAAGGCTGTTCGATGACTAGAAAACGGCTCTCTGCGGCGAGGCTACAGTTTATGACGTTACCTCCTTTATTGGTGCTCATCTGTCATATGTTCACTGTGTTTACATACTTCTGGTATGTTCACGAATCTCATGATAATAGAATCCTAAGTATATGATGAGTTATATAAGTGATGTTTTGTTTCTGTTCAAAAAACAATACACGCTTAGTTTTTATCAGCGTTCCGAATAAAATTGAACGTAAAAAAGTGGTTTGTTGCCCTTAGGAGAGATAGTTTTGAATAAGAGTATTTGTATTATATAGGCAAACTGAATTATATCATGAAATATATCAAATAACAAACAATAACATATATTTAGTCCAGTAACTGAAGATCCGAAACTAGGGAAAGCTGTGAAGCTGTCTATGCTTTCTTCACTTGTGGCTCAATTTGTAGGTCGTCACAGATGTTTTCAAAGGACCTAAAACTTGACACGATTGCGTTCATGGCAATGGCCGAAAATGGCCCCCCAAACCCAGATAAATGGGTTTCCCGCCAATATCTGGCTAAATATACGAATTAGAGAATTTTCGTTCATACAAAAATTAAAGATCGTCTCATTATCTACAAAAATGACCCTCATCATTTTTTCCGAAAACCCAACAGTTTTCGAGATAAAGGGACCCAAAACTCTCCTCATTTCTCATTCGCTTGGAGGCGGGCGGACGAATTGTTTCATAACTTAGGCAAAAACTGACATTTTTCAATGATTCAAAGTTCAAGATAATGAGGAAACCCGTAGCTATCATTCCATGTATTTCGAAGTTCTTTCTTATTTGGCAAAAAGATTCAATAAGCTGTGAAAGTTTTTTTCCGCACCATTTCGACACTGTTTCATTAATTTGTTTACATTTTTTTCAAAAAAAGTCTTTTGTCGGAAATGTTTCTTTATAATGAGTCCTGGGGGGGTCTTGAATGATCTCTGAATTTTTTTTTGTACTTTCCCCGCGTTCTAATAAATGATCCATTTGTTTATTTACATTTTTCATGCGATTTCGGAGTTAGGTATGTAGAATCTGCGGAACAACCGCGAATTAAAAAATTATTAGCCATAAAAAATATAAATGTATTCGGAAACTAGAGCATCTTGGCTTCAAAACGATGTGCATGGCAAGTCGATAAAATGGCTAATAATTTTTTAATTCGCGGTTGTTCCGCAGATTCTACATAACTCCGAAATCGCATGAAAAATGTAAATAAACAAATGGATCATTAATTAGAACGCGGGGAAAGTACAAAAAAAATTCAGAGATCATTCAAGACCCCCCAAGGACCCATTATAAAGAAAAATTTCCGATAAAAGACTATTTTTGAAAAAAATGTAAACAAATTAATGAAACAGTGTCGAAATGGTGCGGAGAAAACTTTCACAGCTTATTAAATCTTTTTGCCAAATAAGAAAGAACTTCGAAATACATGGAATGATAGCTACGGGTTTCCTCATTATCTTGAACTTTGAATCATTGAAAAATGTCAGTTTTTGCCTGAGTTATGAAACAATTGGTCCGCCCACCTCCAAGCGAATTCATAGACAACAGAATTCCTATAGAGAAAGCGGCAGCTGAAATGAGGAGAGTTGTGGATCCCTTTATCTCGAAAACTGTTGAGTTTTCGGAAAAAATGATGAGGGTCATTTTTGTAGATAATGAGACGATCTTTAATTTTTGTATGAACGAAAATTCTCTAATTCGTATATTTAGCCAGATATTGGCGGGAAACCCATTTATCTGGGTTTGGGGGGCCATTTTCGGCCATTGCCATGAACGCAATCGTGTTAAGTTTTGGGTCCTTTGAAAACAACAGGTTGGTCCCTTCATTTACTGGACTAATTGCCTTCCTACGTCACACAAATATGAATAACTCAACATGGCTTGACGAATCATGACAATGCAATGAGTGTAGGCAATGACTACCTTCTCACCCCTTTTCACAAATGATTTACTAATCAGAAATATAGTACTTACTGCTGTACCATAGTTTGTGGTTGATTAAAGTCTATACACTAGACTAAAAAATCGGAAACCATTGTTTCATCTACTGTTGGAAGGTTTATATATGAAAAAACCAGGACAGGATTTTTTCAGTTTTTCAATCTTTCAGGCATTCCTTGTTAGTATCATTCTTATCGTTTCACACATTTCAAACAGGATATTTTTGTTCTCGTGAACATCCCTATTGGATGATACTTGAAAATCCGTGATAACATACTCAAAAACTCTTTATTTTTATGCCCTTCACTATAGTTTACAAAACCGCTGTACGTGTTTCACTGTACAATAGCTACTTCAGGCGTTTTCTAGTACTGCCATAACACTTCTGAAGAAGCTATTTTTTAGTGCTTCATTTAAATAATAAAACCCTGGGATTTTCGATATATGGATCGAATGAACTAAACCATCATACTGTAAAACTCTCAAGGCTAAATGTCCACAATTTTGTGAACTAACGGTGTCACGTACTGAAAGAGGACTTATATAACAATTATTTTACTCAAAATTCCAGATGAGTTGAAGGAAATTGTGAGTCTTTATGAACTCTATTTTATAATGTTAGTTGTCTTAGGGTATACCATATATTCCAAAAATAAAAACTGATTTTCGCACAGATGTTGTGTAGTTGTGGTGGCGGGATAGATTTTTATTATTTGTTGGTTTGATTTGATCGATCCAAGTATTGGAGTAGTTTTTGACAGATTTCTCTAATCCATCCAATTTTTATATAGTTGGAGTCATCCAACATCCATAGTTTTTGGTATTTGCAAGTATGATGATACCTATCTAAACTTGTTTCTATGATAATTCATAAATATTATAATAATATTAAATCACTTTCATCTTTGAAATAATGGTAAGTAACAGTTGAAGCATTCTAAACGTATTTACTGTTGACCTTCTTTTCAACCCAAAATGTTTAAGCCTGGAAGATGATTATTCCCATTATTTACCCTAATCCACTCTTGCTTGTGAGATTCCAGGTGCGTCGGAGATTTTCTGAGTTGCTAGTCTGATATTAGGTGTGTCATTGTGTACGCTATTTGGAGTTTTTAGGTGCTCCTTGACGTTTCTATGCGTTTTTTCTAGACGCTTCTCGTCATTCCTGAAAAAATTGTTTGTGGCTTGATCCCCGATTTTTTTTATCTTTCTGGTGCACCATACCCAACTAACATTTCAGGACAGTTATTCCACATGCCGGGGAGAAATGTCTAAAAAAAAGATAATACTGGTAGTACAGGCCTTGAATATTTAACTTCAAAGTATAAATAATTCATAAGTAGCAAACTTGGTTAATTACAGGAAAGTAATCACCAGTAAATCCCCTTCAAATTCCATAAGCAAGAAACATGTGAGAAATTACCTATTTTCTCCTTCAAAAATGACCCAACCGTCGCAAGGATTGGGGCGGTTTGAATTCTGGTATTATTTAGGGTATAATTTACGAAGCAAATGTCATCATAACCCAATGAATGTTTTGGTATTCTCTCTTGGTGAATATTTACCTAAATGTGACTAGATATAAGCCGTTACGGTCAGGGAATATAAAGGTTATTATTTAACAGGTCTAATAGTTCAATTATTAACTTGATTTCATACCGTAAGAAGAAGAATATTGACTTATAGGTACATTTCAAAAATTACGCCATATTTAATTAGAATATCTGTTTTACCCATCAATATATATCGATAATATATTGAATTTTAGTTTATTCTGACGATTTATTTCTGAATAATGGCTGCATATGACATTTCAAAACCATAACTTTGCAAAAAGAGTGTTTTTTGGAGAAAAAAATTGAACTTGTGTAATCAATCTGAATTATTTTTGCATTAAATCGCACATTTAAAGAGGCCCGTGAATTTTATGAAGGTAAGAACCATTATTTTACAGAAAATTTCGCGCCGCAAGGAGAATATTGTTGAGGAGAGAGCATGTAGCTACCGTATGACAATAATTTTTATATTCCCATACTTATTGTCAGCATTTTATGTAGACCACAGCTGATACGTTGTGGCAACCAAATTATGAGAAGTTGAGATAGAGATAATATGTATATATATATGTACGCTATTCATATAAAGAAACCTCTCTTTGTTTACTCATTCGTCCAAGGGAATAATTGGTAACAGAAAGGTTGATTTAAGCTTGATATTTACTTATTTTTGACCAATTTCATGTCAAAATTACTTATTTTTACCCTCAACCTAGTAAACTAAATGTTCAAATATTCCAATTTTCGACGTCCAAATTACTTCGAATTTTTTCCCCACATTGGTAATTACAAGGTAAAAATTACGTTATCTAGTCTTCTTTCAGAAAGGTCGCCGACCTGATTGAAGGTAAGATTAACGTAATTATAACTAAAAATGTTAGTTGGGTAATATATAGACATTTCGGTAAAATTCCATTAATCGGACTCCGCCTCGAGAATGAAAAATTTCTGGTGGAACTTACGTATTTCGGCCTCCTGAACAAAAAATATAAATGAAATTTTTGGGGCTCTCAACTAGTTTCGGAGATACGGCCCCCCAAAGACAGGAAATCGGGGTTTTACGCCTATGTTTGTTTCTCATCCAATTCCGCTCGAAATTCCTCCTATCTATCAGCACAATATACACATTCTATACCACCTTCTTCATCACTTTCCAACAGAATCATAAGCATTTTTTCATTTTTACTGCAAAACTCCAAAATGTAAAACGTCATAGGAATTCGAGGTTAGCAAAACAGGAACGCGCATCGCGTTCCTATGAAGTTTTACATTTTAGAGTTTTGTAGTGAAAAATGCTTATTACTCTGTTGGGAAGTGAAGAAGAAGGTGGTAGAGAATGCGTATATTGTGCTGATAGAAAGAAGGAGGAATTTCGAGCGGAATTGGCTGAGAAACAAACATAGGAGTAAAACCCCGATTTCCTGTCTTTGGTGGGCCGTATCTCCGAAACTAGTTGAAAGAAAATTTCATTTGGATTTTTTGTTCGGGAGGCCGAAATACGTAAGTTCCACCAAAACTTTTTCATTTTCGAGGCGGAGCCCGATTAACGGAATTTTACCGACATTTCTTTGGCGATTCAAGGAGCTTTTCTGAAGCTTTCATGACTACAGTTTGGCAAACATAGCTGAAACTATGAAATTATCACTGCACTATTTAAATCTTTTCCTTTGAGATTCGATTGAAACTCCATGTTTACTATATATAAATTTTTCACAGACTGTACCGAGTTGTTAACTTCACAAACGTTAAATGGTAAGTGCCTTCTCACTGGAATCCGTCGTACGACGAATGCGCATCATGGGCGTGTCTATTTTCACAGTTTCAGCTATGTTTGCCAAACTGTACTTGAAATATAAATGTGTCAGTAACCATCACAGAATTATTAATTGAAATCATAAAAGCCCACTTCATTTTGGAAAATGTTAAAATAGTCTAGAGAATATAATGTATATTTTTAGCACAAAACTTCGACTCATTATTCGAATATGTTTTATTTTCTATTTTCCTTTGAGAAATCTACCGGGCGATTGAAACTCAATCTTTATTATCCTTTCAAACCTCTTCAAAAATAACCTCTATCGTGATTTTTTTCAGTATTTAGTCGGTAAAAATACAGAACGGAAGGAACCTTCTCAGGATGAGATAGACAAAATGTACAATGAAGATGAACTACCGCCCTATTATGTTAACGGGCCCGGATCAGCTCAAGTCAATATGCTGTCGGCAATTCCGCTATTGTGCCAGTACTGCAGTAGTTTGCCTTCCGACTCGTACACAACGTATGCGCCAGAGTGGTACATAAAAACAAAAAGCATTTCGTCCGAAGAGAAATTGTATAGCGTTGTCATTATGTTACCCACCATGTGTCCGATATTGGATATCATCGAGGTAGGTTTCCCTTTATTCTTCCTTTTATTATGTTAACTTGCAAGAGCGTCAGTTAACCAACAACACACGTTCTTACCTGGGACGTGTCTGGGATATTCCGGAAATAAACATGGGATCCCAATCTTTCCCGACAGTAGCTTATCTTTTTTTTCAGTTGTTTAGTGGTAAAACGGCCTATAAACCATGCCAAAAGCAGACACACCTACTAGAAATAAATTTCAATGGTGGTTGGTTATTGTTCCTCATAACTATAGTTATCCTTTGTTGGAGTTGATTGATATCCAACCAACAAAGTGAATAGAAAAGAGCTCTAAATGAAAAAAAACATGAAAAAAATGACAGAAAGGTGGTAGGTTGATTCTGAACATTCATCTTTAGATTGCCACCATTTTTCATCACATAATCTGTGCCTTGAGTAATTTAGCAAAAGTTATCATTTGTTCTGTTTATCGTTTTTTTTATCCCCGATTGAGTACGCTAGAAGAAAATGTTTTTATTTAGTGGAAAAAGTTGTCGAAATCGCCTACAGGGCAATCCAAAAAACGACTAGATTAGTTGTACTAAATTGAAAAAATCTTCACAGATAATTTTGCTTCAGAAAATTGCTCTTCTTGAATCAGGGGTCTCTACGGAATCATAGGAATCTCCTACGATTGAGATGACAAGTGGTAAAAATGTTTCATTCGTATATTCATGAGAAAAGCCATTTTAAAAGAAGTCTACTACCTCAAAACTACTGCTATTATGAATTATTTTCAATATTACACGGTGATGAAAAAAATCCATACAATTAACTTTCGAAGTTATATAATTTATTCTATAGTTGTAATCATCAAATGATATGGATTGACAATTTTCAACTCTTCTGTCTGCTATTGATACTTATGGCCAACGCAAAATAAGGATCTTCTATTTCACAGATCTGAGCATTGATACTACAGTTACTGATGTATGCAAAGTCATAAAAAAGAATTTCGTTTCTATGGATAGCAAATGCAATTGTACCAAGGGTACAAGATATTTAGGCTCTGAGAGCAGATGGTCTCTGGCCGGAGGAGTTGAAAGTTGCCCGAAAGTATATTTATATTTGCTAGGGAAACTCTAAAAGTCGAAACGTTAACATGCAGAAAAACTTTGTGTCTCATTATGTTCTGTCCATTTCACTGTTTTATTTTATAACGTTATCGAATGTTTCTTCACATATTAGCTGCTCCCCAAACAGATATCAAATATTGTAAGGTAGAATCAACAGTGGTTCAGTAAATATCTACGAGGTACAAAATCTCTTCTTCTAATCAGAAAACCAATGAAAGGAGATATTTTTGTCGTTTCAGCTGGGAAGATATTTATTTTTTTCTATATAATATTTCGTAATTGAGTAATATCCTTTGCCAAATAAATGAAAGTTGCATTAGCTGCAAATGATTTTAATCTTCATCAACATCTCTTGGACATCCCATCTGCACCCATATACCGACGGTGGAGTCTAGAACATAAGTAGGACATACCTGAGACGTTCTTGTATTCTTAGGTTAGATTGACCTGAAAATATAAAGGGAACTCAGTTCAGTTTTTTTAATATAACATCATTTTCTCTATCGCTACCAAATTTCCATTTTCATGCCTTTAGGGTCCACACATGAAATCACAAAAAAGTGCAAAAAGAGCTGCAGCGCTTGAAGCGTGTATTTTGCTTCACAAAGCTGGTGAATTAGACGATCACCTCTTACCTCGTAAACAAGAAATCAAAGAAGAAGACGTAAGTTTTCTCTTCAGACATTATCCGGCCGAAAAAGATATATTTGCAGGAAACACCAGGACCAGAAGATTACACAAAAAACAGGTAAGGAGCCATTCAGTAATGATGAATTTTTAATTTCCTTCATTAGAAATGTTGAGGCCTCGATACTAGTTCTTATATTCTCATGAATAGTGTTTGAAAGTCTTTATTTTGTGGTGGATTAATATTCTCTTTGCAGTTTTCTGGCTTGTTAACATACCACAATCTAAAAAAAAAATGAGAATTAATTTTGGAATCTATACAAGATTTCTAACATTATAACTGTTGCCGATCTCACACCCATTAGTCATAGTAGACTTACTCCAGTAAAGGAAGTAAAAACTGGCAGGACTAATTCGAGACCATATAATAATGAAACCAATCGATAAATTATCATTTTTTAACATAAAAACATTGAATGCAATTTTTCACAAAAATGCACCCCTTTCGAGTAATAGCGCAAGGAAAAGTGTGATTTTTGCATAAAAACTTTAAAAGTCTTTAAAGTTTTTTCAAATTTACTGAAAATCTGTTAGTATTACAAAAAAAAATTATATATTACTTATATGAAGTATTTTAGTTGACAAATAAAGTGGCTTTTGCTTTATTTTTGTACGATTAATATTAAAGGAGATATGACATGGCAAAAATGTTTCCTTAACGAAAAATGAAGAAACCGGATCGTTCTGGCGTAAATATCTCGAAAAATATAACTGTTACAAAAAAATTATTCGTATCATTTTGCAAGATGACAAAATCGGGAAAATTTTGAGACCAACCAGAACCGTTTAAAATAAGAAAAAAAAAAGTTATGGGCAAAATAATTTTTTTCAAAAATTTTTAATGCCAATTTTTTAGCGCCATATGGGCTAAGGTGCATGGAAAAAAAATCCTTCGGTGAAAAGTCAGAACACTTCGTCCTAAATATGTCCAGCCATTTTTGGTCCCATCGGGTCGGGTAATTATTGTTTATGTTTTGGCCTGCTAAAGTTGGGTAAAATCGTATATTTTTCAAAACATTTTCAGTTTTTGTCCAGCAGCGTGAACATTATTTATTTTAAACAGCCAAATTTTTTAACATTCATTCCAGGATAGTTGTATTTCAATTTTTTGTTATAATTTTTCATCTGTAAGCAAATTTGTCCGTTTAAAACTGCCTATTTTATGTTTATAACGGTAAATGCTCTTTTTTGTCGGGCGAAATAAAAAAAATTGGCCCATCCAATTCAAATGTTGCATATGACATGAAATTTCGGCGATAACCTTAGCTTCAAAATGGTTCCTGGTACATCTCGTTATCATTAGCTAAAAAAAAGTTATGGCCAAAAAACCTTTTTTTTCCATCAATCACATAAAATTTTCATAGTTAATCCATTGGGACCCTCTATTTATAAGTTTTATGAACATTTTGGAGCTTTGCCCAGTAACCAAACTTGTTTACTCGGATACTTGACACATTTTTTGACAAATTCCAAAAAAATTCAAGTTGATCTGAGTCTCGAATTAGTCCTTCATTTTACTAAAAAATTTACTTCCTTTACTGGAGTAACTCACAGGAAGGAGTTCAACTAAGACCACACCGCTGAAGGTGGCTGCCGCAGATGCAGCCAAACGCTCCGGAACTCAAAATTACAGGACACGGCCCTCAAGCCCGAAAAACTTGCGATGTATGAACACCGACTGTGAAAGACTACTTTTTTCATGTTGTCTATATCTTTTATCTTTTCAGACAGTGGAGAGACATAAGCTACAACGTTCGTTATAGGTTGTATGCCTATCCATGCACTGAGTGGTCTGTTTCTATTTCCAATTTCCGTCAATATTTTTTTATGAAATTCTCAGGAGATCATTCTTTTTTCAATATTGATTTTATGAAGTTGACCTATTCATCGATTTATTTCATATTATTTTTGTTCTATCATATATACAATTGTATAGATTTCAATATTGATTCTCAATTTTTTCAGATTCTTCGATTGAATGGTTCTAAAGATTGCTTTAGTGTTCATAGTAGGACAGAATTTAAAACATTCTATTTAAATGATAGTTCTAATCTTAAAAGCCCTTTTGGAATTATGACGAAATTGGGGAGAATTCTCAGGTAGCCACATACAGAAGCTATCTGGCAAATTCGAAATAATAATAATGAAAAGATTTTAGCAGGAGAAGCACCGAGAGCAAGAGATACTTTTTCAAATGTTAATTTTTTTCCAGATATCGAAATACGCCCAAGGACAAATACAGCCGAACAAAAATCATTTCCTCCACATAATAGAATTAGAACCTGTTTTCAAGAACGAGTCTGAGGATATAAACATCAAAACTATCTGCGATGTGTATACGTCCCCGCTATGTTACGGATTAATAACACCAAACGCTTTGCCAACAATATGCAGTTTCCCCATATACGTCACCATGGGAACGTTGAATGTAACTTTGAAGATGAATCAATCGATCGTAACGTTGACCCAGAAGCAAATCGACAGCATCAAAAAGTTTCATTTTCAAGTGTACGACGATATCCTGAAAATAGTGCAGTCCTTCTTCATGTTCGACAATTCCAAAGAAGGTGAAATGCTCTTACTGGTCGCGGTCGATAAACGAACTTCAAGCATCGATTTCGACGCCATGACGCAACACGGGGAAGTCAGGAGATGCACAGAGCCATCTACTACGGAAAAACAAGAATTGATCGTCAATCAGGAGACATACTTGAAGAAAATCATTCACCCATGGTATAGACCGGATTCGTCGACTTACATCGTCACGGAGGTTTGTCTCAACCGAAACGCTTACCACGTGTTTCCCAACGAAGCGTTCGGCACCTTCAAAGACTACTTCGAGGAGAAGCACAAGATACGAATAGCGAACCCGACGTTGCCTTTGCTTTTCGTGAAGGGACTCACGAAGCGCATAAACTTCATCAAACCCATCGGAAAAGAGTCGAAGAAGAAGAGAGACAGGAACTACGAGGAAATGACGGAGTATCTGTTGCCCGAGCTAGTGGTCAAGCAGGACTTTCCGTCAGCGTTGTGGATACAATCTAACCTGCTGCCGACCATCATATCCAGGGTGAGCTTCATGCTGCAATTGGAAGAACTCAGGCGCAAGATCGCGAAAGAAGCGGGCATGGGAATAGATCTCGTGCCTGTGAAGAAGCCTTTGCAGCTGGACAACTATTTGCTCGACTACGTGCCTTTCGTCGAAGAAGAGACCAGCAACGAATTAGCCCCAGAGGCTTATTGCTTGGTGTTGTACGTGCCGCCTTCTACGGAGCACGTCAACAAGGACTTCTCTAGGAAAATGCTCGAGGCGCAATACCCGTGGAAGGACGAAGAGGAGCCGAAAGACATAGAGCGTGACCTCACTGCCATGGTGATGGACGTTGCCTACTACGAAACGTTCATGAGAAAGGGGGCGAGCGGGAAGCAACGCGACAAAAACGCGATATTCAATCAACCGCACCGGCTGGCGCTGACGTATCAACCGGACTTTGTTCCGAAGCGGTTGCAAATCCTCGACAGGGCTTTCACGACTGAAGGTCCGGAACTGCGCGAGCTCTACCGAGCCTTGACGACGGCCAAGGCGAACGATATCGTCAACTTGGAGCGATTGGAGACTCTCGGCGACTCTTTTCTGAAGTACTTGACGTCCGTTTATATCGCACTGCGCTTTCCGCACTACAATGAGGGCAGGGCGACGAGCCTGAAGGGAAGGATGGTGAGCAACAAGAATCTCTTCTACCTGGCGGTGAAGAAGAATCTCGGAGGGATAATGAAGTACAACGAGCTCTCGCCGCGTAACAACTGGCTGCCACCTGCTTTCACTATTCCCGAGGAAATGCAGAAGAGGATCCAGAAAAAAGAACTATCGATCGGAGCGCTGTTTGGTCTGAGTATTTCTTTGGAGGAACAGCTGTCTGGCAAGCTGGAGGAGGAGACCATAGAGTATATACGGGAGGAAGATAATCCACCCGAAGATACCGAAGAATCTTCGTATCACACCATGAGTTCGTACCTGAAATGTCAGTACATAAGCGATAAGCACGTAGCAGATGTTGTGGAGTCGCTGATCGGGGCTTTTCTGGAGTCCAACGGACTTAAAGGTGAGTTGCATGTTTATTTTGTAGCGAAAATGACTTGGCGCCCAACGTGGAGCCATTTTGTGCTAGTCCAAGAAGGGGTTTTCACAGATTAATAACCAATGACTCATTTCTTTGAAAATTGAAACATCTGTCGGAAAAGGTGCAAACAATGCGGTAAGTAGCGTTTTTCTAGCGATAAATACTGTTACGTCCTAGCGCCGGCCCTGACCATATCGTAAACGCAAGGCGAAGGATCGCGTCGTAGCGAACGTCATTTTCCAGGAACCCGTGGATCCGCCTGGAGAATTCGAGACACGTCATCGGGGCTTCTCTGGAGGATTCTCGATGGTTACGCAGATGCATATAAGCATCGTGATGTCGCGGCGGGGGAAGAATTTGTATTACAGGAAGTTAGTGATTCGGCAGTTTTATTCAGAGCTAAGTGACGAGAGTTTAGTAGAGCTAAGTGGAAAGAGTTTTGTTATTGCTAAGTGCGAAGGTGTAGAATTTTTTGTACAGAGAGTTTAAGTACCGAGCATTGGAAAGTTATCGGAGCGATTTAAGTGATTGTGTTGTATTGCATTGTGATAGAGAGTTATAATAAAAGTAGTTTAGTGTTGTTTGGTGTTCTAATCGACGAACCCAAGGAAATATCGTAACAATACCAACTGCCAATTGAAATAGTTAGGGAGAGCGGTATTTTTCTCGACAATTTTTTTCATCAACATATTTCTGATTGTTTTCGGGTTCGTTTGCCGCGGCTGAGTAGCCTTTATGAAAGGCTAAGTTCCCATTGCGAGTTGTCTCAATGGTGTGTTTAAATTTTTTAGTGTACTTTGAAACAAAACAACATGTTCCGTCATCTGTAAACGTAAGGACCAAAAACCTGAAAACCACAGATCCAATATCCGAAAACAGTCACAAAAAATATATTGGGTAGCGGCCGTTTTTTTGAGTAAAATTCGTTGAGAAAAGTCAGCTAGTTTTGCTCCGTTTACCTGAATGTCCGGGAAATTTAACATGTGTATGAAAATTTCAAAGTTTTCAATGTTTGAATCTCTATATTGAAATCCATATTAAAAAAATAGTTGAATTTGTAATTTCAATCATTATAGCCATAACTTATTCACCCTGAAAACGGTAAAAGGGGGTCCCGAGTTTCAATCATCTGCCAATGGATTATGGCAATTGAAAAACCATACCATTTGTTTTTATTCTGATATTGGTTGATGATTTCGTGTTCGATACAGCTTTAAATATTCTAGATAGAGAATTCAGAGGAGTTTACTGTTTTCTTTCAATTCGAATATATTTTCCACTTTATGTTTTGTTCAATTTCTAGTTTCTGAAACTGCTTCAGCTCAGTGAGTGCTGTTTCCTTTTGACTATTTTAATTTTGTAATTTGATGTGGTATGGTTGATATACAGTATTTCCTTGTTATTTTCAAAGATAAAAGAAATGTATTTCTTCCTCATGTGATTGTAATATTATATGATGTTTCTCTTAGACTATAGACTATAATACATTTCATCATTTTCATGTTGTTTTAGGCCTGTATATTTGAATTTTCAAGTGAATATTGTCAGATTATACTATATCTTCAGATTGGTCGAAAGGTTATTAGATTCATTCCTGGGTGAACTATTTATCGAGATAAATATTTATCTTTTGCCGAGATTTGTTATTCACTCTCAGTCGGAATAATTTCATAAAATGAACAAGAAACTGTTATTGGCGATATCAGTTTCCATACATTTTGTGTTTCAACAAACTACTGCATGAAGCTACATGGTACTACATGGTAAATATAATTTACCTACATGGAAGTTGAAAATATAATAATGTAGGTTCATTTTGGTTTATTTCTAATGGATGCGTTTGGCAAACCAACGATATTTAAAGGAAACCCAGTTGTGCCACGAGGATTGCTGCATATAGGCAATGTTGGGATTATTCTCTGAAGTATTGGAGACTTTTTGAACAATAAAAATGAACTGGCCCTAATGAGGGACAGATGATGAACTGTGGCTGTACTTGGGAAATGGCTGATGAAAAATTATAGTTTCATTTTCAAAAACGGAGTGAGGCTTCAGTTATTGTAGAGATTTACGGTTTCGATGGAGAAAATGACTACCAATATCTTTTTGGTATGTTTGGTACTAAGATAATGTGTGGTGGCTACAATATCGTGTCTGGGTTAGCTTGTTTTGCATAACAACATTGTTGTGTACAGCGAGGTCTGAACACTTTGTGATTTCCAATAAGTAGAATGAAATTTTGAAAAAAAAGACAAAGAGGTTGGTAAGTTTCAAAATAGTTCGAGAAATTTATTTCCTACCTCGTCTTCTATTGAGTGAACCAATGGTCCCTTTCCTACCTTAAAATAGGTTAAAAACAGTCACATTCTTTTCTCGAATTTTTTTGAATAAAAATTACGTTTCGACTTCCAAACATCGTACTTTCACGAGCATAACTCAACGTGGATGACAAACAAGTAACGTGTTGACTCTTTTTCAGGTGGGCTCAAGTTCGTAGAGTGGATCGGACTGATTCCCCGATCGGAAAACCTCGAACAATTACTGAAACGCCCGCCTCCCTCTCCGGTACTGAACATAAAAGACAACAAGAAAAAAATCGAGTATCACTTGCCGCAGTGCGCGCACATCGAGAAAATCTTGGGGTACACATTCCGGAACCGCGCCTACCTCTTGCAAGCTCTCACCCACCCCTCCTACACCCCGAACAGGATAACGCTCTCCTACGAAAAACTCGAGTTCCTCGGAGACGCCTTGCTGGACTTCCTCATAACGTGCCACATTTACGAGTCCTGCGGCAACTTGGACCCCGGCCAGTTGACGGATCTCAGATCGGCGTTGGTGAACAACAACACGTTCGCTTCGCTGGTCGTGAGGAACGGGCTGCACAAGTTCCTGCTGATGATCAATTCGAAGCTGCAGGCGCTGGTGGACAAGTTCGCCGTCATGATGGAGCGCAAGAACTACGAAATCGACGACGAGGTTATGATTCTGCTCGAGGAAGACGAGAACAACATCGCCGAGTGCGTGGACGTACCTAAGGTTAGTTACGCTTTGTATCCTGCCGTTGGTTATTGATGCTGATGGTTTAGGTAGTGGAATATCAGTTGTAATTTTCGATACCATATAGACGTCACAATCCTAAGAATCGATAATATTTAAGCATACGAAAGCGGCAGTATCGTCGGTTCCTTTGAAATGCATAAAAATTTTATACAATAACTCATTCATACCTGTGATAAGCATACAATATCCCATACATATAATACCAGACATATCGAAAATCTCAATGTTTCATCTCATCAACTAACTCTCATTTAAGTAATATGTGCGGTAAATTATTTTTTGTAATAATAAGGGGCTTCCAAAAATAGAACATTAAAAGTGAATTGGAAGATACGACGGCATATTAGGGTCACTATAAACATAAAAAATAACAATCTGTCAATGTCGTATTGACAGATTAAAAATCTGTCATTGACAGATCATAATCTATCATTGACAGATTATGATCTGGCATTGACAGATTATAATCTTTCATTCTCATGAATTTCTGTTACGTTTCACGAGGACGTTTACAAATAGCAACATTTGGATTACTAACTGAAATATTGACGACATGTTCGACAATAAAAATGTACTGGCGTTGAACGACGATAACGCTAAATCCTGTACTTGAAAGAAGGATTCATGATAAAGTGACATTTTTCGAACTAGTGTCTTCGTTATCGAAGGGGTTTGTTGTTTTTGAGGGGGGAAACTTATGGTCGGTTCATACACCACACTTTTACTTTTACTTTATCTTTTATTTTTACTTTTACCTTAAGAATGGAATTGGACCGTTCATACACCAGTGTTAAAGTAAACAGGACGCATGCGCAGTGATCAAAAACAAACGAAGAAGAAGAAGTAATTGTGGGTTACGTCATTGTTTTGATTTGCAATTTGCTATTTTGTATCGGATAATGACAGATATTTCAGAGAACACCCATTTTAAATCATTTCTGTAAAATATTCAGAAGAATACGTTTCCTTATAATGTTGGTGGCACTGCTTGCTGTGATGACTTCACATGCACGCGTGCGCAGTCCCTAAAATTATTGAATCATCTGATTCTTAAAGTAAAAGTTCTCATCCTTAAACTAAAAGTAAAAGTGCCGTGTATGAACGCCTCGATTGATTTACATTGTGACAACTTTCTTAAAGTAAAAGTAAAAGATAAAGTAAAAGTAAAAGTGTGGTGTATGAACCGACCATGAGTACCTTTATCTTTCCTGTCCGTTTGGTACTAGGATAATGTGTAATAATTATTGTAATATCATGTTTTTGTAACAGAGCTGGTTTGTACACGTTACCAGGGATCTAGGCACATTTTCGAATGATTGTATACGAAATTATTTTTTCACAGATACTCGGCGACATCTTCGAGGCATTGGCTGGCGCCATCTACTTCGACAGCAATAAGAATTTGCAAACCGTGTGGGACGTTTTTTACAAGTTGATGTGGAAGGAAATCGACCTCTTCAGCCGGAACGTCCCCAAAAATATCGTCAGGAGGCTCTTTGAATGGACGGAAGCGCATCCTAAATTCGGGTAAGAGTTATGGTTTGTTCACTCGAACGCTTCGAGAGCTGATCTTTGATTTCTTTCAGGAAAACCGAGTCGATCGACACCAAAAAATGCGTTGTTCCGCTTTCCTTCATGTTGAACGGAACACCCAAACTCGTCCATGGTTTCGGAACCAACAAAGCCATGGCTAAAAAGGCAGCTGCAAAGTTAGCTTTGCGCTTTCTCGACATTTCAAAGTAGTTATTTGATGTAAAATGAAAGACTGAGCGTTTTTTACACGAATAGTTGTACATAGTTGTCACATAAAAGTTTTAAGATTTAATTTTACAGGATTAATGAAAAACTGAATAAACTCAAAATCTTGAAGGTTTTAGATATTTACTTTATGTAATAAGGTAAAGGGTATATATATATATACATTGTTTGTGAAGGTAGATGCATTTGATTAACATTTGATTTTCTCAAATCAAATGTTAATCTTTGCAAGCCATCAATGAATTCCCTTGTTTCCACGCTGTTAGGATGTTGTGCATCAAAATAAAATTGATGGTATTTGGAAATCATAAATTTCTCCCTCAGTTGCCCACGTTCAGCTGATTTACTAAGTTTATTCCTAAAACATAACTTTGGATACCATTCTTGGAAATTTAAAATATTTGCAGTTTCAGGTAAATATGCCACCAACTTATCTTTTATTTTTGAACATTCCATGATAATAGAATGCACATATTCATCCACAGAATGAATTCGATCAGTTCTTCTTAATTTTCTTTTGATTATAGAACAGAATAGAAATATGCTTTTTTGCCCAAGAATGAATTCTTGTTGACAAAGTAAAATCACAAAAATATAAATATATGTACAATATATAAAAATATAAGTCATGTTACTACAGATACGAATATACAAACAGTACCCTAGCATATCAGAGATGTGATTAAATAGCAATAAGAACCCAAATAAAGTTTAAAGCGGAATAATAAAACATGGTTACATATTATATGTTATATGTCCTGTCACACATGTAAAAGATTCATTTTATTACATTAGTTACCTATATCGCAATTACGTTCTTTGCAACATGTCAGCATGGTATTCTTCCAGGCTATAACAGGCTTTATCAAGAAGCAGATTCTTTACGGTTCTTCTAAAAATTTTTTGGGTAAAAGTCTGTTATCCGGTCACCCGAGCTTTTTTGAAAAATTTCTTTTTCAACTTACGTAATTTGAGCCGCTGAACACGAATCTGAAGTCAAAACGTGGCGCTCGCCTTTCGTTTCGAAGATACGGCCCCCCAAAGACAAGAAATCGGGGTTTTACGCCTATGTTTGTTTCTCAGCCAATTCCGCTCGAAATTCCTCCTTTCTATCAGCACAATATACACATTCTATATATCCTTCTTCATCACTTTCCAACAGAATTATAAGCATTTTCCACTACAAAACTCTAAAAGGTAAATCGTCAAAAGAATTCGAGGTTAGCAAGTGGAAAATGGAAAAATGCTTATAATTCTGTTGGAAAGTGATGAAGAAGGTGGTATAGAATGTGTATATTGTGCTGATAGAAAGAAGGATGAATTTCGAGCGGAATTGGCTGAATAAACAAACATAAGCGTCAACCCCGTTTTCCTGTCTTTGGGGGGCCGTATCTTCGAAACGAAGGGCGAGCGCCACGTTTTGACTTTAGATTCGTGTTCAGCGGCTCAAATTACGTAAGTTGAAAAAGATATTTTTCAAAAAAGCTCGGGTGACCGGATAACAGACTTTTACCATTTTTTGATTTAAAATATTCTTAGTTGACAGTGGTAAGTGATTGAATATTTTTTTCCCTCATACATATAAGAATGTTTTGTTAAGGTCATTTTAGGTATTGGGAGGTGAATATTACAGTTTTGTCTAGTATTATGAGGTCTATTTTCAGGTGAATCCATAATATATCTTTTGTGAATCAGGCACACTACTTCAAGAATAAAAATGCACACTACAGTCAATAGTCCATGTTGTACAAACAGGTTTCTGCAGCTATCTCTGTAGTTTGCCCTACATAAATATCTTACTGATCTCTTCTGTAGTACAAAGACCTGATTAAGTAGTTTTTTGCTGCAGAATCCCCAGAAAGCAATGCCATATCGCAAATGGGATTCTACTATGGCGTAGTAAGTTGATCTGCTCTAGTGATGTCTAATTCATTAGCAACAGTTCTTACACTTTTCACTTCAAAAAAAAAACATATCCAATAATTTCAGAAAATAACTCGATGCCTACTCATTCAAACCTCGGAATATATGCATCTTGTCCTACCTTGAGGGGAATGTGTGAATATGAAATAATAGCCGTATTCGGGTTCGCAATAAATACTGTTCTAGGACAGTCAAAAATAGTCACCCACCCAATTAATGTAGATATATTCGTGACAAACCCTTCACGCCTCAACAGTCCAACTATTTCGAACCGTTCCTGGACTGTTTTTGTTGTGAACCCGAATACAACCAATAACGATTCAGTTGACTGAAATCGCCTACTTATCCGTTTAGTAAACTGTATATAGGGAAGAATATCGACCGACGAGGGCGCTGGCGGTGGTTAAACTTTATCCACCATTTTGAAATAGTTATCTTGTTTACATTTGTGAAATAACGCGCCAAACTGAAATCCAGTCATCAGTTGCCCCCGCTAGACAAGTTTTTGGTGTTTTTTTTGCTATATTTTCATTGTACGAAATTTTTCTCGTGAAGGTTAATATAACTGTGTTCATGATGCTTCGAATATCCGCACAATACCATTCATTGGAGGTGAACATAGATGCATTGTGTTTTAAAATCTAATAATATTTGTTCCAGGACATTTTTTAGTTTTAGTGTAGTGTTAGTGAACCAAAGAGGCTTTTATTACATGGATGATGAAATGCGCCATAACTTCGCCTAAAAATAGACAAACAGACACACCAGGTAAGAAGAAATCATCTCTCTTGAAATGCAAGTAACACACTGAAGCCGCTCTAGGTGGTGATTTATGCAGTTTCAGTTTGATTTTCCAAGCCTTGTACCTGTCTATTTTCTCTTTCAATCCACTTTCCCACCAAAGATGTATTTATCTTTGGAAACGTATGGAAAGACAACTTTGGATTTCGGTTCCTATAGTTGCGGCAACTTGGCACCAAACACTTTATACGGCTCACTGAGCGATCTGCATCCATGATTGTTTGTTTTATTATTAATCAAAAAAAATTACAACTTCAGATGAGATTTCCTAAATCAACACCAAAGAACTCAATAAATTCACACACAAAATGGAAGCCGTTTGTTTGTGAAATTAGAGCAGTGCGTTATATTTCCGCCAGACGTCGCATAAAATTATGAACTTCCCAATAGATGTCTGGAAGGATGGTGCTGGGACCGATGCGATATTGTTCAGAATTTTATGGCGACACTTTTCTGTCATTAGTGTCATTTTTGCGTATCGTGGTGTGTTTCTCAATTTCATCGCTAGTTGACGCTAATTGGAAGTGCATAGTCAACTGATCGATCGACAAACTATATTCTTTGATTTGAGCAGTCAACGAGCAAAATCTAATGCCATACCCATGAAAAAACAAAATCGAATGAAAGGAACACAACTATAAGGAATTTGGTCAGTATTCTAAACAAATAATATAGATTGTTGATCAGTCAGCGTCCAAAAGTAAAAGTATATCCAGCCGTCAGGTCGGCCGTTTATACATTTCTTAGAAAATTTGTAACTCTTTTCGTTGCAAACGCCATCTGAACTAATTTGATGTCGAAAAGCCATGATGCTTATTATCATAGTGGGCATGTGTCGCCAAGTATACCCCAAACATGCTCAGGTATAACTCAGTACACCATATCTTCAGTGGCGGATCCAGGATCAGGTCAAGGGGGGGGTCTATAACTCAAAATTTACATATATATATATATATATATATATATATAACAGAAAATTATGAGCTACCGTATAGCAACAACTAGTCAAGATAAAAAAAAAAGGTGAAAGAGATTGACATGAGCAAAATTTGAAGGTGTAGATTGGAGGTAAAGTAGGTTTGAAACTTTACTTTTTTCAATTCGAATCGAGTTGATTTAACCTAATCAACAGCATATTCTACACATACGTAGTGTATTCAAACCGTTACCGGCATACACAATACTCATCACAAATGTAACAAGTCTAATTTTTCAGGAAAAACGATCATTTTCGACTTTAAGGAGGATCAAAAATTACCTGAGAAGTGCGATATCGGACAGGACCGACTGAATGGTCTTGCTTCTTTGAATATCCATGCCCATATTGAACTCAACGAGGACGAAATTCTAGTAGAATTTTTCAAAAAACCTCGAAAATTTACTAATGTTTAAATGTAGCCTGCTCTTTAGTTTTCAATGGAATGTAATAATAATTATTGAATTTCTTCAATTTTAAAGTAAATAAATTTATTCTATTTCATTTTTTTGTCTTGCTCATGTGACATTTTTTCGTTCCCTAACAAAATTCGGAAATTAGGAGCCGATAAAAATTGAAAAAAAAATCTCTTATTTTCCCAATGGGGGGGGGGTCCGGACCCGAACCCCCCCCCCCGTGGATCCGCCACTGCATATCTTTCTAGACATCTTAACTGAATAGTATAGAAATGAGCATATTTACGGGTGGGCGTGGGAGTAGAAAAAAAATTACCATTCCGGAACTTCGAATAAAATCGCAGCGCTAGTTTGATCAATAGTTCAACTAAATTCTACAACTTTCACATTGATTGAAACTTTCATTCAGAGGTCGTATCGCTTCTATTGTAATCCCAATAATAATTACATCTCATTTATATAGTTTTGAATAAACATTGAACATGAAAAGTTCACAAAATTCGATTTCAAAGTCCACGATACGTCAAAATTTGCATTATGTGTATGGCAGATGACCGTGATAAGTGATCCTAATAAACCACGGGCATGTGAGGTCACATGCATCAGCCTGCTGGCCAAACAAATCGTATATCCATGAAAAACAATGATAATTTAATGAGAATATAATTGCAATTTTGAGATACAAAATGCAGGAATATACCGTTGCCCATTTCAACTTATCGCAGTACTTAAATCTGCTCTTCTAATTGCTTGAATCCACAATTCACGTCTCTTAACAGCAAGAGGATTAATATTCTTTCTAATACCGAAAATAGAAGGGAATCGCTCAAAATTAAGTTATTATCGGGAAAAAATATTTTGAAATATGACACAAATGCACAATAAGCATTTGTATTTATAGATCAGTTTGTTTGTCCAGCAGGCTGGATTTACAACTATCATTTATACTGTCGTCTGTCAGATTCATGGATTGTCAGATTTGCCTGCGGTCTATTCCAAAAAAAGAAAACTGGGCTGCGCTAAGACACCAGAGTGAAACGCTCGGGCGCGAGCATTGATTTCCATAACGTCACACCAAAAATATACTCTGACTTAATGAACGATACGGAGTGTGGTGTATTACGTCACATACGTCATGCTTTATTTTGATAACAATTTCTCGTCAATATATCCATTTCATTGCTAGTATTAGTAGGTAGTTATATATTATATATAAAACATGCTGCAGTAAAATGTCGTTTACATAAAACATAAATATCAGTATGATCAGTCAAGATGGCGAATATATTTATATATAAAGGAGAATAGATTATAATTTTGAATAATGCGCTTTTTCTGTCGCACATAAAAGTAATGATCCAAGGGTTTCCTGGTCTTCCTCTTTCACCTTCATCATCATCATATCATTTTGAAAAATATATTTGGCCTTCTATTAATTCGAATTCAAATATCAAAACAATATAGATACTTAGTGCGCATTACACACCCAAACGCCCCGCTTCTAGAAAGGATGAAAAATTGTCGCCAGGACGATATTTCTGAAAGGCTACAAACAAAATTCTAGGGTGTGACGTCATGTTTTGCCCAGAGTCAAACGACCGGATGTGCCGTGTGTTGTTTCTAAACGCAACCCAGGGCCAGGGGCCTGATTCTCAAATGTCTATTGCTCACTGTCGAATGCGACATAATATCCCCATATCTTTTCAACGCAAGAGCAATAAAAGCAATGCCGTTTTTTATCACATGCGGCAATGTAAATTACCCCACTGTTGCATGCGACAAAATATCTCCATATCTTTTTAATACAAAAGTAATAAAAGCAATGCACTGATTTTGCAGCATGCGACCTTGAATGTCGATAGAGAATTAGGCCCCCGCCACCGATGTGCAAATGTTTTGACATCTGATGGGCCGCGTTCCGTTTCTATATATTGGTTACCATTATCCCAAGCATTTATCCGTTCCGTTGTACTGGTTAATACAGTGAGCAGTCTGGTTAACAAGACAGGGAAACGGAACACGGCCATAGAGTGCTGTGAGCTGCCAGTGGTCGACTGCGCCTGCTCGGAAGCAAAGACCATCCCAATATATATATATATATATATATATATACACCGCGGGCATATCTGACAGGCGACAGTAAATGACAGTTGTCAATCCAGCCTGCTGGACAAACAAACCTGATTTACCTATGCTAAGTGTGTATTTATGTCATATTTTAAAATCTTTTTTCTCAATAAAGGCTCAATTTTGTGCGATTGTGAAATGTGGAAGTAATAGCGGTAGGCATAATGTTTCATTCCATCGATTCCCTTCTATTTTCGACAATAGAAAAAAAGATTAATCCTCTTGCTGAAAAGAGATGTGAATTGTGGATTCAGGCAACTAGAAGAGCATATTTAACTTCTTATAAGTTGAAATGGTCAACGGTGTGTTCAGAACATTTTGTAGGAGATATTTTCAAAGAATCTAGGAAACATAGGCAACATAATTTTATTTATTTTTTTTTCATTTCAGGCAAGCCAAGTGCACTCAAAGATGTTGACAATATGGACTGGGTACCGAATCAATTACTTGGCTACAAAACAAATATCAATGCAGTTCAAAGTATTCAGAGATTGTATTGTAGGGAGCAGAGTGATAAAAATGAGATCGCAAATATTCCAGTTGATATGGATAAAATTGATGATGATTCTTTGTGTGAATGATCCAGCTGTTCAAACTTGAATATTATTGATGAGCAAAATCAAACTCTGAATGATATAAATTAACCAGTTGAAGAAGTGGAACATGCACAAAGCTCTGGTGAACACCTATGTCCCGATATTGATTTCGAGTTGCAGAATTGTTATCGTGAAATCCATCATCTCCGGAAAACTTTGCAGACCTAATCATTCACATTGGAAAGTTTAAAGCATAACTCATCTAAATTCCTTTTTTTATATAGGATTGCCATATGAAAAGATGGTTGTGGTTTATAATTTTGTAGAGGCTTATATAACATACCATAAATCTGTTCTTTCAAAATTATTATTTATTAAAGTACATTTTCAGTATTCTTTTCAAAAGCTTCACTCCAATCCTTCTAATCCATTTAGATATAAACATATAGTATGAATCCAAACTTTTATAGCGTTTGAAGTCTTCTATGCATGCAATCTCATATAGAAAATAGTTAATAATGTCATACAACATGTAATGAAACTTTAGGAAAGTTTTTGCACAGCATTACTACAATCCCAAAATTTCAATAAATAAGGATCACATCCATCACTTCCCTTCAGTTTCTCTAAATATCTCTTCTGGATATCCATAGACAGGGTGTTGAAATAATCACTTTTATCGGCCATTTCACATACAATTTCCTTGCAAGCAGGAAGAATAATGAATATAGACTGCAATATATAGACATTTATATATGTCAGGTACACTAAGGGTATACCCAAAATTAGGGTAAACCCGTAATTTCTCCATAATTACGATCATAATCTCATTAAATTACCATTGTTGCTTATGGAAGTACGGTTTGTTTGCCCAGCAGGCTGATTGACAGTTGTCTCGTGACGTCACATGCCCGCCGTCTGAGAGATGCGGCCATTTTGAGACTTTTTTCGTGTCATCGGTGTCATAAATGTCAAAAATTGGGCAAAATAAAAGGGGGTTATGTTAAGTTTGTTATTATTGTTATTTGCAAACATATTTATTCATTAAGGGAATTTATCATAGATAATTTCTATCTACTGGGTCCATAATTAATTTCCAGAAATGCAATCCTCAAAAGGAAGAAGATACAAGCAGACCCATTCAAGAAAGGATAACAAGCTAAACAAACTTATCAAGCATGGTAGCGATTCTGAGGGGGCAGAAAGTGAACACGAGTTATCCCACTATTTGAACGATAGAGTAAAACTGATGAAAGAGGTACTGAAAATTATCAAACCAAAAAAAATTAGGGTTATGGCTCCTGATTGTATGCAGGTAAAGGAATCTGGAATGTATCAGGATAAATTTTTGCATAACTGACCTTCGTTTCAGAGATTGGATAATGAAGAAATCAATTCAATGCTTCTTGATGAATTACTGGGCATATCAAATAAACGACTGAGATATATATTCAGCGGACAGAATTTGAACGAAGAAAGTAGTTCTACTGATCCTGAAGAAGAACAGCCAGTGGACGTAATATCCCTAGATGATATTAGCGATGAAGATTTTGTCATTGATTTAGATTCAGGTTTAGATATATTTTCGTTAATTTTTTTGAATCTGTTTCCTCTGAAAACATATTTCTCTGATTGCTGAGATTGTTCTCCAACTAACTGTCTTTTTCAGATAAAGAATCTAGACGTAAACATCCTAAAAAAGGTAAAACTAGGGTCAAAGAAGAACCACGAAGAAAGAGATTCAAAAAAGAGAAAGCAGATAAAAAACAGAGTCATGAAAGTTTGCAAGATCCCTCTAAGAACCAGATGTCTGAGCAGAACCTAATGAGTGTTTTGGAATTGCTGGAACTACAAGCTAGAGCAAGAGCCATCCGATCACAGCTTGCCTTAGAAAGCAGCAAAAAGGCAGAAGAAGCTGCCAAGGAATCTGCAGAAGTTGAATCATCAGACAATGAAGATGCAGTCATAGTGGAGACTCCAGAAAATGAAGAAATTATTATAGCATCCAGTGATTCGGAGAATGAAAACTCTCGCTGTATTAATGGTCAACAAGAACAGAATCATGTGTTCAGAAGGAGCACTGATGATTGTCCCGAAAGCAACAGCATGGAAGCTGGGGAAATTAGGGGAGAATCTAATACAAATGATCTGACTGTAGAGAAGAACAGTTCCAAATTCACTGAGAAAACTTCTATTGCCAGTGAAATCAATAGTGACAAACGAAATGATGCAGAACATTCCAAAGGACTTCCTCACCAAATTGAAAATAGCCCAAAAAGTAATCGAAGCAGTGGAAACAATGACTCCACCAATGAAAAAGAATTGACAGTGGTGGAAAATATCCCTTTGCCAGAAGACCAGAAAAACAATGATGCACCTTCTAGCTTGAAAAAGAAGACTGATGGAGATGGTTTGTCACAAGAGAAAGATAATTCCCAAAATGAAAATTTAGAAATTTCTACTTCTGAAATGAATACTAGCTCTCAGGGAATAAATGCTACAGCAGAAAAACCTTTGACTAGCAGAGGTGAAGATAGAGCAGCTGGAAGTAGTTCAAATGCCAACTCCAAGAAAGATCTTGAAGCAAAGAAAAAAAAAGAAAAGAAGAGTTCCAGGGTTTGCAGAAGAAAATTGGCAAAAAGAAATGTGGATGCAGCAGATAAAGAGAAAAAGTCCTCCGCTAAATCAGATAATGGAAATTCCTCAGAAGGCGAACAAAAAGATAGAATCCTCTGTGACAATGATCAAGAAAAAAATATCAAAATTGATGAGTGTGAAGGTATTATACTGAATTTAGACCAAGCTGAAATGGATTGTATCAACTTGGATTGAGTTCAGGTTGGATTCATAATATTGAAAAATGAATCACTCGAATCAATCCAGTTTTGAATAGTCGCGATGGTGAAATAATTCTTTGGATCTGGATTGAAAAAAGTTTGTAGGAAAAGATATAATTTGAAAGTCACCACAAACCTGCTGATACAAAAGTAACTAGAGTTGTTACACTGAATTGATCATTGGAGCTGAAGTTGTTGAAAATAAAATTATTTCTATTTATTGTAGTTTTTTTCTTTATTTGAATTTATTGATTGTCGTAGAGCAGGGAGCTGATCTCAGATTCTGGTAATTTTGTCCTCTGGCTTCCATTATATAAAAGTGAACTTGAAGAAATAAATGATTTGAATGCGTTTGCCTCTTGCTCAGGTTGCTTTCTGAAGACTTGAGATAGAATACTTTTGTTGATACTGCATATAACATGATCTATTTTTCTATTCAATGTTGGCCATTGTATTTAATGACGCTGTATATTGAATCGCGCATTTTTTAGGAGTCTGAATATCGAAATCAAAAATCTTTATTGAATAGGAAACCCTAATAAACAAATCCGTTACATAATCAAATACATCCAATACATATATTTAATTACTCAGCCTATCCTAATTGATAACACTCTCACACATACACACACCATTCACAATCTCATACATCCTTTTCTAATATCACATGAATATAATAACACTAATAGTAAAAAAATACCTTTAATTATTTGCCGACTCAATATTCTTACTAATATATTCAAGTAGCATTGATTTGAACGAATTGAGTGTTGAACAATCTTTTAGTGATTTGGAAGTTCGTTAAAGTCCAAGGTGAAATAA
Organism: Zygogramma bicolorata; assembly: GCA_032362365.1. Taxonomy (NCBI): domain Eukaryota; kingdom Metazoa; phylum Arthropoda; class Insecta; order Coleoptera; family Chrysomelidae; genus Zygogramma; species Zygogramma bicolorata. The sequence goes on along the minus strand of JAVJAQ010000900.1, from coordinate 170,010 downwards.
AGACTTCGTGGTGTCAGTATAATTAGTTCTAGTAACATAAAAATCTCCATTGTTCCTAGTAGCCTAGTTGTGTATTTGATGACAAAATATCATATATTCTCCGAAGTAAGCAAGACATAAATTATGCAATATTTTGAAGATAAACGCCATCGAAAAATAGAACAGTCTATCCTGTTACATTTGAGAACAATACGCATACTTCTATTCTGAAGTTTTTGGAGAGTAGCAATATAATTATTACTTATCAAGTAGAGTAGGCTTGCGCAGTATTCAAAATGCGGTTGGATTATTGTTTTATTAACTGTTATAGACGCTTGCAAACTCAAACAAGATGTGATTCTAGACAGAAAAAAGTTATTTACTGATTTTTTTGCAGCATAATTGAAATGATTATTTAATGACAATTTATTATCAATCATGAGTCCTTGCGGTATTTCATCTCTGTCACTAATTCAAGTTTCTCATATATTTTTATATTGATCTGAACTATGTCAATTTGACTATATTTAGAGGTCATTATATCATTGCCTTAGTTTTTTGCACATTTAGTTTAACTTATTAATGTTCAAATATTCTGATATATTTTACAGAGAATTATTAATCTTTTCAACTTCCGTGTTTAGATTTTGGTCACTTAATTGCAACTATTAGAGTATCATCTAGGAAAAGGCTTATAAACTCACATTCTTTCATGTAACTGATATCGTTCAAGTAGAGAATAAATAATAGTGACCCCAATACGCTCCCCAGTTGTACTCCAAAGATGACAGATTTTTTTTGTGATATTACATCATTTACCTTCGTTGATTGAAAACGATTAGTAAGTAAACCATTTTGAAACATTATCATCAAATCCATATAGTAAGTATTGTAGTTTCATTAATAAAATTGAAATATCTATAGTTTCAAATGTCCCTTTGAAATCCGAAAAAAATTATAATATATTTATTTTCGTCCATCAATAATTTCCATTTTGATATTTTTGCTTGTAAGCAGGCGGGTGTCACACAAGAGTGATTTGCTCTAAATCCCGACTGATAATCCATTAGCAAATTATTATTCTTGATATATAGTTATTAATTTGTGAGTAAACTGCCATTTCAAGTAGTTTTTCCATTTGTTTCGAACACAGAAATGGAATTTTTCTCATTTATATAATAATATTATGTATTATTGCATTTGTCCCTAGACAATTTTAATGGTTATTTATCGGGGATTTTCCAAGTGTACCAAGTTTAATTAAAATGTGAGCTGCACTTCCATTATTTTCGAAACTTTGCTTAGCCAATGACTTGAGTATAAGTATTTGATAAAATCCCTCGACCTGCGTTATCTGTATTTTATCTTAAACTATTACACACGACAGCGTTTGCTTTAAAGGCAAAATTATGGAAATGCACGCATTTTGGTCGATTGAGCTTGGTGGAGGAAAATATGTTGAGATTATTTCCAGAAAAAATGTGAAATCTGAAAACAAAATCGAACACGGGAACAACTTAGTTTCTGAAAAGTGGGCAAACTCCCGTTTGATCATTTCAATCGGTTAAAAGGTCTAGTGCATTTTATCGCTGTAAAACTGTACAAAAGCTGTCTAGCCCTCAACTCTTTTATCGATTATCCGCATTGAAGGAAATACTCTGTTATGGAGTTTCATTAGCTTTCTATCAACTTCAGTCATGTACACGGGCTTTGCTCTTCCGAGAAGAAAACTGTATCGTGATTTGTCAAGTGAAAAGGAATATCGTCAATATCTTGTGGCGCCTCAAAAACTTTCAAATGCGTTTGTCGTTTGCCCATTTCTTAATAGAATGTTGGCATCGTTTAAAAAAATGTTCACAGTTCTCAATGATGTAACTAGCAAACTAGCCCATTTCCCTAGAAACAATGTTTCAATGCCTTTCTTTTTGCAGTAATTTCTCTAGTGGATGGAACTAGGGCAACATGCACACTTCAGCCATTCTCGATTCATCAATAAGCGGTAGATATATTTTGCTGGTTCTGTTTTATTCGTACCAGAAACATACACCGCAGTAAATAAGTGGTCATTTTTAAAGCAACAGTTTATGAGTATGAACCATATATCTCAATAGAAAATTTTACAAATTATAGCAAATTACTTTGTGACAGAACAATATGTAGTGTTAAAGGAAGAGAGTAAGTAATACACTGATCAAACGGAAATTTGAAAAATATTCAATTTTCGAATGCAATTATTATTGATTTTAATGTATTATCTGAATTCGAGGTCTCCTAATATTCCACAAATTCTTGTAATATATCACAAATCATTGCATTCAACACGTATATGCTTCATTTGCCAACAAATGAATTTTTCATTATCAGCAACTACATTTATTCATATTTCAAAAGCCCTTTTAATAAAAAATCCATCATTTTCAATTAGTGCTTATTTTCAATACCTATGTATATTACTTGTGCTACTTATTTCAAGACGACATACTTAACGCAGCCATTTACGAAAGTTGGCACTATACATTTCTTTTCCCTAACGTGTACCTCATCATTAAGATTTCAAGATGTCTATCTCATCATTCATTAATTACGTTTAATTTGTGAAAATTGCAACCACTCAGATTGCCTCGAATCCATCCTCATTGAATAAATCCATTGAGTGAACGATCATCGATGACAAAAAACAAGAAAAACTTGCGCTTGTCTGCCTCACGCTCAGGAAACGAGACTACTTCTCGTCCTCGTAGTTGCGACAACTCTACGTTTGAGTAGAGAGTATGCGAAGATCTACTACAGAAATGATCCTGTGAAGTATGATCTTACTGAACTCTGCTTTTCCTGATTATTTGAGTGCCTCGTCAAAACTAATAACAAGGAGTCGATAGTTGTGCCACCTATCGATGAAAATCATAACTATAATTACGGGTAGCCAATTGGTTTGTACGGATTCGTTGTCCGGGACTAGTCTGGGACCTTTCCAATCAACTTTTCGGTGCACGATAAATTGTAGTTCTTAATTTTATGGAGGAGATTGGAATCGATGAATCGCGAACAAATTAATATAACTCTCTAAAATCGTGCTGATAAGGCTGAGTTTGGTGCAATTGTTTCGAAACATTTTCTTTATTTTTTATGTACTGTACAAATTGAAGAATCCGTTTATGGCTGAAAAATGTCTTGGAGTTGTTTTAAAGCCAAACTATATACATATATATTCACTATCAGCAACCTTCGATATAACCATTTGTTTTACTGGTAGTCTGAATTGTCGCCACAACTTTCTCAAAACGGTACACATCATTTGTGATACATCATATAAAAGATCTCATTAAGTAGAATCTTTCCCCAATATTTCAGTTCAATTACCCAAATCGAAAGGGCGACGTTAGATTCATAAGAGAAGTCAAATCGAATATTTCCAAACGAATAAAAATATTGAAAATTTCTGAAAGCGTTTACTAGAAGTTTACACCAGAAAGAATGTTTATTTTACTCCTTGTAAGCCCCACTTACCCCCCACTTCTGTTCGAAATATATTACACGAAGTGTGATACATCGATCAATAAGTTTCAAAAGGTAGAATATTATCCTGAAATTTTGAATCAGTCCTCATTCCAGCCCGAGAAGGCTGCAGAAAATGTAATTTCATGTGATATATTTTACCATCTTTGACAATTATGAAAATACACTCAAGGAATTCAAGCAAACGGTTCACCACAGACCAAAAAGACGCATTTATATAAAACCCATTGCCAACAAAAGAACCTGAATATTTTCTTTTCGAATGATAATTTTTCAACACCCAGAAACAAGTTTAAAAATTTAGAAATAGTTCTTCTTCTCATTCGTTGAAATTCGAAAATATTAAGCGATTAAATGTGAATGCAACACGACACGAGAGATCACTTCGTCCATTGCCGCATCGCCTTCGACATATGTCTACTTATTATATTTCGCCTTTTTTTCGAGAAGTCCACCCCTCTCTAGATATAAGCGATTCAATGTCGAACAATTATTATTGTAAATGGCTATTTCGAAAAATGTGAATCTCCACTTCAGGATAGTCTTTGTCAACTTTTTGACAATTCTTGAACTCTGAATAATTGCAGATCGATGCCAATTAGAATTAATTATTAATAGTAATGAACGATTCTATTGACTATACAGGTAAATTTTCATATAGGTATAAGTTCAGTTCATATCTGAAAAAAAGGATCTCACTTCCATTCATACCAGTTATAATTAAATATCATACGCGTAGTTAATAATAATTTACTATTGTCATTAGAATAATGATTGAAGTTATTTTCGTAAAATATTTGGATACATTAATTTATGGAGAGAAATCAATATTATGATATAACGTAAGATGTATGCAATATTTTAATCATTTATTCAATTTATTTGATAACATGAAATATTGATCAAAATATTTATTATATCCAATAAAGAAATGTACTTTGCAGGAATATATTTCGCAGAAAATAAATGAGATATTTTGTAGGTCGATTATTTCATAACTAGTCAGTCTTACCTCTAGATATTGTCGAAACTATTTTGAAATTGCAATACTTGAAAAAAATGCAAAATGAGAAAGAGGTTATATAAAAATTTATACGTTTGATTACAACCCCCAAAGATAACATTTTATCAACAATGATACAAAGTTTTGATCTTTGTTCATTTACCTTCAGTTAGTGGCTTATAACAAGAAAGGGGTTTGGACTCAATGAATAAATATTGAGTTTTTATTTATATTCTATTATTTTCGTGTGATTTTAAGATCGATTATCTGCTATCTCCATTATTACAACTCTTACGGAAAAGGGTAAAATTTGATTGCAAAGTTCACAAGGAAAATCAAATGCAGCTGTCATGGACACAATCGTTATATTCCGTAAGGGGTGTTATTTTTCTTAAAATCTGAATGAAAGAAGATGAGTGTCTAACATCACCAATTTTGACCATTTGTATAAAAATTGTTTTCCAGATTTTTTTTTTGAATGAAGAAACGAATCGATATCAATAGGTTTCAGCGGCCCTTTTGGGTCGGTTAAGATATATTTTCATTACTTTTTTCAGTTGTGGGTCGCTCACTTCATCGAACTCTGTGAAGAATGCATTCAATATAAATACAGTTTTATTCTTTCTGGGAGTAACTGTTTTCATTACAAGATTTTGGAAAAATTCCTTGAAAATTACTGAGAATACAAAAAATCTAATTATATTATATAAAGCAAAACTTTTCCCAATCGGTTACGTAAATAACTATCTCGAACCTGCTTATAGCTGAAAAGCTCATCTTATAGTTACGCCCCTCATCCATAGGTGGCACACCTATCAACTTTGTGATTAGTTTTGATGAGGCACTCAAATGATCTGGAAGAGAATTTCGATGCAAGATCATACTTACTTCACAGGATAATTTCCGTAGTAAATATTCGCATCCCCTTCACTATAACGTAGAATTGAAGCAACTACGAGGGCGAGAAATAGTCTCGTTTCCTGAGCGTGATGCAGACAAGATGCAAGTTTCAACTTGCGCTTGATGAATGGGAGACAATCTGAGTGGTTGCATTTTCAGATTGATTGAACATGATAATAAATTACTTTGAACAATTTTTTCATATGTATGTTATTGATAAAAATAATGCCTAACCAACACCCGCGTTTCAGTTCGAAACTTTTTCGCCGGTTTTTTCAATAAGTTATGCATGAGTTAATTAACAATTTCATGTGGCTTGAATTATTGTTGCAACTACAAATTTGAGTTTCTTTTCCGTTCGTGAAGACATTCTTCTGAGGTTAGTATAGATTCCCGTCAACAAAATCAAAAAATCTTTAATCTTCACATTGTTATTAACATTTTAGGTCGGTAACGAATTAAAAAGTTAAACTTATACTTCTTATATCTTATAAGCTAATTGAGATACGATAAAAAACGTTAAGTCCCATTTGTTTTTTATTGAGTAAAAATCATGGAATAATTTTTTTTCAAGTTTTATTCTTATTTCCAATTACCTTTCAAACTTATTGAGATACTGTCTGAAAAGCTAAGGTTGTTAATTAATATTCATTAAACCAATTAAGTCCAAAATTCAAGATTTTACCCATTTAATAATTTAATTTATACAAAAAGTGGTAGAAAAAATTGTTGAATAACGAAACCGTTCCTAAGCGAGGAATTTTCTTTTCGGATCATAATTTGCATCGAAGACTATTTTTCCATAATTTTTTTATTATGTCATGAATAACGGCTTATAACAATTTTTCAAACAATAAAAAATGAAAATTATAAAAATAATTTTTTGGTATTTTTCGTTAATAGGAGAACGAACAAATATTAATATTGAGAAATATTTTTTTTTTCAAATGACTCATTTACCTTTATAAATTGTCATCGAGGTAAATTGTTAATAACAATGTGAAGATTAACAATTTTTTTATTTTACCGATGGGAATCTATTCTGAAGTCTTTGAGAAAAGGCTTCACGAACGGAAAAATCTGAGATTTGTTGTTTAACAATAAGCGCACTTGCAAACGTAGTTTCATGAAATTGTTAATTAACTGATGCATAACTTATTCAAAAATCGCTATGAAAATGTTTAGCCGATGTTCCTGAATTTTTGAAATTGAAATTTTAATATTTAACATGTTCAAATAATATTTTTGTTGAAGTATTCGAAGGGAGAGGGGCGTTTACGGACGTATTTTCATTCATTACTCTGTGAAAATTATAAATATTGGTGCTACTTCGGGAGTTGGGGTTTTATTTTAGTGATTTTTTAATTAGTTTTGAATCTTTTTTAGATTTGAAATATCTCAAATAGTTTTTGAGATATAAGCAAAAACCCGAAGTCTTTTTTTCTCAGGTAATTTTTTATTTCGTACTTTTCCTATTTTTGCAAGCGCATTCTGAATTTCTTCAGAAACTTTCTAAATGCGAATCGAATGGCATCTCAACCATATTCTTAGGAGCCGACGAAACTGTTTTAACCGAAAGGACTCGACCAGAATATTGCTCAATTTTTGATTGAAAATATATTTGAATGATTTTGATCCGAGGTTCTTTTCGGTTATAGTTGCACGAGTGCATAAAAATTACCGATAATTTTGCAAGAAAGCGTGATATCTAAAAATTGCAAGTTTATTTTCATATTTTGGCGACAGTGCCCGAGTTCGAAGGACGAGGGCTCTTTTAAAAAATATGAAAATAACCGAATGCAATTTGCATAAGATATCACGCTTGAATGAAAAATTATCTGGTCATTTTTATGCACGAATGTAATTCATTGGAATATTTCACGAATAATGGAATTCCCAAGGAAATGTTATTTTTTGTTCATTTTTACTTTCCTTTATTCCTTTATAGATTGTTTGGAGTACTCACCTAAACGCGAAATGTTTTTCTATTTTTGAAGTCTATCGGACATTTAATTGTGTTGTTTACTGACGTCTAGCGATACGGTTTCAAATGTGTTGTTACGGTGACTATATACAATGCAATTACCGCTGTAAGTTTTCGATAATTGCATTGCTCTTATAGGACATTATAAATATGGGGGAAATATTCAAGATCATTTGAGTGCCTCATTAAAACTAATCACAAGAAATAATTGATCCACCTCTCGATGGGGGCCGTTACTAGATTAGCTTTTCTGCTATTGACAGGTTCGAGATAGTTATTTACGTAACCGATTGAGAAAGGTTTCATATCATTCATTATTTGCCTAGAATAATATCATTTGATTATTTGTATTCCCAGTAATTTTTCATTTTTTGTTCTTCAAATTTGTAATTCAAAGATTTTTCTTCATTTGAATGTGTAATGAGAACAGTTTCTTTTACAATGTATTTTTTTATCTCCATAAATTCTAAACTTCATTTAATATTGGTACATATTTGCTGTTTTTGTTTCTTATATTTTTCTACCTCTTGTCTGTTTACGGTTTCAGATTCATTGAATTTTTCTTGGAATTTTCTGGAATCTCAATGGATTTCTTTTAACCTTTTTTTCCATTCGTGAATATCATCATTTATTTTGCCTTTTGATTCACTTATTATTTTTTGTCAGTCTCTATTGCTTCAGTGCAAAACAGGTTTGGAGGAGTTAAATAGTGGAAACAAGGGGAGGTCGAACCACTATTACTCAACAGGAACATTGTCAGCCGGATTGAAGCAAACAGCCGCCGATGAAGTTTTGACCTATAGTAAGAAATACGCGAATTTGTTCTCTGAATACCTCTTTTGAAGGCCCACCTAATGCAAAAAACTGAATACGATTTCCAAGGTAATGTTACATGGGTTGAAGTGAGACACACTGTATTAAATACTCATATTTATTCAATCAGAATTTTTTAACAATAGTATTCAGATTTTGTTCGTATTTTTCACAGTAAATGGTATTGGCTTATTAACTGCAATAAACTACCCGATTTAATCCCATTGTGTAGAAAATCATCTGGTAAAAGATGCAAATGTGCTACAGGGTCGAACTTAAGAAATTTGAATTTTGCATAATGTAGGAGATATACAAGTAATTTATTTAAATGTTACAATTCTATTCTATATTCAGTTCAGTGTCGCTATCGCTATCCTCATCTAAATTAATTATAATTGGCGCAATTGATTTTACAGAAAGGTACGAGTTTTCAACATTTATAACATGACTAACAGAACTTTTCCAACTCTCGGTAGGAATGTCATTCATACAGTTCCTAATTAATTCTACCACACTACCACTTAAAGTCGGAGAAGTATTTTTTCCGCGCACGCTCGATTTAAGTTGGTGCCACATAAGCTCTATGGGATTGAACACGCAGTAGTAGGGAGGTAGTCGTAACACTGTATGTCCCAATTCTTCTGCAATTGTATCACAAACATACGTTTTTTTTAAAGAAAATGACTGCAGCACTTGTAAAAGTTCTTTTTTTGTATAATTTTCCTCAAAATATATGTCATTTGCAGCCATGAAGTTTTGAATCTCCAATTTCGTATTCTTTGAGCCAGGAATTTTTTGCAATTGTCGACTATGATAGCTTGCGTTGTCCATTACTATAACGCTGTTTGGCGGAATGTTGGGTAACAGACAATTTTCAAACCAATCTTCAAAAAGCTCTGCTGTCGTATCTTCGTGATAATCAACACAAGAGTCCTTAATATTTTTGGCAGAAAGCCACATAGCGTTTGGGATCCAACCATTTTCTGATCCTGCGTGTAATATTGTGATTCTCTTCCCTTTATTTGATGGTGCTTTTGTTTTACACTTATCAGAGGAATCAGACCATCCTTTGGAAGGGGTGTCATGCGTGTCAAACCACGTCTCGTCGAGGTAGAGTATTGGCCGATTTTCAGACCGGTATTTTCTTATTGACGTTATATATTCAGAACGCCAGTTTATTAAACGTGTGGATTCCATTATTACTTGTCTCTTGTCAATTTTGCGATATTTAAAGCCCATTGCAGACAGAGCTCGCCAAAGAGTAGTGAGGCCACAGTTGATGTGAGTTTCGTCATTGATGAGCCGCTGTTTCAGACTTTTGATTGTAGGGACACGCTGCTCATCGTACATAGTGTAGATTTTTCGCCTTATCAAATCTTTTTCCCAGTCGTCTAGACTTTTTGTGACACCGGAATCTTTACGCTTTTTTCTTGATTCCATGGAATTTTCAACAATTCGTCTAACTGAAGTAAGAGGCACCTTCGTCAAATTACTGGTTACTTTTGCTGCAGCACCCGCGTTATATCCTTGCTGAAGTAAGGAACTATACACATTTTTTATAATGATTTTCGCGTCACAAGATAAGTGATTCTTCTTTAACGAACCACTGGAAGAAGCACTTTTACTTTTTATCCACGGACGCCACATACTGCCTATTCTGTACGTTGGGGTATAAAATCTTTGCTATTAATGTCTGTAATAACAAATAAATGTTATAAAATTATTGCACGCCGTAACACAAGTGAACACTTCCAATGAAATACAAAGACTAAAATGAACAAGAAGTGTAAGCTGTAATCCTCTACAATCCCTCTCTGAGAAACAAAATTACCTGAATCCGGTCCTTTTACATTTATGATGTGCATCTCGGATTTTACAACTTAAGGGTCTAATTGGTTTTATTATAATCCTTCAGTCAATACCATTTATTGTGAAAACTACTCCCAAGTAGCACAAACATATTAGACCAATATTGGTTCAATAATACGGAAATATTAACCTTATATTGTAGATATCATATTGGCCATAAAAAAATGTGAACATTCGGCGATATTAGATCAACATTCGAAAGCAATATAAGGATATATCGTTTCAACTATATTGGTACAATATTGTTAATGATATATCGACGAAAAAGGAATTATAGATTGGTGTCACTAATTATTTTCTTTTTATAATATTCATTATTTCAAATATCTTTTTTATCGAATATTCAACTTGAACTTGAAAATTTCACTCATCCACATTTTATAACTAACCGAATACTAACCTGGAAAAAACTCTGGCTGCTGCGGGGCTTGAGCTTGAACTCATGACCTTCAGAAGAGAGATATTATTGTCGACCACTATACACTTTACGGCACGGAGAGACTTGTTTCCAAGAAGGAGTTGGGTGGTATAGATGTGGTGACTTCCAGTTAGTTATGTTCGAGACAACATTAAAATGTTAGAAACTTAAGTAACAATGAAATATATTCGAGAAAACACTGAAGGATAACTGTCTTATGTGATGGCGATTTGGAATATCAAACTTGCTGTGCCAAATGTTCTGGACGTAATTTTCTGGTATTGAAATCCACCAAATGACGATATTTCAATTTTTCCAAATTTTGTTAGGAATAATTCGTGATGAATATTGCGTTACCGATATTGATATATGTTTGAATACATTAAGTGATCACTTTCAAAATCCCGATACCCCTTTTCAGGCTGTGATTCTAAAATGACTATTTGAATATTTTCATTTTACTGTTAAAACAATATTCAAGCAATATCAGAATTCGCATATCTATATTGCAGTATCATGCCAATATGCCACCTAATGTGATAATACAATATTTTAATCTACGCTCCCAAACAATGTCGAATATACATTAGATTTCGATGTTGAAAATTGAGTATATACAAAATATGCAGACAATATTGAAATATCTATGTTGTTAAACTGATATTATTCATCATCACCTGATATGGTAATTCAGATATTGGTAATAAGTTATCAAACCCATATATTATCAATATTGAACCTCACAAAATGCAGTTGAAATTTATTTTCAATATTGAACCAATATTCATAATGAGATATCGTTTTCTCAGTATTGATTAATATTAGTTCAACATCAATTTTTCATTTACGATGTATCTATATTGGACCAATCTGAACTCGGGGTTCAGCCAATATGATGTGTTACTTGGGCTATATCTATATAAAGTTGTTCGTTATTGATAAAATATATTCGAATGGTTGGGTTCAGTCAATTCTTAAAATCAATAAAAAATACTGCTTTGATTTCATAATCATGTCCGCCGGATTTGAAATCATTTCGACTTTTTCTTAAAAATGAAAATGAAATAATGTTGAATAGAGAATCGAAAGACCTATCAAACGATATATTACGAAACCCTTTTCCACTCATTCATTGATGCTTTGAGGGTAGATCATTATCTTTTTTCATTATTGAATTCCAAATCTGAAAAAGGTAGAGTAACTAAGGGCGGGTTGTAACATGTCATGTGAACTGTGGTTCGAGTAAACCGAGTTCAGTTGTCAAGCAACAAACGATTCTATTGGATAATGCTTAGTAACTGACCTAGGTTCACTTGAACCACAGTTAGTTATCTTGTTGTGTTACAACCCGCCCTAAATGTCATGCACAGTTTATTTTAATCTATTAAGGGCCAATTGCACCGCTTGGCTTTAATTGTGGTTTATCTTCACTAGGTTTTGTTGCTAGGTGATTAGGCCTAGCTCACTTAAAATATTCATGGCCATATGAACCGTATACAGGGTGTCCCAAACTCAATGGCCTATTAGACATTTCTGGAAAACGGGACATAGGATTATTTTGAAAATTTGAATTCTTGGGTAATTAGTTCTGTTCTATCGATCTAAAATATTTTCAGCGCTGCGACGTTGCCGCTTATATTGAAAAGTAGCAACAACTTTGATATTTTAAATGGGACACCCTATATATTATTGCATTTCTCGCTTTGTTATTGCTTTCCGATTATTTTTGTATAATACTTCCCTATACCTATCTTTAGTGGTTTTCGAGAAATTCATTGATTTCCTTATTTTTTGTGCGAAACGTAGCTTTAATCAAATGCTTATTATTGCGGTATTTGGATTCGAAGACAGCTGAAATTTTGAATGTAGTTTGACAATGCCCTGTGTATTAGTTGTGTCTAAGGAAATTTTTTCTCCATTATACAGGGTCGTTCAAAATTTGTGATTTCACCGATACATACAAAAGTGGTGAAAAGTGCATTTTTTCAAATGGAACATCCTGTATATTATCGAAAATCCTGAAAGACAATTGAAGTTCCTTTCAAATGATGTGTCATGTTCCTATACCTAAATAGTCAGGTTTCCGAAATAAATGCAAGTTTCTATAAAAATTGTATTATTTTGACATATTTTGTATTAGGTAGCTACGAAATGTCATGGAACATGTCATTATGAAAATTCGACAATTAATGCATCAATAATGAAACGTCATTAACGTAAATTTGATTAGAAAAGAATCAAAATGGAAGGCAAAAACAATTCAAATGAAGTTTTGATGAAATTGATTATTCTTCATGGCCAAACAAACTTTAAGTTAGACAAGCAGTGATTTTCATAGTGTTTCTGTCAGAAGAAAGTATTGAAAATGGATTATAATGCATATTCAAATGTAGATATTTCAAATTTGTTTTATATTCACGGTGAGTGCCAAAGAATTGTTTCGAGAACATGCATCAGAAAATTCAATGAACTTTATCCAAATTTACCGCATATGAATAGAAGAAAATTCAGAAGAATTGAACGGAATTATGCTGTGTTTGGGAATATTGAAGCACCAAGAAATCAAATCATGCCGATAACTGGAGACGAAGTAAATGAAACAGAACATTTTGCATGTTCTTGCTATAATTTGATCACATTGACCATGAAGAATAAACAATTTCCATTTTTATTCTTTTCTAATCAAATTTACGTTATTGAAAGCGCAAACGTTTTATTATTGATGCATTAATTGTCGAATTTTCATAATGACATGTTCCATGACATTTCATAGCCACCTAATACAAATTATGTCGAAATAATACAATTTTTATATAAACTTGTATTTATTTCGGAAACCTGACTATTTAGGTATAGGAACATGACACATCATTTGAAAGGAACTTCAATTGTCTTTCAGGATTTTCGATAATATACAGGATGTTCCATTTGAAAAAATGCACTTTTCACCACTTTTGTATGTATCGGTAAAATCACAAATTTTGAACGACCCTGTATAATGGAGAAAAAATTTCCTTAGACACAACTAATACACAGGGCATTGTCAAACTACATTCAAAATTTCAGCTGTCTTCGAATCCAAATACCGCAGTAATAAGCATTTGATTAAAGCTACGTTTCGCACAAAAAATAAGGAAATCAATGAATTTCTCGAAAACCACTAAAGATAGGTATAGGGAAGTATTATACAAAAATAATCGGAAAGCAATAACAAAGCGAGAAATGCAATAATATATAGGGTGTCCCATTTAAAATATCAAAGTTGTTGCTACTTTTCAATATAAGCGGCAACGTCGCAGCGCTGAAAATATTTTAGATCGATAGAACAGAACTAATTACCCAAGAATTCAAATTTTCAAAATAATCCTATGTCCCGTTTTCTAGAAATGTCTAATAGGCCATTGAGTTTGGGACACCCTGTATATAAGCCTAGCTTAGGGTTTAAGTCGGCTCAAGTAATAATAAAATGTATTACTTGAGCCGGCTTAAATCCTAAGCTAGTGTTATATATACACGGTCCATATGGGTATAAATAGAGCGGTGCAATTTTCCCTAAGTATGTTTGACCCACAGAACTGATAGAACTCAATTCTACGGTTTCAACCTCAAACGTCACAGCGCTGCATAGCGCGAGCAATATCGGACATTGCTGCCATCAAGTTTTGACTTGAGGGTTGGTTGGCATTGCACGAATGTGCAGGTGTAACAATTATTAATATATTGTATACCTGTCAGAGCTTCAATTTCAGCGATTTCGAATACAAAACACTCACTAATCCGCAATTGATAAGCATGTATAACGCAAGAGTAAATATCGCAACGGGATTACTCTTATCCCCGGTATTTATCGACATATTGACGAAAGTAGTCAATAAATTACCAATGAGAAAAAACACCAGACCGTTGTAATTGATGGCCTCAAAAATGTACGGAGAGTAAATACCTTTCTGCCCGAAAAAAGTTTGCTGAATGATTTGTAAGAGGTAAAAGAGCCCAGTCATGAATATACCTAAAAAAAGAACCCAGAAACAATATGCTGCATTCGCAAGTCTTCTGGAAATCCCGAAGTATTGCTGGAATATCACTGAGAGCAGCAGGCAAATCAAAGCAGCTGAGAAAAAACTGACAACCATCCTGAATTTGGTATGCGTCGTTTTCCCGGTATTGAGAATGTATCCAAAATAAACCGAGAAAAGGTACAACGATACAAACCCAAAACTCGACACCAAGCCTTCCTTGTTAGCTTTAATAAGAGTATCACGATCATTTTCATTCTCGAATACGAACTTCTCCAACCCACTCTTCAATAAAACTTGATGAGCGACAATCAACAGGAAAGCTGTTATGTAGATATGCTTGACCTTGAATACGTTCAGGAAGAAACAAGCGAATAACTTCGTAGCACCTAGCGTTATGAAAAAGTTCCAGTGCACTCCATACTCTGTGGTTGACACAGAATAGTTAAGCGACCTGATTATGAGGAGTCTGACGATACCAACTATGAATAACATGACAGAGCCTCTAATTGATTTTGAGATTGTGTTCCTCTTATTCAAAGCTTCAGCAGATACTATCCCGTTTGCATATACGTAGAGGCCAACCCCAGTATCCATGAGACTGTACCCAAAAGTGGCGTTTTTCATGAAACGCCCGGGAAACACACTAAAGTCCACGGCCAATATGGCGATCACAGACAGGGTGTTTATTGTAGATCTAGCGTTTGTCAGGAAATATGTTCGCGATTCCTTTTCCTTGGAACCTTTTTCAGGCGGCTTCAAATAATTAGACGCTAGTAGTGAAACCAGGAATCCAACGAGTGAGACCAGTATAAGTTGTGTGTATTCTGCGAAGAGTGTCATGCCCAATACCAATGGCAGGATTAGGCAGAAAAACTCCAGTACAAAACGTGATCCTTTTGGTGTGCTTGTGGATGATTCTACTAGTAACAGAATGGACGTGTAGAAAAACGATGGTAGGATGACCAAGAATGTTTCATAGCCTGTTGTGTTCCGATCGTCTTCAGGGCCTAAGATTTTTTCTATTGGCAGTGCTGTTACGTTTTCCATGGTCGTGATCTGGAAAAAAATAATCAAAGATGATGATTCTGAAAAAGTCGGGGTGTGGACTTTTATATCCTGTTCATCTGAAACATATGTGCAACGGGAAGTTATAGGCTTGTTTTATACTCACATGACACATACCTACGGATTAGGAAATGTTCAAACCGATCTCCATTGGAATTTTATCAAAAGCACTTGCTCCATCTGCATGTGAAGAATCTTGGAATCATTGACAGAAATGAGGTGGAGTAAATTAATAAAATAATCCAAGTTTAACGATTTTGTTGAAATCGAAGGTAATAATGATAAAAATAATAATATTGAATAATACTGAAAAAATAACAAAACAAACAAACAAAAACTGTAAGATTATTTTTGTCTGATCAATGGCCTAGATTGATGAGAGTGGTGTAAATGTTCAAACCGATCTCCATTGGAATTAGATGAGAGTGGTGTAAATGTTCAAACCGATCTCCATTGGAATTAAAAGAACTTGCTCCATCTGCATGTGAAGAATCTTGGATTCATTGACAGATTAAGGTGGAATAAATTAATAAAAAAATCCAAGTTGAACGATTTTGTTGAAATCAAAGGTAATAAGGATGAAAATAATGCACTAAAAAAAAACAAAAGAAACAAAAAAATATTTTAAGTTTTTTTTGTCTGATCAATGGCCTAGATTGATGAGAGTGGTGTGCTGACTGGTACTTATTAAGAGCTACCGAATTATTTTTAAGATTTCTTTCTCTTATTAGATACTTCTCATTCTATTATTTAGTTCATTCAGTAAAACATTATTGGAAAGTTTGTTTCCTGATAATTTGTTGCAATCTATTTTTTCAATACAAAATCCTTCCAAAAACTTTATCCAAATGACTGCCTCGTGTGTTTGTCCTTCCTCAAACAATTACGAGCCTGTGCATGATGTATCGACAAATATACCTATTACATATATTATTATCTATTTGAGAAACGGAACTTGAATATTTGAAACACTTGACACTTTATTCTGTCGATTAACAGATTATATCTGGCAATTGCGACTTTTAATCTGTCAATTGACAGATTGAATATGTCAATTGACAGATTTAATTTAGCAATTGCGACTTTCATGAAAGATCTTGATTAGGTTATGTTAGGTTAGGTTACAGTGGTTCAGATTGTTCAGTTGAAAAAAATTCACCTTATTATCATACAAGCAATAACGAAAAGTTACCTACGATGTTAATTCCAACTTTTCAGCAGTGGTTGGAATTTTATAACATATAATTTCATTCATACTTATTCGAAGCTTTCCAACAATTAACGTTTTCATTATTTAAAAAGTTCCATTCAAGATACTGCAGCCGAAGTCATAAGCTCATTTGAAAATTCAGAAAAAAAATTACATTGAGGCTTGTGCTTCACCCAAGGACCGTTATGAAAACAGAAGGCTTATTTCATTGAATCAAATTGATTCATTTTTCAATTTTCTCCCAATAATGGGAGAGTCTGCTTCGCAACTCAGAGAATTATTGGATATAGTCAAAAAGGATTTTTCAAGCTTTGAAGAATTCAGGACAAGGAGTCGATCAACGGAATTTTCTTTTTATTCACATGTCAGGCAATAAACTCGATTTCAATAGTGGAGGGGATTGGTAAAAGGATACTTCAACCAATAATTTTCCAGAATTGAAAAACTTCTTGGATTTTTTGGAACCAGAGGTCGACAGAATTGTGAATTCAATTGATTTGAATTGGATTCAGTGATTCAATTATTGGCTTCAATTTACTTTGAAAAAAGTGTATATTGACAGATTGAATGTGTCAATTGACAGATTTAATTTGGCAATTGAGACTTTTAATCTGTCAATTGGCACATTCAATCTGTCAATTGGAAGATTAAAAGTCGCAATTGAGAGATTTTTTATTTTTGCAATGGCACTAATACGCCTTCGTAGATACCAAACTCAGGACCCACCTCTAGGAAATTTAACCGTTATCAATATGAATAAAGTATGTGTCGCCATTATTACAATTTTAATATCAATTTCAACTCGACTTACTTTTAATCTCAGTGCGTTTGATATGTCTAATTTATTTCGGTAAATTAGCTGCTCTAGATATTCATCACAAATATACAGGGCGAACCAGAAAACAGATCATTTTAAAAAATCAATCTACACGGGAGCATTTCGTAGCACCCACAGTCTCCGAACATACCCGAATGATTCTACCTTTTCAAAATTCATCCTTCTTGTCGATATGCCCACAATGAATGTGTTAGGGTGGGTAAAATTAGTTTGGGTTAATAAAATATTGCAGAATATTCGGTGAATTTTGCAACAGGCATCATTCGGGTATGTTCGGACACTGTGGGTGTTACGAAATGTGTGTAGAACCCAACGCATCCCTCTTAACAACTGTAGCTATTTATAACAAGTCATTTGAGATTTTTTTTATGCTCCGTTTTCGAAACAACACCTACATTTGCTCTAATACCTATATCATGAACAACATCTGTTCTAACAACTCACTGTGCTGTTGAGACTCTATGGAAAATTTTTATATCTTGTTTTTTTATAGGAATATGGCGTATTGCTGTAGCTCTATTATAATATTTGACATTTAACTTTAAAGTTCTTAATATATTCACTTCTTTGAAATATCTTACCTTCTTTACTGATTTCTACCATTTTACAAAATATAGGGTTGTCTATAATGTTATGAATGGTAAAATTTATACCTACATAATAAAATATAGTTTAGTCGTATTTCGCCGTATACGTTATTTCATTGATGACGTATCAAACTTAACTAAATATATACTTTGGATAGAGGGAGGCGGAAAAAATATTCTCGACAATGCGGTGTTGCCCACCTCTATTAGAAAGATGTAGCAACTCTGATTTTTCAAATGGAACATCCTGTATATAATATTATTTTTAGAAACTACAATAATAACCGACAACTTTTCTCGATATTTTCTTATATCTTCTGTAACCGTTTTCGAAATAAGAATATATTTCAATTTTTTTATATTCAGTCAATTATATCACCCCGTTGAAGTAAAATAAGTTCTCAGAGGACAGAAAAAACTGGGTATTTGATATGTGTTGGCCGAAAGGAAACAAATAAGTGAAAGAAGTTGGAAATTTCAATGTCAATAAGCCTTTCAATGCATTTCATTTACCTTTTGACAAAACAAACAAAACAAAGGACTAATTTATGAAAAATGGTGTCATAGATAGTCACCACACAACGGATAAAAAGAGCAAACCACGCTTATTTCTACTAGAATTATTACCAGTTTTCACTATTTTAATAAGCTTGGCTTAGATTACTTAATGATTTTTCAAATGTATTAGTATGTTGTGATGTGAAATATGGTATTAATAATTATTGAATACTCACCTTTAGGCGATTTTAATGCCAAAAGAACCAAAAAACGAATTCGATCGACTAAAACTGACTCATACGTGGTATATTATCAATCTTACCGATCACTGATAAATGCTTTTATGAAGCAGGCGAGTTTAATATGGAATAACTCTCCGTATTTCATACAATCGATGAGTTTATCTATAATCAAAGTCAATAAGTTGAAGTGATTTTAGTGAGGAATATCTAGGAGAAAGCGATAAAGAGATAAGATAACAATTAAAAATGTCATGGAACCTGAAAATAGCCTTACCCACTTTTTACAAATCCATCGTATCCATTTGTACATAAAATTTTTTTAGCCGATTTCTCTATTGCCATCGGTGATATCTACAGAGTTGGTTGAATTATCCAAAACTCACTCATTCAGTGAATCAATGTAAAATATGTTTTCAGGAGTGTTTGAATTATATTGTGGTGGTTGGATTCTTTCTTCGTAGTATTTTTTGGGTTCTTAACCTATCCCAAACTGAAAAAAAAAGATTTTTTTTGGAATCTATACAAGCGCCGAAAGGTAGATTTTCAATCCCCCCCGATAAGTTGCTGCGTTGATTGAAAAACAGTTCCTTCTGAAAGAAACACTTTCTATAAGTCAGCAACTTCTCTTATAGCTCAAATTTGCATACCGATACAATACAAGAACTAATATTTATCAAAATAGGTACTTATCTTTGACGTTTCGGGAACCAAATCCGCATCCGTTTTCGAAACTCTCTCACAAATATTCTCTTTTAGAATCGTTTTCTTGTAAATGTAAAAAATTGAGATTTTCAGGTTCAGTTTCTAAAAAAAATTTGTGCTAAGCACAAGTTATTAATTTTTTGTTAGCGCATAAAAATTCCAATCAGCATAGTTACTGACCGCAATGAAGTTATAAACGTTTTGCTTAGGTTTTTCCGAGAGTTGTCAAGAAACACAATTCCCAATAAAAGTAAGTCAACATGTAGAAAACAGTGAAAAACATGATCACAGAAAAAAATGTGCAAACATTCTGTTCACTTCGATAGATAATTTGTTCAGTGCCTCCGATTTTATTCGTCTTATTTTCAGTTCTAGTAGTCTTTCACTGAATCTTATTTTCGAGTCCATCAGGAAATCATTTCCCATAGAGACTGTCAATATTGGATATCTCGCAAATCATTGACATAGTTACAAACACATTCTCCTCATAGTATGAGATATGATCAATATGAATATGATCTCAACGTTTACAAAGATAAAAAAGTGCATGAAACTCCCGAAAGTTTGGTTGATAGTGACGCAGTGTATATAAGTATTGTTCGTGAATTTCTCATAATATGTGTATTTGTTTACGAGCACTATATAGTTCAGATCTTTATACTACATACACCATTCGGTAGATACAAATTCCTAAATGAGCATTATACCTTAGGGAATCAATTCAGCGCCAGAAATTTTAAATGGAGTAGGTAATGGTGGAAACTTCCTGCGACCTGCCAGGAGTATTAAGTCTTTGCAGATGATATTCTTGTATTTGGTGAAAATCGTAGAACACATGATGAAACATTAGAGAAGAGTTTTCGAAAGGGCTCGAGAAGTAAAGTTGAAGTTCAATAAAGAAAAATGTTAATTTGATTTGACTGAAATTATATATTTAGGTCACAATTTTAATAATCGATGAGTTAAACCAGATTATGATAAAGCCAAAGCACTTCCACTTCCGTGGATATTGTTGTTTATTCATATCTGTAATATTTCAACATAACTGTTTCGATTTTTCAAGACGAATAAACGTCATTTATTCATTCATTCACTCAATTGGTGAAATGCCTAGTGCCTAGACCTAAAAATATTCAAGATTTCCAAAGTTCCTCAGGAAATTCAAATGTTTGGGGTCATTCACCAAAAATTCATCAAATGAAATAGAGATTTGTCGTTTTTTGTTGAAAAGAAAGTCGAGTTCGTTCTGCGCTGTTCATAAATCAATAGTATTGTAGATAATTCAAAATGAGAAAACATTTATCTACAGTTCAAGAACTGAGAGTCAACAGAATTTAGCTCGAATCGTAAAAGAAATGTACGCAACCCAGATTGGTTGCATAAAATCCCATCAATTTATCTATGGTGAGTAATGGAAGTTCATAGTGACCACAAGCCTTTGGTTTATTTGTTCAAAAAATCACTTCATGATGTTGCTTTTAGACTTCAACGAAAGATGACGGTTGTTAAAATTTTACCATTTAGATGCTCACAAAACAACGAAATTTTCCACCAAATATTTTGTTTTTTGTATTTTTTTTTCTAGCGTAAAAGTAACTAGATAAATTGTCTATTTTGGTATAAAGTTGTTAAATAAGTCTAATGTCTAGTCACTAGTGCATCACATAATATTTTTCTACTCTCACTGGCGGCCACAATTAGTTCATTAGGATGATGATGATATGTGGTAGGTCTATTGCGTAACGAGGGAAATAAGTGCCAATTACGCACAAGTGAAAAATTGTGAGATCAAGGCGTTAGCCGAGTGCGGTAGCTCGTGAGAGACGTGCCTTATTTTATTCCCACATCGCAAACTGGTACTTTACACACTCATTTAAGGTACACCATTCAAGATGTAACTTAATGGTGGCTTTCAGTGAGAGTATGCGCCTAGCTTGTATGCAAGTACAGCTTATCCTATCCATCTTGGCACAAACTCAGATACTTTTTCAGTTGCACACTGGTAGTGAAGACCATGACGAAGGAAAAACTACCTTCTAAGAATAAATTTCAACATAGTGAACTCATATAATAGATGTTTTTTAATCCTAGTACACTCCGCAAGCTGTTATTATTATTAATTCTCGTAAAAAGCAACCACTCAGATTGCCTCGCATCCATCCTCACTGAGAGAACCTAGGAAGTAAACGATAATCGATAACGAACTAAGAGGAATTGATGCATTCATATTAGTTGTCTCAAGCTCAGGATTCGAAGATATACCTTCGTCCTAGAAGTTGTAACAATTCTTGTGTTTGGGTGAAGTAGTACCTGAAGATCTACTCCACAAATTAACCTGTGCAGTATAATCTTGTGGTATGGAAGTTTTTTGAAGTACTTGAAGGCTACGACAATATTGATCATGACGCAGTGATAATCGCGCCATCTACCGACGAGAAGCTAGAATGGTTTGTTCGAGACCTCAGTTCTGAACTAATCTGAAAACCAGTAACGAGCGCAAAACGTATAAGCTAGAGATGCTCTATCGTAGTTCAGCACACGTGTTTACGACGGCGAATTAGGGTCACTGTAAAAATAAAAATAACTCCATTGACAGGTTTTAATCTGTCAATGCCAGATTAAAATCTGTCCTGGCATAACTTGTGTACTTATTTTTATCCTTTAATAAATGGACTGTTAAAAAAACAAAATATCAAATCAGCCATGTTACTTTATTCGAACAATGCCAGAATGCCCATGAAATAACAGATTGTCACGATATCGAGTCAGGTGGAATTTTTGTTTATGCAACTCAGTATGTGAAAGATTGTATTACGGGTTGTCGGAATACTGGCGTGATATGACCCATATTATTTTATAACGCAGATCTATTGATTTTTTGATACATTAATTCAATTTTTCATTGGTATAACCCTTTGGAAGGCGTATTTTGTGAATATTCCTTAACGAAAACTACGCATGGTCATGAAATTCGATTCATTTTTGACTTGGGAGACGCAAATATACTTAAAAATACCTTTTATATAGTTTTTTTTTAGAAATGTTCGGTTTACTTTCGAATGAAAAACTTGGATAGTGAAAACCGCCTTTCTACCAAATGCGGAAGATATATGAAATTCACAGAAAAATCTTGAGGTTTAGGCGCCAAAGATATTTTTGGTAGGTACATATTATTATATCTCTTATATGGGATGGATGGACTGAGACGACATCAAATATCTCTATCAGCGAGCAATTCACATAACTTGCAATACCTGTCGTTATTGCAAGGTCTCATAATTGAAATAGCTCTCAACACTTCAAACGACCTTGAACCACCTGAGGTTGCGTTGATCTTTTGTTTTTACTGTGACTGGTGGAATGATGATGACAGCGGCGTATTTGATTGGGGGATTAGATCATATGGAAACAATGGGCTAGTTGGGATTTGGTATTTGTGTTGCTTCTTAATGGATACAAGGGTAGCCAAACCAAATCGATTTCGGAGCTAGTTGGAGTAGGAACTGGCCGCAAGCGATGAATGAGTTGCTTCAGAGGAACATTCATTACAGGAGGAATCATAAATAATTAAAAGTTTAGAAAACTAAAAAAACACGCTTTTATAGCTAACCGAACTAAAAAATAGAAAATAATTTTTAATTACAAAGAGTTTATATTACGGTAGTAGAAGGCTAAACAATCATTCATAGTCAATCAGCTCAAAATAAAATTATAATAAAATTTAAGTAATTAACAGAATAAAGTAATTCAGAGTAAAATCGTGGGGTGCTTGATATATTATATATTACAATCATTCTATCGGTAATTATCTTTAAGAGGAGACTTATGAAATGTAGTAAAATGCACCCCACGCTTTTTACTCTGAATTACTTTATTCTGTTAATTACTGTCTTTTTTTTGAGCAATATAACGATCGTACTATAAAAGCTTGTATTCCTCAGTTGCCGTTGTCAACTGGTTCCAAATTCTTCAACACAGAATTCTAAGCAAATTTTAGGCATTTTTCGAAAGTAATACCTACAAGATCTCAAATTTTTATAAATAAAATAATTCTCATTGTTCAACAAACACTGATTTAGCAATACCATGGAAGCAGTTAGCTGATAAAATCTTGAGTCCAAGGTATTTTCATCTATTGCGTACTGGTTTTTCCATTGATATTTCTTAAGAATGACAAAATTTGAGTTTGAAAAATGGAACTTATGTGAGAACATTTTTCGATCGAGTGGTATTCCTGAAATATTCCCAGCTTGATAATATAAGAACAAGATTACGAAAGCGTATTCATTTTTCTTACTTTCGAGTTAGAACTCGAAAGTAAAATACCTACCTTGATTACGAGTTGTAAGTCGAAATAAGCACTAATTTCGAGGTTCAACTCGAAATTAGCTTGATTTCGAGTTGTGAACCGAATGCACCAAGTTTAATCGGTTAAAATGTGTAAACATCCATGATTTTGCCAATTTTGCTTAGCAAGTGATATACAGGGTGTTTATTAAACATGCGGCAAAAATAATGGACTCTTCCTTGGAAGATATTTGTCCTTTAATGAATTTCATAGGGCGCTTCGTTTCGAAGAAACGGGGTGAACAAGAATTTCGACAAGAACAATTTTGGTAATTTTGAAATTATTAACGTAGCCGAAATAAATCTATAGCGTACTACACTGGACCTACCAAGGTAACAAAAATTACTACTCCAGTGGAAGATGTGGAAACGATCCTGGTGTTTTTGAGCGATTTCGGGTGTCGATGAGGGGGGTAGTCATTTTTAACAGTTCTTATAGATTAAGAAACATGACATGTAATTTTTGGAAATAAATTATTATTGTCGAAATAATTGTTCGCCCAGTATCTTCGAAACAAAGCGCCCTATCAAAAGTCATCAATGAACAAAAATTCTCAGAATAGTCCAAGGAATAGTCCCTTAAATTTTCATCGCATGTTTAAAAAACACCCTGTACCTATATGTATACTTGAAAGCGCTTGCTCGAAAACAAAATTTTTAAAATTATAGAATGAACGCATTTTGGTCGATTGAGCTTGATGGATATATGAACGATATAGTATCCGAAAAGTGAGCCAGATTCCATGTTAATTTCGATCGTTTTTTACGGAATTAGTAAACGAGTAAAAAGTAGGAAAGAAACTGAAATCTCAAGAATTTTTTTTTGTTATAATTGAGCAATATCTAGAAAGTCGAATAATCGAGATGAGTCAATTTTCAAGAAATATTTCAATTTTTGAGAAAAACCTTTGATAAACAGACGAAATCGAATTGAAAATTTCCCTGTATAATTTTTGTTTGAAGTCGTTGTCGAAAAGTGTTTATTTTCACTATTGAGGGCTTTCAGAGCGCGTATTTACTTCAACAAATTCAAGTTTTTCAAAAAAATTATGGCCACAACACGATTTAAGAAAATTCATATTATGCATTTTTTTATAAAAAAAATAACCATATCCCAAATATCACCCAAATCAGCAATGTTTTAGCTACAAAATGTATCACTCAACTCTGACCTACCCTGTATCTTTTTTGCTTGAAGTTGTATTTGCAAACTGTTGAGAATTCCAGAAGACAAAAATAGTTCCTTAAACACACAAATACCCATGTTTCCAATTAGTATTTTATATCTTTCATCTTCATCTGGAACTCAACTCTTTTCGAAAGTGTTTTATTATTTCTGGATTATTTTTCCTGTTTCCCAAATATTGATATCTACATTATGAATCACCTCAACTTCAGCCACATACAGTGCTTTGAAAAACGTACCTACTTGCTAATGAAACAAATTTCATCCTCGAAAAAATTATAGCTGACTGGGATAAAAAACCAATATGATTTCAAAAACTCGTCCAGAATGTTTATCTAAACAACTCCTCTTGTTGTTTGCAACTACGCATTTATATAATGAAAAAGAACAGGGATGGTCAGGAATAAGTGGATATATCCTATAGATGATTATTTCTGATCAGGAAAGTATTGGGATGTGGGTGTATAGGATGATTTCAAACAACTTTTCAGATAAATAAATCGTGTTGATTTCTTATCGGTTATAATTGCACGAGTGCATAAAAATTACCGATAATTTTGAAAGAAAGCGTGATATCTAAAAATTGCAAGTTTATTTTCATATTTTGGCGAAAGTGCCTGAGTCCGGAAGACGAGGGCCCTTTTACAAAATATGAAAATAACCGAATGCAATTTGTATAAGATATCACGCTTGAATGCAAAATTATCTGGTCATTTTTATGCACGAATGTAATTCATTGGAATATTTCACGAATAAAGAAATTCTCAAGGAAATGTTATTTTTTGTTCATTAATACTTTCCTCTATAGATTGTATGGAGCACTCACCAAAACGCGAAATGTTTTTCTATTTTTGAAGTCTATCTGACATTTATTTGTGTTGTTTACTGACGTCTAGCGATACGGTTTCAAATGTGATGTTATGGTGACTTGATACAATAAAGCAATTACCGCTGTAAGTTTTCGATAATTGCATTGCTCTTATGGAACATTTTATATATGAGGGAAATATTCTGAGTAAGCCATATGATTTGTTTGAAATGGCCGAATTTGTTTCATAATCATGTAAGTACGTTTTTCAAAGCCCTGCATGATAAAAAAACATGTGGTCGGAGTTGAAGTGATTGTCACTATCAATATCAATATTTGGGAAGTAAGAAACAATACAGATTTGAAAAGATACCTTCGAAAAAAGTTAAGCTTCAGATGAAAGATTCAAAAGTCCTTTTAGAAACTTGAGTATTTGTTCGTTTGAGGAACAATTTTTCTCCAAACAAAAAAAAAGAAGGAAATACAAAACTTCGATGAAAGAGGTGAAATCATTTTTTTTTCTTCTACTTCCACAGTTTTGAACCGTTCATTATGTATTTGATAGCTGTTAGGTAATGACTCATTTAGAATACACATTCTGTATTCCAAAATAATGGCTAACGTTTCCGAAATTGTTTTTTTAAAATGATGGGATATGTTACATTTGACCTGATAAATTTCATCTCATGACTACATTCAATGGCCTAAAAACTGAATTCAGCAAAATTTCGTTTAAAATTCTTTGTAAAATTGAATCAAAAATGACATTTTGAGGAAATTTAGTTTTTAACAATTTGTGGCTAGGTACTGTATCTAGTTACATCCATGAAGGAAGCAATTAGTTTTACCTACATGCTGTCATCCAGTGTCTCGTTGATCAATGAAAATGAGGGATAACGAAAGGTAGAAGTAGAAAAAGTAAAGTATGCAACTCGAGGATAAGGCTAGTTATGTGCGCTAAAACTCTTTCTCACTTTTTGCTAATCACTGGAACGTCTTCGAATGAGTTTGCTTACTTGAGTTTGTTCATATCGATTTATATTTCCTCATTTGAATTTGTTTGAATTTACTATTTCATATTCTTTATTTGAATTTTTTGTCGTAAATTTTTAAATCAATTCTACTTCAAATATTTATTCTTCCACCAAAATCCATTTGGATCTTTTTGTTTGGGTTTGAGTGCTTCATTTGATTTATTTTTTGACACATTTATTTGACGCGATTTTCATACTAATTCTTGCTTCTCGATTTACTTCTACTCATTCATTTTCAAAGTTTGAGTTTTATATTTTTCATCGCTTCACCGTGTGTTTCCATTTCATCATACGTGACTTATCGGTTATAATTGAACGAGTGCATAAAAATTACCGATGATTTTGCAAGAAAACGTGATATCTAAAAATTGCAAAAGTTTATTTTCATATTTTGGCGAAAGTGCCCGACTCCGAAAGACGAGGGCTCTTTTACAAAATATAAAAATAACCGAATGCAATTTGTATAAGATATCACGCTTGAATGCAAAATTTTCTGGTCATTTTTATGCACGAATGTAATTCATTGGAATATTTCACGAATAAAGAAATTCTCAATGAAATGTTATTTTTTGTTCATTTATACTTTCCTCTATAGATTGTATGGAGTACTCACCTAAACGCGAAATATTCTTCTATTTTTGAAGTCTATCTGACATTTATTTGTGTTATGGTGATTTGATACAA
Source organism: Zygogramma bicolorata (assembly GCA_032362365.1). Taxonomy (NCBI): domain Eukaryota; kingdom Metazoa; phylum Arthropoda; class Insecta; order Coleoptera; family Chrysomelidae; genus Zygogramma; species Zygogramma bicolorata. The sequence goes on along the minus strand of JAVJAQ010000900.1, from coordinate 142,308 downwards.
TGCAATTACCGCTTTAAGTTTTCAATAATTGCATTGCTCTTATGGGACATTTAATATAATATGAGGGAAATAATTCTTGTAATTAATTTGTTTCCAAGTTTTTTGCAACAGGTTTGAAAACAGATAATCGACAATGGAACCACTCATTGAAAAGGAGAGGGGATTATGAATTTCTTGATTTAGGTTTTTTGATAGAATTTTAGAATATTTTATTCCTAGAAAAAAAGATCGGTCGGTTTTCGAGAACAGTTTGTATAGAAAAAATAATCGAAGCTTATAAAATATCTGGATTCGGAAATCCAGAATACAAGTTTGAGGTTGAAAGAAAAAAACCTGAAATAACAGAGTCGAGGATTCGAAATTGAAGGAACTGAACTAAAAAATCCGAAAAAACATTTTAAATATAGCTAGATATAGTTGTGGAATATCATTGTCGTTATGGTGTTTAAAATTTGTATTTGACAAGTTCCCTCGCAAATATTTCCATTTTCATGAAGAAAGTCGTCGTGAAATCCTGAAAAATGAAAAAAATGTACCTATGTGACCGGCGTTGCCACCAAATTTTCGAACTGAAGAGTCGAGAATTTGAAACGATCCTTTATCATCACATACAATCTCTCAAAGTAATTAAAAATTTGAAACAGTCCATTCCAAATCGAAAAATCAAGAACAAATTTTCAGCTTTTTTCCCACCCTCGACAATGAAAAACGATGAATGGTAGAGATTTCCATCACTACGATTGCAGGTAGGTTACCTCTTACGCAATCGAATCTCCAAGCTCAGACTGATAATGTCGATCGCAAAAGATTATGATGCACCTTGTGAAGCGCTAGCACACAATGTGAATCAACCTCACGAGACGCCAACAATCTCGATCAAATACCAAAGCCAAACGCTCGGAAATCGGCAAAAGTCAGCGAAGCATACTTGTCAATTGTCACCCGGCATCAAGGCGGCAGCATCCCCCTCTATTGTTTTCGAGGAGGGCAGGCCATGCCATGTGCACTTTTCTACTTCGACTTGCTTTTTATGCGAATGAACCAACAGTGTAAAGTCACGGCTAGTGGAAGCGCGTACTTAAACCGATAAACCGTGCGGCGTACCTATTTCGCCGGCTGCTCTACTTACTTCACAGTTCAGACGTGGCAAAGCTGTCTCTGTGACGACGGAGTGACGTCCCAGCGTGTGTCGTGTGTTTACCGGCGAGAAGCACAGCCTTCTTTCCAGTTCGAAAGTGCCCGTAATGATATCCGTGATGTTGAATGAGCACCGGGTGGGGAAGGGATAAGGGGTGGTTAACTCTATTGATTTTTAGGGTGACACTGTCAACTATCGCCGCGGCCAAAAAAATGTACACACGGGAGTGCTCAAAAAATTAACGGGTCGCCATCTCGGATAGTTTCCTTCGTTCTGATTCCGGTGTGTTGGTGTCTTTTGTGTTGACGGTGGTGGAATGTATAGTTCGAACGCCGCGCTTTCGGCAGCAGTTCGTTCTGCGGCCGCTGATGCCTTTATCGCAGAGATCGCGCAGTGAAAATGGCCCTACTCGGCGGTTTCTCCCAGGATCATTTTTGCAGAAGGCCCAAGAAGAAACTCAGTTGACAATATTGCAATTGCTCCCCTACTAGAAAACATTTGCGGCAAAGCCGACAGAGGTGGGCGTTTTTTATTATTTTCACGCGACCAACTCGAAATTATGTACCTGAATTACCTTGACGTCATACCTCAGCGCTACCTACCCATCGTAAACAATGCGTCCTAACCTATAAGCCCCAGCAATTACACCCGCCCGAACCGTGTTTTAGTACCTCTTACCACTAAATATACTTTACATTTATTGTAACCCTTCTCAGTTCACATGTCTATTCGTAATTTACCGAAGTTACTATCTACAGTTTCAGTTTCAGCGGCGATTTTTGAATGTCGACCGGCAAAGCAGTAGACTGTAGTTTGTGTATACAATAATGGCGGCATCCAAACATGCGCTTTGACTGGGTCTGGTGTGTTTACTAGAAGTGAATCTTGTGTAGTCGAGAAGAAATTAAATGTGGATCATAATTACATATTTATCGAATCCCCGGGATTTCACGAATCGTAAAGTTGCTCGTGCGTGTGTGTGTCAAAAATTAGTGTAGTGAAAAAAATGAGTGGTTTCTCGATAACTTGCCAGCAGCTATTTATAATTCCGAAAAAAATCATATAATCTCAAGGATGCTGGAATTATTTATATCGCGATGTTAGCAATATGAGACAAGGCCGTGCTGCTCAGAGGAAAACAAAATGTAATTCTATTATTTTGATTACCGTATAATGAAGCAAAGTTTAGGTTAGAATCTGACACAACTTCGTGTCACGTCCGAAACGAGTGTTTCAATTCTGTAATTAGGGGGTGTAACTCACTGTCAGGTACATCGAGGCCTTATCTAGGGTTACTCCAGGTTATCTGGCCCCCGATTTACCTGTGAAAACAAACTAGTGTTATGATAGCTTTCACATTCAGATTATTAGGAATGGTTCAGATAGCTTCAGTTTGAGCATCAGATTCTTTCATTTACTAACCTACCTACCTGTTCTACATACTTTAAAAACTAAGGCGGATTCAGTGAACGCATAATGCATAATTTAGTGCATAATGCACAACTCAAATAACCCAGTTGAAAAAATTCAATTCGGTTCGATTCGGTTTTATTCAATATACCTAGGTACCCAACGAGGTAGGTACCCAAGCAATAATAAAGTACCTATCAGAAGTGTCAGTTTTCAGCAAGTAGATGGGATTTTCCTTAACTTGAGGGAAAAGTTTCAGAATCCTGGATTGCGTCCAATTTCCACAAAAATTTTGGAGAACGTTTAAAAAGGCTCAAGATGAATGGAAAAATAGAAAATTTGGCGCGGAAACCATGCAAAAGTCATTTTTTCGAAAAGATAATGTTTTTAAGCACTCAATCCAGATTCCGAAATTCTACTCTGAACTGTTATTTTGTCAGTGTACATACCCGATTTTCCGATAGAACATTATTCACACACACCATTCTTTGAATTTATTAAGAAAATTTGCCCATATATTCTCCAAGTGAAGATTTTTATTTTATTTTGAGGTGGTGAGAAACAGACAAAGCAATATAGTTTTTAGTTTGTACCGTCATTTTGATAGCTCTAGACTGTTTCGAATCTCAAACAACGTTGCCAAATTGAAAAATCAAGTAATTACTATACTCGCGTAAAACGTAATACTTATATTAAATATATCCCAACCAAACCTAACTAACTTTGCGAAAAACAAATGTTTTTATTAAATCGATCTCAACCAAACCTAACTAACCTGACTTAACCTAACACATTCATTGTGGACCTATCAACAAGAAGGATGGATTTTGCAAAAGTTGAATCATTCGGGTATGTTCGGAGACTGTGGGTAGAACGAAATGTGGGTGCAACGACATGCTCCCAACCAAACCTAACTAACCTGACCCAACCTAACAACCTAACACCACAGTAAAGGATCATCTTGGACCTATCGACAAGAAGGATGAAGTTTGTGAAAGTTGAATCATTCGGGTATGTTCGGAGACTGTGGGTAGAACGAGATGCTCCCATCTGAAACAATTTATCAATTATTGAAGTATTGACTATATTAATAATGAAGTCAAAAACTATTTGAAATATGAAAAAAGCTTTTATAATATAAAATTTTGAATGCCGATAAAAATTCAAAGGTTCCCTTCTTCGATCAAATCGAGATCTTCTTCCGCATCTGCTTGGTGCATAATATCGGAGATTAAATTTTGGTTCGGATTGTAGAGTTTACCAGCCAATTTGAAAAACTCAACTGTACGGTCAGCATTTATAATTATACACTTTTTGAAAATAAACTGTACGAATCATTCAAATATGAAATTGTTGAATATAATTCACAATCTGACAACGTCGCTCCAATTCAATCGAAGCCGAAAATAATACAGCTAGTTGTCATTTCTAATAAAATTTTAATTGGAAATCTGCAAAGAATGAACGTTATAAATGAACATTCGGGTGATATTTCTTGCAGAAAAATATAGTTAGATATGTTTTCTTACAGAAAATGGTAAGTAAAGTGAAAAATCACAAGTGATTTTTTTCGTTACATAACCTAAAATTTCACCCTTATTTTCTTTTGAAAAGGAACTTGCTGTGGTTTCCGCGCCGAATTTTTATACTTTTCATTCATTTTTAGATATTCTGAAGCTCCCCTAACAATTTTATCGAAATCCGAGGCAATCCAGCATTCTGAAACTTTACCAACTTGAGTTATACATTATTTACTAGATTATGTATTATGCGTTCACTAAGTTCACCTTCAATATATTTAATCCTCGGCTTCATCACCATAAAAATAAAAATGTTGAGAAACCTCGAGGCATGCTCTGCTGGATTGAAAAGTAAAATGCCCAAGAAAATTTCGTGAGTAGGTTTTAAAAGATTAGTGAAAATATCGAAACAAGATACTGATTAAGTATTGGTACCAATACAGAATACCTGTAAGGAAAAATATTTTCCCGATTATCTGAATTATACCTCGTTTGTACATTATCAGGTCTGCAAATCTAGGTCGCTTAGTAAATGATAGAATAATTATTTGAAGAATAAATATCTCAAGGGGTGTTTCACTTCGGAAATCTGGTGTGAAAAATTCACTGAAAATCTTGGAAATCCATGTTGAAATACAATGCTTGGAGAAATCCAATCGAAATCTTGATTTGGTGTACAAATAAGTATTACCGAGAATATTACAGAAGTGAAACACTCCTTTCGGAAATATCTACTACTTATTACCATTTGGTATAAGAAATACCAAGTTCCTATCCCAATGTATTTTTCTTGTTTGTATAACCTATATTGGGTGAGATATCAAGTATGTTGTTTCTATAAATTTTCATGACATGATTTGATCATTTGGGTATTAGCCAGTGTAGTAGTAGTTGTTTTCTGACAGGTGTTAGTCCACTAACCCACTGTGTAGATGATTTGAGACTAAGCCCGAATGAATTGTTTTGAGATTTTTCACTTTCAATACGGTTTCGTTCACAAATATTTGTAAGTAGTGTATCAATTTTAGGTACATATTTCTCGAGCTAGTTCATTCACTTCGTCATTTCACTGATCAGATCGATGACTAGTTATATCGAAGAAGAACTTCAAACTCTGTTATAAGCGGGAAATTCAGAAAATGTGAATGCTGAGAGGAACTTTTCTCCTTTTAACGAATATCCCAGGAATCTATAGAATATCTGCCTATATAAATCGCATTTTCATCATTTGCTTTTGATTTGTATTTGACTGAAATTTGCCACGTATTCACACGAAAAGATTATGTTTCTCCGAGTGTTTCTTAGTAAGTAGAATCTAATAATTAGAGAGGTTATTTTGGTATAATTTCGCCAGTAAACCTCAAACGAACATAACATGCCCTGAAGATCTAACTTTTGAACTTGAAGGTGCTAAAGACTTGAAAAAGTGATTTTCTGATTTTCACTTGAGTGGTATAGCGAGAAGCAAATGAATGAGTGTTTATTTGTGAGAACCGTACGTCAAATGGAAAAAAATCAAGTGACTAGATTTGCTGATGAGGGATCTAGGAGTTGAAAAATATCTAATTTTTACTGTAAGAAAAATTAGGGGCGCATCACTCTTCTCTTTGAAATGATTTAATGCAAATCTAGTAGGAACCCCTCTGGCGAGAATATTATGTTGTACAGCAGAAAATTTTTTCTTTTGCATGGAAGATGCTCGGGAAGATGCGTGAGTACTGAGTTTCACGCTCGGTTTCACGTAAGTAAATATTTATTAGAGTTACATTGGATTTATAGGTATCATTATTTTTTTTTTCTCAAACTGCAACAGCTTCTTATACCTCACCCACGCCTCGGTAGATAATAATATCGTACTAAGGTGGGTGAAAGGGCACGACAGGAGCAAAGGTAACCGCATTGCTGACTCTTTGGCCAGGATGGCGGCTGGAATGAACATTTTGGGACCAGGTGACACCCATGGCTTGACGACTTCGACAATTGCGGAACTAGCCAAACGTTACACCCATACTCAAACCCTCAAAAGATGGGATGAAACCAAAGGATGCAGTTTTGCCAGGATCACCCTGGGCGACCCTGAGAAGCTGGATCCAAATAAATATTTGGCGATGACCAGGAAGAACCTACGTTTAACAGTGGGATTTCTGACTGGACACTGTCAACTAAGGAAACACCTCCATATTATGGGGCTAGTGGACACACCTCTATGCAGGATGTGTGAACAGGAAGATGAAACTGTCAGGCATGTCTTATGCGAATGTCTGGAGCTATCGTCGATAAGAGAGTGTGTGTTCGGTGAGTCTTGGCCTACACATGCCGATATTAAGGAGATGTCCCCTGGTGACCTGTCCTCCTTCCTGGATAAGGCAGGATGGACAATGTCCTAGGAGGGCGACTCCTTGGGAGGATGTACAATGGGCCATATTGTGGCCTAAGTGCTGTGGGTCTATACTCACCCTCCCTACTCTACAGATACAGATACAGATACCTCACCCAGTTCAGAAGTAATGAAAGTTGAGGACATAGGTACATTCGGATGAATATTTTTCATCTGAAATTTTTTCGAGGCTGTTTTCAGTTTTTCCAAACAGAAGCTGCCAAGGAAATTGCCAAGTTGTTCTTGAAGAAAAACGTCTATCAGTCCAAAACTTGAACTCAAGAGAGATCAATTAAGTACCATAACACCAAACTAACATTATTTGCACTCGACGCGCGTTTCGCTAACAAAGTTAACTTACTCAGGAGAAAAAATTGTTATCAAATTTTCGACAACGGAAGCAACCACTGAAATAATGACATGCTTCATCAATTTTATTGGAAGTGGCATTGCCACGAGGGGTAAACCCGCGCATTGCCAACTAAATAGAGATAATAAAAATTCGTCGGACTTAATCGATGCGTCGAACTTGACCATTTTTGGCGGAAAAATCGAGTATCGTCGTCATACTGGTACGTACGCGTAACATTATTCACCACAAGACAGTGTATCAAATACAAGATCAAATAGTTATACGAATGTGATGCACGAATATCGCTTCATGGGACTTTCAATGAAACGTTGAGTCAGCCACCTCTCACAGTCGACCAGCTTGAAGTTATAGATTTGGTTACGGAATATCAGTTAGCCCTCCATTGGTCATGTCCCTTGGTCGAACGAAATTCTCTGTCGCATACTCGGTCGCATACAAATCATGTGTTCAACTTTCAATAGCATAGGTAAAAATATTTTTGAAATTATTAAGAATCTTCTGAGATCTTCACTTCCACCAAAGCAATGAAAACATACCGAATAATAAAAAGTCGAGGGGTGTTTCACTTCGGAAATCCGGTGTATAAAATTCACCAAGTAGAAATCTTCTTGAGGTCCATAGAATCCATATTGAAATTCAGAAATCTCTCCTGAAATCCTCTAAGAAATCCTGGAATCCACTAGAAATCCTGATTTGTTGTACAAATTTTACGGAAGTGGAAGTGAAACACCCGAGGGGTTGACCACTGAGGAAAAATGTGCACACTGGAATTCCCGTAAACCGGAATTCCCCAGAATTCCCTCGGAATTCCCCGGAATTCCCCAGAATTCCCTCGGAATTCCCCGTCCGAGGGACAAGAAAAATACTCTGAAAAATATGTCAATTTGAAGAAATATCGATAAAATTTTAAAGCTAAATGACGGAAATACTGGGAATTCTGGGGGAATTCCGAGGAAACCCGACGAAATATGAAAGATATATTTCGGAACTTTCGTACAAAAGATTTTTTTGAAATTTCTGAATGGAAAATAAACTTTAGACTTTTAAGTAGACCATGTAATGATTATGACCCAATCTGAATAATATCGGATTTTACATATCAAAACTTTTCACATTTTCATTGAGGCTGGTATTTATTATATCGGAAACAAAATAAATCATCTATATAATGCAACGTCACAATCGTAAAATAAAGGGAACGGATCGTCTGATTCCACTCAGGTTTGTTATAGAATCAAATTCTGAATCCGTTAGAATAAATATCGAAAAAATACAATTTGTCATTGAAAAAATACGGTATTTTATGGTCTAAGTATTGAGTAAGTTCTATTATTTTCAACCGCTAAATGATAACGAGATAATCAATCTGTGGAGAAAATCCTTTTAATACGTTTTTGTCATCGCTTATATACCTAGCGAAAATAAACTGTTTCCCAAAAACGTATACTTATACCATAATATGAAACATTGTTGATAATCCTTCAACATTACCTACTAGGAAAATAAAAAAATATTTTTCACCGGTGTGTTCACCCTGTATAAACTCAAATGAGAACAGTTGACACTGAACCACAATATATCCGATCATCTTTTTATTACAAACCGATAAATTATATAAAACCGTCCACATAACATGATGGAGCTGCAAAGAAACTCCAGAAATCATACAAAGACTGCAGTCATTGACTATATAACTCAGATCGTATAACGCGAGCTATAACTGTCTTATTTTGAATTTCGGTAACCGCTGGCAACAATGTAGACAACCTGTGTTTTGTCTGCCAATTATGATCTAGTGTCTCTTCCACAATCAAGGGCGTCACTTCGTCTTGTAGAATGAAATTTCAAGACACGTCATTTTTGAAATATTGAGGAAAATAATGGCAGTCGCAAAGGTTGACCACAAAAACAAACACACAAACTACGACACAAGGTTTTTTTGGGCTGTTTCACATGTTCAATTCATATTTATTCGAATCAGAATGAGGTACTATTTCGGAAATAAGTTATCGGATTATTTGAAAAAACTACCCCCAACCACACCCCTCTCGAGGCCGCACAAACTAAAACAAAGTTTTTTGGGTTGTTTCACATGCCTTATTTATATAATCGAATCAGAATGAGGTACTATTTCACTGAAAGAAGTTTTGACTCATTTGCAAAAACTTCCCCAATACACCCCTCCAGGGACATATCAGATGTCTATCAGTACATGAAGATTGTTGTCATCAGGCTTATTTGTCGCTAACAAAATGTATTTCAAATTGGAAATCTGCCACAAGCTCTTTCAAAACAAAGGTCCCAACTTTCTTCGTCCAGTGGAAGTGGATTACTTGACACCGGTGTTTCGTTTCTGAATTATGATTTTATATAAATATTGAAATATTACTGTATGCTTTTTTATTATTGCGCAAATAAATTGAAGTAACCAAATAATAATCCCTAGAGTTTCTTTAGAAATTTTTCGGAATTCCTCGGAATTCCCCGGAATTCCCTCGGAATTCCTATCAATTGTACACCGGAATTGCCATGTGGTCAACCCCTCGGAAACGCCCCTCGTAAAAAGTATTTCTCTGAAAATCAGATATGTTATTTGTCACCCTCAATCCGAATCTGCATCAAAAATACCTCAATAGGATCTTTTGAAAATGTTATGAATTTTCTCATTTTATTACATCCCTATATCCCCTCTTCCCCCCTTTCTACGAGGCGACAGATAGTTACATACTCTATTTTCAATATCTAGTAATAATAGAATTGGAATCTTCATCAAATTATGCATAAAACAACTTAATAACACGGTGACAAATGTTCGAGTAAATTTTTCTCAGTGTATATCGTGGTTGTGGATAACTTCTCATCTGTGTTGAATTGCATTTTTCCATTAAGTTCCTTTCAAGTGATCTTAATTTTCGACCCCTAAAGAAGGGGGGTATGGTACTTCCCACTGGGAGGAAAACATTTCGTGATCACTGTTACGTTTATATTACCAAAAATGCTGTAGTAACCTCCGTAGCAACACGATGACAGACAACATCACAACACTTGATATTTCGTCGTAGATATAGAATCATAAGTTTTAGGACGTTATAAATATGACAACTTTGAACTTTGAGTTACTTAGTACAAAAAACTATACATGCCATGATATTAATGCCCTTCCGTGCCCTTCGCTTCATGCATCAAAGTATCCGCGGGAGAAAAATCATTATTCTCCTCCCTTGGTATTAATGGCTATTTCTTTATCTAATAATGTTCTAATATTTTAATCGGATATAATTGCACAACCTAATATACTTAATGAGATTCAATGCATATTATTTCTTATTATTCTACAATTTATTAATAGAATGACATTTCTGTCACTGATTTCCTCTCGAATTTATGACGAATAAATCTATGTGCGTCACATGAACGCACCCAGAAATATGAGCTGGAGGGGGGGACTCCAAAAAATAATATGTAAGAACTTGAAGAATTCCGTCCTTAGTAGTGGACTGCGGGAGGGGACTTCAAAAAGTATAAATTGGTAATATGATATCTAAGAAATCCGACCTTAGTAGTGGGTATAGGTACTCGAAAAAAATATATATGATTAGGTATTTCAGAAAAGTTGCATTCTTCCCTTTATATGGAATACCTACTAATTGAATAGACTTATTAGGTTCAAAACCAGCGTCACTTTTTGATTGACATACCACCATCTTTTGAATATTTTCGAAAAAAAAAAATTATAAATTTGACAGATAATCCGAATAACGTCATAATTTCTGGTAATTACCTTCCATCCCGATCGAAAAAAATTGAATCAGGTGAAATTTCATTTGTAGTGTCAAAAAAAAACAATGATGTGGACTTTATTGGTCACATAATGTAGGTACATAGTTATTCCTTGATGATATGCGAATATTCAAGAGTGTAAATCTACACAAAGAAATGATGATAGATTGCTATTTCAACTATGGTCCAAGAATGTTTCGCCACTATAATATGAGGTGTTGAAAAAACATTTTTAATTTTTCCGAAACCATTTAGAATATGTCACTGATATTTGGTAAGCAGTGACAGTTTACTTATATCTTCCAATGAAAAACATTTTCAACTTCAACAGTGGCGTGAGTGAGTACGGAAATTGACTTCGATATTTGTGGGGGGTGGGGGAATGATACACCTGTTGATTTTTCTTGGATAGAATATATTTTCGAACTCCTCGTTGAATTTGGGACAAAAAAGAAAATACGATTCGGCAGTTTTTTTCAAAAAATAAAAAACTTTTCACTGTCCAAGAAATTATAGAAAAACAAAAAAAAAACAATATAAGGCGTATGGTTTGATCTAGGAATATGACAAAGTTTATACATTTTTGGATCTGACGATCTAACCTATCATTATTATTTCATGTAGATTCACTGGCTTGAATGTTTTGTAGAAGTTTTTTTTCGTGTGTAATTCCGTTTATTATTTCAGGCCCTAGCCGCCGCGTAGCGCCGCCCCCCATCACGCTGCCCGTCACCCTGGAGGACCCCGCCACCAACTGGAAGGGACCGCCGCCCGGCTCGGAACCCCAAAACTTTTCGCAGAACTCCAACAACTCTTTCTCGTCCGGCCCGCCGGCGGGCGCCTTCCAAGGGCCGTCGCCCTTCCAAGGCCCGCCGGCGGGCGCCGGATCTCCGGCCGGCGGCGCGCCGCCCTACCAGGGCGGGCCGCCCCCCGGATCAACGACTCCCCAGTACACCGCTTCGCCCGCCCCCTCGGGTTCGTCGACGCCAGGGCCCGGACCGCCGCCCAATGCGGGCTTCCCGCCTCCTCCTAACAGCGCGGGCCCCCCCTACAATGGGCCCGGCCCGGGGCCGTTCGGATCGCCGTCGGCGGGCGGACCTCCCTTTGGGCGGCCGGGGTCGTCAGGTCCGCCCTTCGTGGGCGGACCCGGGCCGGCCGGCAACCATTTCCAGCACTTCGGGCCCGGGCCGGGGGGGTTCGGTATGCCGCCCGGGTCGCCCTTTGGGCCGGGGCCCGGACACCCCATGTCCGGGCCCATGGAGCCGGGTCATCCGATGATGTCGAGGCAAATGGGTGGACCCATGCAAGTCGATCAAGGGTGAGTACTGTTTTCACTGTTTTTTCGAATGTCCATCAACGAAATCGGTCAGCGCTAGGGATCCCAGATGAAAAATCAATCAGGGATTGTGAAAAGTCAATAACACATAAAAAAGTATATTTCCTCTTCTTCTTATACGAGGTTTCAATAATATTGTCAGTGAAAAATTGATTCAAGGATTGAAGAAAAAACGACCCCATTTCCTGATCCCTGTCCAGAATAACATTACCCAATCATTTAGTGTTGCCAGATCCGTTATTCTAAATATCGGGACCTAAGCGTATAAAAAGCGGGACTGAGATGGAAAAATCGGGATATAGAAAAAATCAAAATTTTACTCGAAATTTTTTAAACTACAGACATTACTGAGATCAATCAAAACTTAACAAAAAAACAAAAATATATCTCTATTTTTAGGAACTTAAATTTTTTTAAAAAGGAACTTTCAACATAAAATTAAATTTTATGAATTATTTTTATTTGAAGTTAACGTGAACTACTTTTTATAGAAGACGTATTTTGAGCATGATTTTGCCGCTTTCAACTTTTTTTTCTTTTAGGACAAATCTATAAAACTCTTCACAAGAAAACTGAAAATTTACTTTTATTTGAATCTCCGCCATCACATGTTCTATTTATTGTTAATCTATTACGCCTATCTGTCCATGTAATATTTGCTTGAGAGATTGATGCCATAAACTGATATAACTTTAGCAAATTAGGCAAGTTTTGGGTATTGAAAATATTTTTCGATGGGCTTTTTATTTTTATCTTCAATGACGGCTTTTGAGACGTCTTTGACTTCGTAGATTTCTTCATATAAAGTATGAAGCATCCATATCGAAATTAGTTGTAATATTTAGTTTTTCTATAATTTAAACGGCCATCTTGTAATCAAAATTCGCTTTCAGAGCAAATGGTTGAAACAGGTTGATTGAATTACTTTCGCTGAAATCGAACCGTGCCTCTATATATTTTAACAAATTTTGAAGAAACAAAATGCAGTTTGATTTTATATTGAAACCAGTACGTCAAACGCTCCAAAATATAACAGTCTGTCACTTTCCAGTTTCAATACGGTGTATTGTATAATGTTTAATGCATGTCTGTTCATGATTGAAGTAACTCCAAATTACTGATGGGCACTCGTCTTCTCCCAATGTGATGAAGAAATTTTTTAATATCTCGTACGATTTCACCAAACACTCTATTGCCGGAAGAAGGGATAACCAATGTGTGGTAACATGTCGTAGAACTGGTGCGAATTCGAAATCGTAAAAGTCTTTGATTCGAAATCTAATGAATTAAACTTTTATAAAAAAGCGGGATATTGGGCGTCACATGAATGAGATATTTATTTTTCGTAATATACTTTCGATTGGTTCAAATTTCAAACTAGAAAAAAAATGATGTGGGTTCAAAATAATTTGAATTAGAATTCAAAAGAAAATGTGTAACAAATGCAAGGCAGCCTGTGAAAAGGCTCCCATCAAGTTCTGGGTTTGACACTCGGCTTGACATGAAGTACCAAGCAGCGCGTACACTTTTCGCGGATTACGATTTGTTTAACCTTCAATTACTACCTCTTTCGAAGGCGCACTACAAAAAACTAATCCAGAAAACATTAGTAATGATAACACAACGCATATGCTATAAATAGCACGTCCATATTGATAAAATGGAAAAATAACAATCCAATCAATAGACCGCGGGCATATCTGACAGACGACAGCATAAATGATATTTATAAATCCAGCCTGCTGGACAAACAAAAGGATCTAAAAATGCTTATTGTGCATTTGTATGATATTTCAAAATATTTTTTCTTGATAATAACTCAATTTTGAGCGATTGTGATGTTTCAATCCATCGATTCCCTTCTATTTTTGACAATAGAAAGAATATTAATCGTCTTGATGTTGAGAGACGTGAATCGTGGATTCAAGCAACAAGATTTAAGTACTGATAAGTTGAAATGGGCAACGGTATACTCATGCATTTTGTGTCTCAGAATTGCAATTATAATCTCATTGAATTACCATTGTTGTTTATGGAAATACGATTTGTTTGTCCAGCAGGCTGATGCATGTGACGTCACATGCCCGCGGTCTATATGGAGCTTATCAAATCTGGAGAAATCAGGAATATTTAATGAATGATCGACAATACGAATTTCGCCATCAAAGATTAACCAGTGACTTATTGGCGTATGTTTCACATATTTGGCAGCATTCCATCGAGGAATTTGGAGAAACGTTAGCTGTTGCAAAAAATTCAATGCTGAGAAAACCCAGTCATGTCTCTTCTCAAAGAAAGCCGATCTAACTCATTCTAATATTCAAATGTCAGGAGTAACTTTCCTACAAAGTCAAGTATCTTGATGCTAGGAATTTCGGTCAGTAATAATCTTTCATGGAAAATACATGTGAGTTCGATAGCTAGAGGTGTTTACCAGAAAATTGAATTTCTATTTCGTGCGAAGAAATACCTCACTTCGCGTCGGCTCTTAATGATCTACCTCGTGATATACAAGGCACAGATAGATAGAATATAGTTCTCATGTATGGAACTCAGCACCAAAACATCCATTGGAATTTCTTGATTCCATTCAGAGAAAAGCAACCCATCTTGTTGGTGATTCTTCGCTCACAGACTCGCCCACTTCCTTGGAGCATCGTAGAAGGGTCGGAGACCTGTCCCTTCTCTATAGACATTTTCACCGTAGGTGCTCTTCTTAATTGTCGTCAATCGTTCCACCTTCGGCAGTATCAACACGGATATATATATAGGTATATATATATATATATATATATATATATATATATATATATATATATATATATATACATATAATTATAATATGAATGGTTAGTGTATTATGAAGGGGAATCGTAAAAATCGTTGTTTTGTTTGAATTCTCTCTTCATAAGCATTTCCAATACGATATTGAACTCTATTGAAACTAGCAATAATGACATAAATATTTATATTCCTTCCACTTCCAAATCAGTGGGACCTGGAATACGAATATAATATTTGAAGTTCTTCATCATTTATTTGGTTTAAAAAAAGCGTATGCAACTCTCATGTAATGGTTATTAATACACTCGCATAAAACATATCAAACTCACGCCTCGTTTCTTATCCAGTTTAATGCTCATGTTTTAATAACCATCATTACATGATCGTTGAATAATATACTATCATGGCATTTTCATACCAATTACCTTCGTCGCTGATCGAAGTACTTCAGGAAGTAGGGCAGTCGATCATGAAACGTGGCAAAGTCGATCCCAAATACGACAGGGGAATTCTCGAAAAAAAAATTCTGTCCCGTTGTGGGATCGAACCCAAGACCTCTCGAACATAAAACGGCACAACCACATGCGCCAACTCACTCTGCCCTTTTCATTTTCCAATAATTACTTTTTCCTCAAATCGCTAGGAAATTTTTACATTCCAGAAAAAATTCTTTGAGAAGAAAAAATCAAATGGTAGGATAGGAAAAGGCACATAGCAATCTTCACAGTTGTCCAGGGATGTTAGGTTTTTTCTACCAGGTGAACAATAAACTATTTCTTGATTACTGAAACATTTGAAAGTTTCTATGACGGAATGAAATCTATGAGAATAACTTCAACTTTCAATTCAGAAATGATAGTAGCGAAATGTCATTAAGGTTTGAAGAAAAGAGTACTCATATAAGTAGTGTGAAACATAATATATTTTCTCCAAAAAAAAAAACAGTGAGCGGAAAGAAGGGTCACTGTCAGTTTCGATTTGAAAGTTTTGACAGAATGGAAGAGAATTTAATCCAGAAAGTATTTCATAGTAGATTATACCACGAGTCAATAATAATAGTCATTATTTCGAGTAGTATACTCTACTTTATTTAAGACTAATATATCATAATATTAAATTCGAGAAATTTTGTGATAGGACTCCTACAAGAGGAGATATAAGTAGATTATACATTATACCACGTTTCAATAATAAAAGTCAGAGAATAGAGTAGTTATGCTCTACCCTATTTACGACTAATTTATCATATCATAAATAAATGATTCTTCAGTTTCATCCATCTCAATACAAATACACAAACACTACCTAAGTAAGTACGCGTTTGACACTGACACCATGAAGTTTGGTTATATCCTCGGTTATATCGTTTCCATGGTAATATTCAATTCGAGATATTTTGTTGTAGGACTACAAGGGGGAATAATGACTATTACTAATTATCACTCGCCATTATTCTCTAAGGGAATAATATGTGGCAGAAACCATAAGTATACTAATAATACTAATGAAAGAGATTTAGGTAGGTACTCGGTGCACCTTCTTCGATTTCGAAAGTTGAGAGATTGCGGAAGTAACTGTTGAAATATAAATCATCGGACTGAAAAAATCTGAATGATATTTGTTCCGTAGCTTACTGGGTATTGTAACCTACCACAATCTGAAAAAATAAGAATTAATATTTGAATCTATACAAGTGTAGAAGGGCAGATTTTCAATCTACACCGAAAAGTTGCTGCGACTATTATTGAAAAACAGTTCTTTCTGGATAGAACAAGTCCAATTAGTCAGCAACTTCTCGTATAACTCAAATTTTGCCTATCAAAAAAATAATAATAATAATAATAATAATAATATATATATATATATATATTTATATTTTATATATATTTTTTTGATTGGCAAAATTTGAGTTATACGAGAAGTTGCTGACTAATGGACTTGTTCTATCCAGAAAGAACTGTTTTTCAATAGACGCAGCAACTTTTCGGGGTAGATTGAAAATCTGCCCTTCTACACTTGTATAGATTCAAATTTTAATTCTAATTTTTTCAGATTGTGGTCGGTTACAAATCCAGAAAACTACGGAACAAATATCGATCCACCACAAAATAATCACGTTCAAACATTACTGAATGATATCTTCGGACTGCTTGGGGTTTTCAGCTCATCCTTATCTGAAAAACTAAATATCGTTCTAGAATGTATAGGTAAGTGAGTGCAAGAGAGTAGAACTTCTGCTCTATGAAAAATGCATAGTTTTTTTAATCAAATTACACGACGAGTGTGCCCAGAAGAATGAATGGCAAATATTTTGGAAACTGAAGAGGATGACGTTGAATAGATTGGAGGTTAGCAAGTCATCATTCATATAATTTATCAATTGATATGATACGGAAGTTGTAAACTGTGTATTTCTCGTTTTTTTTTTTTCATTTTTGATGGTTCGACAACCATATTTTTCCTACATTTTTCTTCCAAATCCATCAAAATAATTTTTTCAGCCCAAAGAAAGCGGAAAGAATCAGTCACAATTCACACAAAAAAATTATTTGCAGCCCAAGCTAACTTCTGAATTATTAATCCAATAAATTCAAAATTTATTTTGCTTAATTTGAAAAATGCCTTGTCAGAGTGATAACATTTGTTATTTGAAGTTCAATAGGATATGTATTTTATATTAGGTGTTTATAATTTTTTCACCTTCCCATGAAAGAGTGATAAAATTCAGTTCTGTAGAAAATTACGCCTTATTCTTGAGAATTCGATCAAAAATTTGTTGTCTTCCAATATTTCCCAGATAACTCGAATTTGTTATCTATAGGTACAAATATTATAAAAAGTTTTTTTTCTAACTTTGTTTGTAGGAGGAAATCTTCGGAAATGCTTATCCGATTATGCAAATTCTTTTACTTACAGAAAGCTACACTTCTCAAGAGTGATACAGGCTATATTTTCTTATGATTGAACAAAAAATTCGGTGAGAAATAATAGTAATATATATGTAAATCAAGTCGAAGAAAAGCGGGCGAGATGTGATATTTTAACAGTGTGTGCTGACTAAAGGGTTTGCTAAAGTTCACCAAAAATGCTGGTCTCTATCAGTATCTCTAAAAAAAAAGCTAATAGCTTGCTTTTATATTTGAATACATGGGTTTTTCTCTTAATCTATACATATAAAATACTTTGTCCTGATTAACTGACTGACAGATCAAGGCACAGCCTAAATCGCTAATAGTATGGACCTGAAACTTGGAGGGCGTGTTTTTTGTATAACGTAGGCATCCGATAAGGAAGGATTTTCCGAAATTCCACCTCTAAGAAAGTGAAAAATGGAGTCAAAGTTTGTATGGGACAACGTGATGCCTTGGTCTAATCTTCGAATTTTGCATAAATTGTCCGACCAAATGAAAATTTAGACGATTCTATGTCTATGTTGTATGAAGAAAATAATAATTGCCTCATTGATCTCGATTCTATATGCCTTGCAGGACGCTTAACATTTCTCATGCTATGTGTATGGCCATAACTTTAATATTTGTATTATCTATTAAATAAATAATTTAAATTTTTCACAAAATCAGGCATTCGTTTAAAATGATCTAAAGAGAATTTTGGTCATATTTTTAATACTGAAAAATCATCTTCTTATTATCTTTTTAATATTAGAATTTTAACGTACTTCTCTCATTGAATTATGTTCTTCAAAAAGGTATTCAGGATGATATATAGCTCTTTCCATTGTAGAAAAATCAATGTCTCCATATTTGTGATTTTTATAATCTCGAAACATAGCCAGCCATTTGTCTGGCCTAAGATGCCTAGGAAACCCTGGTGTATCTACTTATACCTGAATAATTTTGGGATAAACTTGGCGAAAACCGATTGCTTGATTTCTGAGATCGCAAAAGCTTCAGATCGCTATTGTAGATGGCGATCAGTCATATACCATGTGAAGCTTAATTTTCAGTAGAGAGGAATGTGCAACCAAATATTCTACCACTGTTTATTATTTGCCTACTGAGATTTTGACAGCCCTGACAGCCAATCAAATGCGTTTCAGAAAACGTGCATGTAACGTGGAAACCTACCGTTAATAATCTGTTAATACTGTCACCTGCCACCTCTACAAGTTTTTAGTGTTTTTATAACAGTTTGTAAGACTAGACTTTGATTCCGAGGGAATTTACTCTGCCCATTCACCTGAGAATGTACGACAAAGTTCATGCTAGTGTATTGAAAGTGATAGACTGTCTTGTAATTGGTATACACACATCAGTTATGCAACGGCTCAAAATACGTATCACATCGATATTTCCTTTATTTGAAAAAAACTTTGTTTTCAATATCTCATTGATAAGAGCTACAGATGTTTCCTCCTCGATATGATTTTCGCTCAACCTTCTACACATCGTGAAAAAGTACTTTTAATAACTTCAAAACTTATTCTACTTATAAAAACTTTCAAACACTGTTGAGTGCGAGTTTTCATTGACACCAATGAACCTCAAAGTTACGTCAATCTGACAAAACCGACATCTGACAGATTTTCGAAAATGCTCATATAACGCCCCCTATACAGAAATTAGAAAGCTTTTGTAATCGTCCATTGTTTCGCCAAGAAATTCTAAACAAAATGGAATCACTAGAGACACCAGGGTTTCCTAGGCATCTTAGTCTGGCCTTTTCGAAATGAGTTTCATCAAAAACTACTAACTTTCCATCACGACATAAAAAGCACTGGTATATCATTTCTATCGTTCTATGAGACAATTCATAAGACAATTGCTAAATAAATAAATAGTAACTAAGGGCATTGAGAAATGGCAAGCATCCTGCCAGCTATGTAACACTTACATAGGCGTGGCAACGATTTTATTTCGGTGAATTACTGTTTGAATATTAGTTTGAATACATTTGGCAATACCACAAAAATGCCAAGTTGAATAATTAGTGATAGAAGAAATGAAAACGTTAAAGAAGTCAAGAATTTTTTAGTATTGGAAATATGATCGAAATTCTCTTTATATAAACGAGTGCTTGATTTTGTGAATAGTTTTTCCATATAAAATCATCTAAATTTTCATTGGGTTAAAGTTTCAAGTGGGTTGGAATGGGTACAGTGTAAATTAATTACCAAGCGGGCCGGAGTTGTTACGGTTCGCGAACAAAATTTTTATTTTCAAAAAAAATACACAAAGTATATGTGCCCACAACGCTGACGCACTGAGGCGCCATTCTATTGAGTACAGTTAGTAGTAGTGTTAGAAAAAATATGTTTCATGCGTACCGCTGATCGGCTGGCGTTTTTGCAGTCCCCTCCCGGACTATAACGGCAATTTTGGACAACTTTTTCGTAGACCTCGTCGTAGACGCATGCAGCATGCGTCGACTTGATTGTCACCACGTGATTCTCCGAATTTCTCTGGACCCAATTCGTCGTAAATAATAAATTGGCTGCAATGAAAAGTTCAATTTTCTCTATAAATAGGTACTGCTAAACTTGTTAGATTAGCTATATAAAAATTGAATGGAGTAACATGCACGTCACACACTATAATTCAATATTTCATAGTGAGCCCACGTACTTTAGTAGGACGTAAGAGTGTGTATTTTTTATTAGTGAATATCGCGAAAAAAACATCTCAGTGAATTAGGTTATCACTCAAAATCGTTGGATCGGAGTTGGGACACCGAATATCAAAGGAACCGCCGTTACTATCGCTTCTCTATGGCATAAGTATATTAAAAAAGTATGATCAAAAGGGAATTAAATAAACCGTATGATGATTGCGTATCTTTCTCAAGATGATCGATTACACTTGAAAAAAACATTTTTTTTATAAAAGCAGAAAATAAAGTATTATTCATTCATATTGTTATTTTGAAGTAAAATCAAACATACATAGGTACATACATACATACTCTTTATTTCCTTTTGACAAATGAACATTGTATAGGAGACTTCGAATTACAACTACTCACATACTACTAAAATACTAATGGGACAAGCATTCATCAATACCATAAAAACTGTATTTTCGTAAAAATTCTTCAAGGCGATATTTGAATGAAGCTAGGGTAGCACATTCTTTAATATTCATTAATATTATTAATTAATGTAAGAATGATTTTCGGGCTTGAGGGCCGTGTAGTGGAATTTTGACTTCCGGAGCTTTCGGTTACATCTGCGGCAGCCATCTTCAGCGGCGTGGTCTCACGTCGTTATAAACTCACATAGAGGAGTTCAACTGAGACCACGCAGCTGAAGATGGCTGCCGCAGATGTAGCCGAAAGCTCCGGAAGTCAAAATTCCACTACACGGCCCTCAAGCCCGAAAAAACAGAGATGAATTATTAATTAATATTTGAATTGGGAGACTTATAGGCCAGATTGCTTTCAGCAAATGGTATATACATATTATTTCTTTGACGAGTGTTAACATTACGAATAGACCTGTTGAGTGAAAATTGATGATTATCATTTTTGAACACATAATAATAAACGCACGCTTTTTTTAATTTATTCGATTCATTCAATTCGGGGTGGGTACTGAATTATTGGTTGTATACATTTCATCATTCAAAAAAGACTACCTATGAATTCACCTTTTCACCTTATTTGTTCTAGAGTAGTCTATTTCTTTCAAATTGTTGTATGCTCACCTACTTTTTACCTTTAAAGACAACCATAAATCCAACTTTTTACTTTTAGAAGAGGTAAACTCTCAAGTTGACCCCAAAAATTATTGTGTGGTTTTTTTCTGGGAATGCCAGTGGATATTGCCAGCACTCACTCATTAATAGTCGAAAAAATAAATCGGTGTAACCGAGGAATATTTGAGAAAGACAAATTTCTGATCGGGTTCTTTCGTTTTTAGTAAAAAACGGGGTGAAAGTTTTATGCAGATCTGAATGTTTTCAATATGTTATGAGAAGTAATGGATATCTGAAATAAAACATACCTCAATAAACACTATTCCTCAACCAAAAATGCTCTGCACAATAAAGGTTATTATTCTTGCAAAAAAAAAAACGACTGGTGTATCAATATTCTCGAGAAATCACCAAAAATAATTGTGAATTGATCAGAGTAACAATTGACAAGCTAGCTTGTGGTTCCAACATTTTTTTTGATGAATTTTCAATTCATTACTTCAGGAAAGTAGTAAATTTTTCCAACTTTTGTCACCTTGTACTATTTCGAAACGCTATTCCTTGGTGATTTTTGTAGTGTCGGCATTTTTTTTATCTGTAAGATATGCAAGACAGCCTGAAAAAACATCTTCCATTGAATTCCATGCTAAACCGAGTGCTAAACTTAACAAAATTAAACTCAGCATTTCACATGAGGGACCTACAGCCTACAGCGCATATTTTTTTACAGATTTCGATTTGTTTTCCCCGGTTCAAATCGGACTGGAATTGGTCTTAGCGGCGAAAAAAAAATTGCAACTTTTACGCGCATGAGTAGATAGTTAAATTGCTTTAGTTATGATTTTCGTCCTACTTTTCGTAACAATTACCCCAACACCAATATTATTTGTAATATCAATATTATTTCAATGTGTTATATAAAACAAGGCTAGCATCTTCAGTAGAAAATAGATATTTGAACTCGAAGAATAGGATAGTTATTTATATATTTCACATTCTAAGGTAGTGTAAGAACTATCTGCTAAGGTTTTGGTCCTACCTATATGTGCTACATTTGTTCATTATTAATCATTCCCAATTATTTATCAGCAATAAATTGAATTGCGGGGATAGGCCCTTTGTCATCATTCATACTCTTTTTATGTTTTGCTATTTCTAGACTCTCGAATGCATCGTCCTCAATCAAACTCAGATGGCTTTCAATATTTCTATTGTCATTGACCAGAGCATGCTAGTCGACGCACTGGGCTTTTCTAAGCCTACTCATCTGAAGATCGCCTTATGTTCTTTTAAGCGGGTTTTTATAGCACGTCGACTTTGACCAATGTACCTATTTATCGTTGCGATCCCGACGACACACATTTCTCTGATAAATATTTCGATCCCACGCACGTAAATATTCCGTCGGGGCGCCCGTGCGTCTTCTTTTTTCCGTCGTTCGCTCCGTCTCTGTCTCGCACCACCCCGTCGTTCGCAGGGGGTAGGTTGCCGGCGTGTGGGGGCAGGCAGGCAGCTAGCAGGTCGGGCGGAGAGCGCCTCGAACGCTACTGGCTCGATACGTCTATACGTCGGTCGTCGCGTCGGGGCCCACCTGTTTTTCCTCGCGAAGCGGGCTCTCTCCTCGCTCCGGCCGGCCGGTCGCGAGAGATCGCTCTTTAATGTCATCGCGGCGCTCGCTGCTAGAGCTCCAGCTACGACGATTAAAATTACGCGTATAGGGTGATACGATACGATTCGCGGGGGTCTCGGTCTCATGTTACATAACGTTTTTCGGTTTTCGTTTTTTCTACAATTTTCGATTTTTTTCTTTCGTTTTGAAATTTCCCTCTAGTTTTTTCTCTAGTGCGCTAGAGATTTCCTCTACATCTGGATTTTTCCTTGATATCTTTATAACCGTTTTGAACTCTGTCTTGTTTTGGAGATTTTTTCTCGATAACCGTACCTTTCTCCTTAGAAATATCGATTTTACAACGATTTGACTATTCATGAGATATCTTCTTGATCTTTGTGAAATTTTTTTCCTATACCTATATCAACAATTTCTTTGGTTTCTTGATGTGTGCTACTTCTCGAGAAGTCAATGTTGATCAAGCGGATGATATCATCCCAGGATCTCGTTTTTTCTCGAAATTTCTAATTATTTCTCGAATTATTTTTTCTATCCGTCAGGGCGATCGCAATGGATACCACACTTTAATGTCATCGTATAACATTTTGCATGTTTTTTTCTGGAATTCTCGATATTTTTTTCTGTCGTTTTGACGTTTCGCTATAGTTTTTCTTTAGTGCGCTAGAGATTTAATGTACATCTCGAGTGTTTCGCTAAATCTGGATTTTTTCTCGATACCTTTCTAATCATTTGGAAGGATGTCTCGTCTTGGAGATTCTTTTTTCGATAACCTCTGCTTTCTCCTTAGACATATCGATTTTACAACGATTTGATTATTCATGAGATACCTACCTCGTGAGATACCTTCTTGATCATTGTGGATTTTTTTCCGATTTATCAACAATTTCTTCAATTTCTTGATCTGTACTACTTTTCCTCGAGAATTCAAAATTGGTCAACGAAATATCATCTCGGGATCTAATTTTTTCTCCATATTTTCTCTTATTTCTCGAAATATTTTTTGTATCCGGCAGGCCAGTCGCAAGGGACACCACACTTAAATGTCATCGTGGCGCACGCTAGCTCCAGCTACGATGATAAAAATATCGTTTATAGGGCGATGCGGATCGCGGAGGTCGCGTTCTCATGATACATAACTTTTTTTTGGAAATTTTCTTTTTTTCTCGAATGCTCGAAATTTTTTTAGCTAGAGTTTTCTCTACATCTCGATTTTTTTTTCGATTTTTTTTAAATCACTTTGAACGCGTTCTTTCCTTTGAGTTTTTTCTTGATAACCCTACCTTTCTGCCAAGAAATGTCGACTTTACAGGGATTTTTGATTATTCATGAAATATCATCTTAATCATGGGATCTTAAGCTTTTGGGAATATCGATTCATTCTCCACGATCTCGACATTCTCTCGATTTTTTTCTCGATGTATCAACAATTTCTTTGGTTTCCTGATGTGTGCTGCTCTTCCTCGAGATTTCAATCTTTTCGGTTATAATTGCACGAGTGCATAAAAATTGCCGATAATTTTGCAAGAAAGCGTGATATCTAAAAATTGCAAGTTTATTTTCATATTTTGGCTCTTTTACAAAATATGAAAATAACCGAATGCAATTTGTATGAAATATCACGCTTGAATGCAAAATTATCTGGTTATTTTCATGCACGAATGTAATTCATTGGAATATTTCACGAATAAAGAAATTCTCAAGGAAATGTTATTTTTTGTTCATTTATACTTTCCTCTATAGATTGTATGGAGTACTCACCTAAACGCGAAATGTTTTTCTATTTTTGAAGTCTATCTGACATTTATTTGTGTTGTTTACTGACGTCTAGCGATACGGTTTCAAATGTGTTGTTATGGTGACTTGATACAATGCAATTACCGCTGTAAGTTTTCGATAATTGCATTACTCTTATCGGACATTTTATATATGAGAGAAATATTCAACGAAATATCATCCCGGTATCTCGATTTTTCTCGAAATCTCTACTTATTTCTCAAACTATTTTTTTTATCCGGACGGCAGGTCGCAAGCTATCACACTTCAATATCATCGCAGCGCTCGCTGCTTATTATAATTATAGGGTGATTCGGTTCCGTTTTTATATGACAATTGGCGTTTTACGTAAAATATCGTTTTTTCTCGAGGTCTCCACTTCTTATATATCGTTTTGGAATTCATCTCTTTATTTTTATCTAATACTCAAAAATTATTTTCTAGATCTCGATTCTTCAATCGATATCCCGAATTTTTTCCCATATTTATATCACCATTTTCCACAAGGTCTTAAAAATTCTTTTCTCGAGAATCGTACTTACCTTTAGGTACTCCAAGAAACAAGGACCTAACGGGGATTCTACATATTTTTTCGGATTTCACTTTTAACATGAAATCTGGCCTATTTCGTAACTCGATTATTTCTCGACATCTCGAAATTTTCCCGCTTTTTTCTCGGTATATCAACAACTTCCTCGGTATCTTGGGGTATGCCTTACCTCGTGAATTCAATCTGAACTAATGAAATATCAACGTTTCCCGGTTCATCGATTCTTTTCAAAATCTCCACTTTTTTCTGAAAATCTTTTTTCTATGCGGCCGGTCGCAAGAGATGGCACTGTAATGTCATCGCGCTTGCTGCTAGCCTATTCTCGAGGGGAAAAAATCTTCTTTCAATCTTGTACACCTAAAAATTTTAAGTCATTTAAGTCATCGTTTTGAGTCTTTAAGTCATGCGTTTGAGTCTTTAAGTCATGCCTTTAAGTCTTCAAGTCATGCGTTCAAGTCTTTAAGTCTTTGAAAGATTTTAAATCTTGTACAGATTTAAGCTAGTTGTTTCCCCCTCGACTATTCTACCATTACGATAAATGAAATTGCGCGTTTAGGCTGATTTTTATATGTGACGTTTGGCGTTTCACAGAAGATTTTGATTTTTCTCTGAGATCTGTTTTTTTTTCAAGATAACGATTGTTTTGGATACATTACCATACATATTTTTTACCATACATTACCATACATATTTTTTCAAGAATCCTATAGTTACTCCATGAAATATCTACCTAACAGAGTATCTCAATTTTTCTTGAGATCTCATTTCTGTCTAGAAATATTGACTTTCTACTTTTCCTCGAGAGTTCCATCTTGACCAACGAAATATCTTTTCCTGAGATCTCAATTTTTCTCAAAATTTCTACTATTCGACCGCCACTTCATCGCGGTGCTCGCTGCTTACTAGGTTGCTACGATCTGCGATGGTTACCCATATAGGGCGAGCTCGCTTAAGGTCTCCATTTTTTTCGTTTTCTCTGGGCATCTTGTCCTTGAAATTCCTTTTTTTTTGTTTCTCGAGAATCCCACCGTTACCCCTTTCGACTTCAAAGGACAACTCGATTTTTGTTAGATTTCACCGGTCTAGAATTATTGAATGGCAAATGCGATTTTTTTGAGGTCTCTTTTTTTTATCCTCACACCATTTCTACGAGGTCTTGTGTTGAAAATACAAACTTATCTGGAATATCTTCTTCGATGAGATCTTGTTTTTTCCTAAAATTCTTTATTATTTCTTGAGATACTTTTTCACTTGAATTTTTCTCGACTCTTTTATGAGATATCCTCATTTGTTCAATCATGAATTAACTTTTTTTTTCACACATATTGATTTTTTGGAAATTATGAATTTTCCCCACTTTTTTCACGAATTGACATATATAGTATCTTAACAATTCAGTCAAAACGACACTCCCTGTGTTAAAAGACTATGAATATTGATTATCATCCAAACATTTGCGAAAACTTGAGTCGAACCGACATTAATGAGGGGGTATTTCTACACAATGCAAGAACAATAGAGACATACTTATTTGGAATTTGACATAATCGAGATGATATTGTTCTCAAAATTATTCAACTAAAACCTAATAGTGTGATGCTAACCAGGTATTTTGAGCTCACTCTGCAGTTTATATTGACACCTATATAGGTACTTCTCATTGGAAAATGAAACAAAAGAAAAATTATTGTTCATTCATTTTATGGTGAAATATATTTTTTACCGCCTAAGGAGGCAATTTCATTGGTACCTACTTCTAGTTCTTGGACAGAATAATTCGTAGCACGAGTCCAATGACCTTTCTACTTGACAGGTACCTACCATATCGAGGCTAATGGAAGAACCGAACACAGGTATAAGATTGAATTATAATCTTAGTTCTGTTTCATAAATCATGACTAGTGTGGCGGGTATAACATCTAGGGATGCTTCAGTTTGAGCATATATCTCGGGATATATACCTATTGTATGAAATTATTGCAAAAAAATTTGCAAATTCGTAATTTGAAAATCGATATTGTTACAGAATTCGTTGTTATACCGAGTTTTATGATTACTGGTGTTGTATACGTTTTATAGTATACATAATATACCGTTCAAGTTCTTGATTGATCATTGGTCAAGAAACTTTGTTGAAAAAAATGCTATGGTTATTACATTAAAATTACTCGTGAACAATAAGACAGAAGCTTTGTCAAGATTATTGTGCTGTGCTAAAAATAAAATTTTACTTTTCGTGAGCTGAGTAGTATCAACAAACCTTGTATTTTTCATCGTTAACAAGGTTGACTTTTCCGACATGTAGTAAATACTTATTTTGACAAAAATATCTGAGCTGACCACAGAAACAAGCATGTTATTCTTCACAATTTCAGGTTTGAGTTTTGAGTTGTCGAAAGAATCCAGATAAAAATATACAATGGAACCCAACTAGAAAACATTGTTATCGTGTCCTACTTTCACGATAAGAAGTATGCGAACTTACCGATATCGAAAACCCCATACTTCAGTTTATCTACTTGATGAATTAGTTCACTAATATTATTTTTACATTTGCGGTTCTTTCTACAATATGGTGGATTACGTGCTGAAGCAGGCCAGACACGTATTCTGTTTATTTTTGCCTACTTTTGTCATCTAATTTTGTTGAATTATTTGTGGGTATCCATGCAAGAAAGCATCTATTTCTCCAGAGTGTAATTTCTATGAAATTAAATGAAATAATAACGGGACCCGGACAATTTAGAAAGTTACCGCAGAAGTCTAGAAATTACCAAGGATGCTTCGTTTGATAGGTACAATTTGGTACTAAGACCAAACGGTAGTGAATGAGTATCCCTTCTCCTCTAACACCTCCGTCAGACGAAAACCGCAGAAAGTTGATGTACTGTCATAGTTTCAGTTTTCAAATTATTTTCAAGGGCTGATTCAGGAAATATTACCAAATTCAGTCTGATAGTTGGGACGACAAAAAATGAAATGCTGCCAGAGTTACTACAATCTCATAAATTTTTATTAAACAATACAATGTTGTATTTTTCGACTTTCCATTGAAATTCTCAAAATAACGAGGAAACCACTTGAATTATTTCGAAGATCACTTCATACAGTACCTTTGATCGAACATTATTGAATGTCTATAAGTATAGTAAAGTATAAAAAGAAGCGAGAATAGCTTCGTATATCTGGACAGAAATATATTATTCACCGAGGCCGTACTTAGACGGAAGTTAACGATTTCTCGTGAGATGAATGTAACTTTCGTCGGGGTTTGTACAACTCGCAGAAATTTTCCTATCGCCAATAATCACCGACAGTCTTGATAGTTTTTGGGACATTGCATAAACGAGTTGAAAATGTACTTGCGATTTCACATTCTGATACCACAGAGGATTTTCTCTCAAACCCTATGAATCTGAAAAAAGAACCTTATAAGGTAAATTATATTTTGAAATCCAGTTTTGGGTCTCTCTCTTCCCTAAAAATGAGAAAGCATACATCATTCGGTAATGAAGAATTCCATTCTGAACTCCTGAAGTTAGCTGGATACTAGATTGTAATTACAGGTCATAACGCTAACGTCGAGAGAGTTTTCTCTTTGATAAATTCTCAGTGGACGAATGAAAGAAATTAATAGTCCAAGAGACGAAATAGAGGTCGACCTTCACCCATCCGTTTACCGGGTGGAGCATACTTTTTATAGGGTTTCATAAATGGACGAATAGGCCTATAATGGCTTTCCTACCAAAATGTGGTCCAGACTAAATTTTTGAATATCACTGTATCTAGTCATAGGCGTATTCGTCTATTTATGAAACCTTATAAAAAGTATGTTTCATTCGGTAAACAGATGGGTGAAGGCCGACCTCTATTCCGTCTCTTGGACTATAACTTTTGAGTCAATTGGGAAGATGATATTTACGAGTCAATTGTGCAATTTTAATCAATCATGTTCAGAATTTCACAATATTTTATTTGAAGATAGCGAAATTTGATATCAAGTTGGTGGAAAAAAATACAGCTAACTAGTTAGAGATTTTTGAACAAATTTGAGAATTCAATTCAATTACCAAAGGTACTTTTATGGTTTTATTCCCACAAAAATGTATTTATTTTGTGAGTCATTATTTATATCAGAAAAAAGCTTGAAATTGTTCGCTTTTTTTGTTTTACTTTATGTTGATTAATAGTTGGAAACACAAATATTTATACAAGAAATTAAAAGCTCATAACATACAAACTTTATAACATTGAAGGAAAAAATGTCAATTTAACAAAACATAACAGTTGAATCAGATTACTCATTTTTTATTTTTTTAAAATTTTTTATTTCTCCTTTGAATTTTTCGACTTGATTGATATTTTGGTTTCCGAGAAGCTAATGTCCGGCTTTTATTGTCAAATGTTCGACTTTATATAGCACCAAGTTTGGCTTCTGTATTCCACGAGGTGGCAACCCTATTGACTACCCAACACTACGAATGAAGCTTATAAGTTTCTTGATAGTTACTTCGTGTCGTTAATTCTCAGTCCGAAGTAGTCAGTTATTGACTGACACTTCATTATCTACGAACCTCAAAAATATATATATTTCACATTAACAAAATTAACCCTAGCTAAAAGTGCCTACAGCGTTAGAACGGGCGAGTGAGAGAGAGACTGCACCCTTATCTAAATATCCCGTGGGTATAGAATTACAACTTTCTGTTAATGACCCGTATTATATAATCGGTGCCCCTTTTTCGTGAACACCCGGAAGAAATTACAAGTTGGAAAGACGGAAGGGCGGTCGGAGAAGTTCTTTGAATCACGTGTCTTGTTCATTCACCCTGGCGATTTCTCACTTATTGTATTGCTCGCTGATGCGTGTAGTAGTGCACGATAGAAGCAATTTACTGGGTCAGGTGGAAAAAAGGCTCAAAAGTTTAATGTAGGTTTTTTGCACCTTCTTTACTATAATAATAGGGGGGTTTGAATAAAAGAGCAAAATTGACATTTTTTTCACTTACGTATTGTATTTTTTGTGAATTCGGAGATTGATTTAACTAAATATATTAAAAATTCATATACTTCTCGGCAACATTGCAGAAGCTAGTATCCTTTTCTAGCTTTTTTTTAGAATTTCTCATAATGTTCGAGTTTTTGATGACTATTGTCAAAATGTGACACTGGCATGACTAATTACTCATCAATAGTTCTACCAAGTGTTAATGTTGTAGTTAGATGGTTTTGTCAAAATCAACACTTGGTAGAACTACGGATGAATAAGACCCAATTTATTGATTTCTATCTTAGTCATGAGACATTGAATTGAATTTTGTTTGTAGTTATTGATGATACAGGTATGTTTCGAGCGACCTTTTTAAATTTGAAAGAGAGATTGAAACAGCATACATGCGTGAAATCAACTTGGTGTAGTCAAAATGTGGACAAAGACTGAAACGGAGATGACAAATTTGGCCCTTAGTCATGACAGGGTCACATGGAAAAAAAATCAAGAAAGCTTGAGAAAGGAAGCAGACTAGTACATTTTTTATTATATTTTTTCAATTCGATCTTCAAATTCCTGGAAATACGATACGTATCTGGCAAAATAGTAATTTTTTTTATAATATTTCAGTTAGTAGGTACGTATCGGTACAAATATACCATCTTACCCTAAAACATACAATATAAGAATAAGCTCTTTTGTTAACAGCTTCAAGAAAGGAAAAACCCAAAAATGGATTTCATAAGATAGTGTTTCCTCTATTCCAACTGGCATACTTCATATATCATTATGTCCTCACTTGAGAGTGAGTAGTTAGTAGAGTATGAAGCTCGTGTTGAAGAGTACGAGAATGCCAATTCAGCTTGTGGCAGTCGTTTAGTCTATGAAAACCTATGTGCAATATCGAGCCACTTATGAGGATTATAAAAAAGGAGGTGTCAAAACTAAAAAAACTTTGAATACAGGTTTGAATTAAAGTAAACTAGTTCTGGAGATGTATCTTATTTTCTGGCACCCAACGTGGGACCAGATTTTGTTTCCATGAAGTTTATCTCAGATCGAAAAAGAAAAATCTTGTGATGTTTAAAAAATGAATTAAGAGAGACACACGAGACCTTTGGCGGAAAAAATCAAACTTAAGTATAACCCGAGGTATAACCACTATGATCTGGCCTCGGACCTGGCTAGCCTCGAAGGTGAATTTCGTAGTCTCCTCGACTCAGTATCATTGTTAAACTTGATATTCTCTAAGTTGGTATAAGAATGTGAATGATTTTGGGCATTATTCGACACTGGCAGTGCCTAGGAACAATTTACAATACAGGAACTGAAAAATAGAGATAGATGTATGTACTGTTTGAATGTCATTATTTTGTGGTGGATGGATTCTTTCTTCGTAGTTTTTTGGGTTATTAATTATCAAACATCCTGTATGTATGTATGTAGGGTTACAGTACAACGATTAACGGAACTTTTCGACCCACTTTGTGCTTAATCCTCAATCCAGTATCCTAAAGGTGGTGTTCGAAAATTAATAAGGACTTTGATACGAAAATTAAACAATTGACTGTACTTTACATTAAACACCCTCATAGGTCCGCAATGTTTATCTTTCCTCCACTGTTTGTAGTTTCTCAGACAGTGTTGCCTAACCACCGTTTCTGGTAGGAATGACATTTTTCCAATGCCTCCCGAGATATTCTCAGTCCATAGGCTCATTGTTGCCTTACCAATGTTTCTGATAGGAATTACATTTTTCCAATGCCTCCCGAGATATTTTCAATCCATAGGCTTATTGTTGCCTAACCACAGTTTCTGGTAGGAATTACATTTTTTCAGTGCCTCCCTAGGTATTGTTAGTCCATAGGATTATTTAGAATTTAAACATATAGTGTTATCCTATATTTACTTTACTACTGCAAATCGCAGTCCGATTTTTGAGTTGAACAGTGTACATTTTGGTATAAATTTCGTCATTTTCCGAGGGGTAGCAACTCTTCAAAAATTCAAATATCCCGTGGTGGACTATGGCAGGGTGACTTATCATTTATTTATAATAATTATTCTGTGTACAGAAAAAGGAAATATCTTTCCACAATTCTTCAGTTATTACCATCTTCGAATACCTATTCTTTGAATGTGGTTGCCAATGATTCCTTGCTGAGTGGTTTCGTTTACTGATTGAATTATTCACTATATTGAAACCCTGAAAAACACGTCAGATCGTTCAACCAAACCGAAAGAAAAACAATAAAATCCAAAAGAGAGGATCAATATGTACAATTTTTAAAAAATGAACGTGAAAATTTTGAAATTACTGGAAAGAATTTTTTTAATAGGCAGTAATTGAACCAAAAGCAATA
Organism: Zygogramma bicolorata; assembly: GCA_032362365.1. NCBI lineage: Eukaryota > Metazoa > Arthropoda > Insecta > Coleoptera > Chrysomelidae > Zygogramma > Zygogramma bicolorata. The sequence continues at coordinate 109,631 of JAVJAQ010000900.1, read as the reverse complement.
ATGAGGATAAAAACCAGCAAAAACATGTTGGGTCCAAATCTAAATTGAAATGAATGAACTAAAATCTCAAGAAGAAAATGAAGAATCTTGAATGGAAAATAATATTAATTAAATAAATTGAAAAAATCAGATAAGGATAAGAACTTAACTGGGCATGAATTATGCGAAAATAATAATAGAAGATCATGATAATGTACGGTATAAGTAGAATCAAATACAAGTGAGGGAGAAATAAAAAACCTTGAAACCAAGATAGATTCAAGTTGACCGTGGAATAACGAAAAATATAATTCAAATCGGATTCGCCTGACGCAGGACCTGAATTTATATAGGACAGGACCTATTTTTAATATGTTTTCGCTGGTGTCATTGTAGTTGAAAAGATCGAGTACCTGGATTGCCTAGCAGGCGGTCAACGGAAGATTTATTGTAGTGAGATATAATCTTAGTGTTTGTTTAATAGACTGCATTGTACGACTTTATTGTTTTGGAAAATGAATGACTCCGGATTTATTCGAGAACAGTGAAAGAGTATTGATCTCGATATCAGTTGAACTAATTTCAAATTTTGACATATGAACCGACACTCTTCAAGATTGTGACAGATGTCAAACGACTCACTTTTTGTAACTGATTACTAATTAAATAATTCTGACTTGGACCTAACTGAATTTCGACTCCGTGTAAACTGTATGGAGTTATGAAGTTTTGTTTTGATGAATGATATCTTTTAATAAGTCTAGATGCCCTCCTCCTCTGCCCAAACGCAGAATCTTATTTATCAAAGAAGGGAAGGAGAATAACTAGGAGATATCTCATCTCGTGAAGTCGTGAAGTCATTCAAGCGCTCATCCACCCTGATTTCCACTTTTATATGTGGGAACTGAGTGGCAGAACTCCCGCCGACACTCTCGCGTCGGCAACGCCGCGTTCTTCGTTCGTTCCACTCGTCCGGCGGCAATCCGGCGAGAGAGAGGGAGAGCAAGCGAGAGAGCGCGCTCGTCCCGTCCTCGTAGTGATAGTTGCTCTTTAGCGTGCCCCCGACGCGACGACCGCAGTGTAGACTGCAAGGGGATGGTTATGGCTCGGCGGGGCGCCAAAGCTCGAGCCGATGCCGCCGCTGCTGCTGCACGGCCCGAGCACCGACGCTCATCCTCTCTCCTTCTGCGTGCCCTCTACCGCGGCGTTGCCACGGTCGCTAAAGAAAAAGCAGATCTGCGATAAATCATTTCGGTCGCCGCGTGCACTTTGCAGTGTATGCAACATTGAATGATTTCTGAATCCTCAACTCGGATTTCAGATGGTGGGGGAATATCTTGGAAAAATACGGACGTATTCTTTTACATAAATAATAAAATCAGGAAAATTAAACGGAATTGAAAACCAAATTATATTTGAAATATGATCGGGGTCGGTCGATATTTAGCAATAATTTCAGCCTGGATCTTTTCCACAATATCATGAATTCACTCCCATATGTCAATGGTTGAAAGTGCGATTTCGATCAACTTTGTTGGTGGAGATGCGAAATTTTAGTCGATGGAAAACATTTCGCATCAGTATATTCTATTGAGGTGGTGCTTGGAGGTTTAACGGGAGGAATCGAAATAAATGTAAATTCAATGTTCAAACTCAAGATATTTGGCTATCGCCTTAAGTATTTTTTTTAGCTGAGAAAAAGTGTGTTTTTCACATACAACAAAGAAGTTACTCTTCAAGTAACTACTAGTTTTTCAGAAAAATTCATAAGAAGTATTGAAATTGAGCCTTTGATTGAATTCGATAAACAGGACATTCGGTTCCCAGGAATATCTGAAATATTAAGGAAATTCTAATAATATAATATCAAAATTGGTCTATTCCTGAATATGGATATTTGATTATTATCTAGTATGTTTCGATATTTTTATTCCGATAAGATAATTTAAAAATAACGTGATGAATGTACGTGCGGAATTGAAAAGGAAAACATTAGAAATTGCCGCTTTTTGCTTCGCTCTCCTTCAAAAGATACAATTTGAAAATGGAAATGAAATATACGTAAGTATTCCCTAAATATAAACATTTTTACGAAATGGATAACTTTTTTCAAAAGATAATAATAGTATTCTAATGAATTCAGAAGAATAAAATTAAAAAATGAAACATTTGCCATTCAATGTACTTCTGTTAAACTATAATTTCTTTCATCGAAAACAAGTGATGCCATATTGTTTCGATTTCTTCAATGCTATTATCAAAAGTAATGCTTCAAGACCTCAAAATTGTTTCGATAAATTCCCATTTTTGACGAAAACAGCATGCATTTATTGCTTGTTGCTCGGTTGGTATCGACCAAAAATAACAGTGAGTTTGAAAAAATTCAACATTAATCCGAGAAAATTTGTAGATCGAGTGGTATCCGTGATTTTTTCCGAAATAATGTCAGCTGAAGCATCTAAGAACAAAATATCAATTTTCAAATGTAATCGAATTTGATTTCATTAAGAGTGCAATCTAATCAACTAGCCTGCTTGAATTTTCTAGTGAAAGAGTAGTTTTCTTTCTCACGAAAATTTTCAAGTTTTACATTATTCATATTAATCATTCACAAACGATATCAACTTTCGTGGATATCGATTCCTCACAGTATCCAAATCCAATTATTTTTTGGTTCTCATTCAAAATAATGATTGACGAGTGAATTCGATAAGTGCAGTTACATAGGACCTGAAATATAAGTTGGTCTTACATTCGGCCTACTTGACACGGCTACGGATGCACCACCAGTAGGTATCGTGTATTGTTTTCGATTTCAATGAAATTGCTACTACTCAGTATAGTGTTTCGATAAGTTCAATGATCAAGATATGATAATAATTTTGTGATTTCTGAATATAATATGAGAATTCTTGTTATTCAAGGTGTAGTTTGAATTGAGGGATTGCTGTCTTATTTTCGTGAGCTTATATGGATCAGTGAAGTTAGGCAATTCGTTTTTCATTTCGGTCTCTTGTATTTGTGAGGTAGGTAGGTACCTATATTCGATTCACATGGTCATTTCAGTTATCTCAGAACGAATAATGGCACCCAGGCAACTTTTTATAATATTCAATCAATCTTGGCAACTGCGTAGAAAAGGAGTTCCTCCTTGTGGAACACAACCAGAATAATATTAAATGAATTAGGTACGTAGAAGAACGTCAACTTCAAATTTCAATGTTCAATGTCAATCACAAAACGCCATACATTTATTGGCGTTTGAGGGAGAACGAATTTTCATTCATATTTGTCTCATTATACATCGTTTCATTTCAATCAACCTTTCTTTTTTGTTTGGAGTTGTATTCGAAAACTTGCTTTCTAATTATGTAGAGCTTTGAAAAAAATCTTGAATTTTTTCGAAAAATACTCTGTTGTGTTACCGTTGTTGCCAAGTTGATGTGTTACATCCTGTTTATAATTCCTTATCTGAATAATTTTAGATATGTGCGTTGGAGATGATTTCGAAAAACTGTTTCAGATACCTACAGTTTTTCGATAAAAATAAGCTCTGATTTGTACGAAAAAAGTTAATTTATTACCAACAATCTCTGTCAAAGCTCTACAAAATGAAAAATGAAACACAGTTTTCGAATGAGACTTCAAATAGGGAATAGGTATGCGCAAATATTACCCAAGGTCGGATCTAGCCATCGGGTCGAGGTCCAGCCAGAAACGGCCCAATTCGATTACAATAATAAATTAATCGCATTTCATCGAATTAGGTACATCTTTTAAGTAAATTTTTCTTATACCAGGTGCCTCCACCATTCATCAATGAAAATTCAATCAATGGTAGTACATCTACTAGGAACGTAGTTGCTTTGGCAACGCCGCTTCACCGTCCGGCCGGCGTACAGGTGTATCGAGGCGGCCGTGGCGACCACGTGTTTCGGCTAGGTCGCACATCTCACGGCTTGCTGGATATGCGGCCGCGGTCGCATCGGTAAGCGAGAGATGATGGATATGACGGACTGTCGATTCTCGCTCGGTTGCTCTTTCGCATGCATGTGCTCGTGAAGCGGGAATGTTTCTTTTCGACTACTAGGACTAGATTGGTATGCGGCGTTTTGCGACGATGTAATTGAGTTCTCGTCGTCGTTCTAATTGGTTGTTGATTACGCGCCTCTTTTGGCACGTACGTGTTTTTTTTTGCGGGGTTGATGGGGAACTCTTGTTGGAATTTAGCCTGATTCGGATGGGTTATCTACATGTGCTTTTTCTACATCTTTTTTTCCAAGCCTTTTGTCTTGAGTTTTCCTCGATATCTCACTCTTCTCGAGACATTGAATTTTATTTCAAAATCTCATTTTCTTTCCTTGCCCCCCCCCCCCCCAAAAAACAACCCCCCCCCCCCCCCCCCCACACCCACCCCCCCCCCCCCCCCCGATCCTGCTTTTCTCGAGAGCTGGAAGGAGTCAAGATCTTGAGAAAAAAGGGAAATTTCCATAATAACCGAAGTCAAAACGCAGCACTCTCTCCTCGGTCGAAAGTTATGGTCCTTCAAAATACAGAAAAAGGATATGTTTTGCAATCTTTTTGGCACCGAAGAACCGATCGGAATAGACATCTTTGTATATATCAGGTTTCGGTTATATATATATCATTCTGCTATGCCTTCTCCATCATTCTGCTATGCCTTCTCCATCGCTTTAAACTGGATTAGGTACCTACGACTCGAAAAAAATTATTTCTGATCCGATTGTTCCCAATTTTGAAAGGGACATAACATCGAAACGAAATATTTAAAAAAAATTCGAAAGTAGGGACCAACACTCATTTTTATATTTGTGAACGAATCAAACGTGAATGATATACTCACAGAATAAAGTAATGAATTTATAAATGTAACTGTCGAGTTCCCACTTACAGCCTGTTTCTACGATGCAATTTGTCGTTGCGAGAAATATCATCTATCTGTCAGTTTGCATTGCCAACATTGAAAAATAGAACTGAATGTTACCAAGATAAACGCCTACATTATCACAACTGATATATGATTTTATTATCATTTCTAATAGATGTAATTTAGGAAAATTTGCCTCATTATTTTACTGGATCTATTCAGTGTCGAAAAATAATTGAATTATTAAAAATACCATTCTTCACAATGGTACCAAAAAAAATTGTAGTTTGCGGCAACAAATTAACCACAGAAATCACCAAGTCGCTGCATCTTATCTCACCAAAAAAGATTCATGCAACTCGAAAAACTTGCCCGAATCCATGCAATTTTCTGGAGTTTCAGCGACAAATTGCACCGTCGAAACAGGCTATTGCAAATTAGAAGCTAGCGTCGGTAACTACTGAAGGCGCTAATGGCACTAATTTTGTTTCAACTGAGAGTGAAGTTACTGAGAATTGATAATCTATGATGGTGTCACTACTGTTGATTGATTCTGACGTCGATCTGTGATGCAATGCTATTAAAATTTTGCTGCATGCTGTGCAGCATGAGTTTTCAATGTATTTCGACGAAATATTTTTTTGGGACAATATATTGTGTTTTGTTCGTTGATTCGATGATAACCCAGATATTTTTATAATTATTGGATCGAGTGTTTCAAACCAGACTACTACCACTAAAAATATCTCTCAGGACCAAAATTTCAACCCATATTGTGCGCGAAGTACATTTTTCTTCTAGTTTCATATTGCCACGTACATACGCACTTCTTCCTCTCAAACTTTCAGGTGAGTTATAGAAAATGGTGTTGTATTCTTTGAACTGCGTCATATAAAGTGAGTCGTCTTAGTGTGGGTACGTGAAAACTGTTTCTCGTACAGGAGATGTGTTGTAATTTTGGTGATTGAGGTAGATTTTTATTATTGACGTGTATCGATCGATCCAAGTATGGATAATGTACCCTCATCGCGTCGATAATACAGAATTATGCATTTTCAGTTTCTACTTTTCTTCAACAATCCAATATTTTTAAGTTCATACAATAAACGTTGTTCATAGAGAGGATAATTAGTTGAACATACTGAAATTTATTTTAAAGAGATTGATACTACGGATAGACGACTTTAGTGAGTTCGTTTCAAAGTCTTGTTTGCAGTTTTTTTGCGGACGTCGTAGCTTGAATAACTCATACATATTGCCAAAAGATGACAATAGATTCATAAACAGAAGTGGAATTTTATGTCAATGTCTCAGATCATTAAGTATTAATTTTGAAGATTTTTCAATGCCTCAACTTTCATTTCCCGTATAAACTTCTATCATCAACTCTATTTTATTCTATTAAAGAACAAGTGGAATTCGTTGTTCATATTTTTGAGATCACTTCAATGCATAACTTCTGTTGTCAATTGTATTTCGAAACTTCATTTAGCTCTCTTCCAACATTTCATTCAGAATTTCAACAGAAATCAGTACTGTTTTTGCCGTTCAAAGAAGGAAATTTTTTCGTGCACTGTCAGGTGAACGAAAATTTCGACAATATACTGTGGATGGCGAAACAAAAACGTTTCAAATCCTTTCAATGAAGGCACTGGGGAACTATCCTATCTGCAAATAATGGTTATATGGATTTGAAGCGTTTTTGTTACGCCATCCACACTATATTGTCGATATTCCGTTAACTTGAGAAAATATCCTTCTCTGAAGGGTAAAATAGGTGCAGTTTTCTGTGTGTGAGTTCGACTGAAATATTGAAAGGAAGTTGGAAATACAATTTCATACAGGATATGAAAGTTTTCTGAAATAATCTTCAGAATATGAGTGATCTACGTTTTTGAATTGATTGCAATCTTTTGGCATTATGTATATGTCACCGAGAGAATGTGGGATTCAAGTTTAAGTACTTCCGTAAGAAAAATTAAATAAAATGCATGACTTGAAAACGTTACTAGTACCATCTACCCGTAGTATCCATACCTCCAAATATACCCGTAGTATCCATACCTCCAAATAATATTTCCATATCGTTGGCTAAATATATATTTCTCTGAACAACGATACAAGTATGCTGTTTTCTATGTAAACTTGTTTTTGTGATCTGTAGATGAACCCATATCAATCATAAGTGTTGGCTTTCAATGATCAAGACGTCCGGTCTTCTACCCCAAATAATTAACCACTGTGAATCCATCAAGAATCCGTCAAATTTCACTAACAGGTGTGCGATGAGCGTTACAATTAGGGACCCCCCAATGATAGCGCCACAATAACGAATTAATACGATAACGATCATTTAGAATTGATTATAACCGCTATTCAGATCATTCAGATTCATAAAAAATAATGTGAAGGTTATCGTACACAAGAAAATTATATTTATTCAATGAAATAGATACGATTAACCTTACATGGATCTCCAGGTGGGACCATTCATTTCTTAAATGTTTTCAATTCCTCCTAGGTCCTTCAATTTTTTAATTTTTTTTTACCTTTCTTTACTACACTCAAATTAAATGGAATAATGGTATGATAATGGTTCTCACCTTCCATAGTCTTATTGCTATTGGAATCCATCGAAACACCTGATGATTGAAAGAAAATGTACAGTCTTTCGATTGAAAATGAAGCACTAGCTATTAATACCAATAAACTATAACATTAACTTCCTTCACAATGAAATGTATTCATTTCCAACCTACTCTCAGGTTGGAAAGTTACCAATTGTTCACTCAGAAAAAGACGAAGTCGGTTAAACACTTGCCGACCCCTTGGCAGTTCTTCGACTCCGTATTCCCCTTCTGTTCGAAACGTCATACTGCCAATCGGAATTCACAAAGTTCCACAAAACAAGCTATTCCTGGCAAGATATTACGGTTATTACAGATTATTCAGAACCAGAATCAAACGGATAGGATAGGTTAAGGTACCCGTCCCGTTAGTATTACAGGTATACAATTCAAATGTTGCTATTTGTAACAATTCTCGTGAAACATAATGGTAATTTATGAGATATGAATGCCGAACGCACTTTCAAAACTGAATAAGCTGAATTGTGAAACAAGTGACAAGTACATAGGCAAATGATATACCAAAGAACGACACGATTGAAATTTGTGGTAGCGTTGTGAATTTTTTTATGTACAATGCCTTCTTGAAACACAAAATGCATTGAGATTAATCTTGCGAATATTAATTTTTTGTTCACTTCATGAAATTATTTCGAATGATTGTGAAAATCTCTATGAAATATACAATTTCTTTCTCAAGATATAGCTTATATCGCCTTTCAGCCACGGTAGACTATATTTTTCTCACGAGAGAAATGATTCACTTTCCGCCGCGGTATATATTATTCAAAATCATCCTTAAATTATCGTTCCAATGATACCCTATTCTTGAAATTTGCCCAAACATGCAAAATCAAATCGCCATTCAGAACATCAACCCAATAATTTTGGTACTGACGAAAAATACAAATAAGTTTGTGGACTTATGAATGAGAATAACTACAATCTTCTTTTCATTGAAAGAAACTGCAGAAGAGTGTAGGGAAATGATTAAGGCGAACGTTTATTTCATTCTTGTCACTGATTCAGGGGTCTGATTCTCGAGACCGTACGTTCGACGAACGTATCGTTCAGAATTTGAAATAATCGACCCCCAGTTTGGTTCATCCATTCATCCCGATAAAATGAACCGTATTTGGTATTTCTGGATTTAAACATGTATTTGCATGATTTCTAGTGAATTTTGTATACTGGATTTCTGGAATGAAACATAGGTACCTCGCCTGGTAAAATTTTGTCTACTGTTCATTTCAGAATATTGCTTCGATTAATCGTGGAAAAATAATGAACAAACTTCGCCAGAATTTAACTCTCTCGCGAAATAAATGATATATTAGTCGGAGCCAGGTTTCGGAAAAAGCTCTTAAGCTCGCTCTTAAGCCTACAAGGATCATTTCATGTCACAAGCCACAACAAGTGTTTCCCCCCCCCCCCATTTCAAACCCTCTCAATCCGAGTCTGCCTGTTGCCAAACCAAAATTTTGACCGGAAGTGAAATATTCAAGATGTCGGCCGTTTGCTATTTTGTAGCTAGTTTCGTTTATTATAGTCTATTTGTGCGATATTGGAGTCTGTTGGAATGTTTTGGGGATTAACAAATCTGAAGAACAGCGAAAGAAGTCAACCGAAAATGACAAATACAAGATGGCGGCCAATATGGCGGCGAAAATGTAAAATTTATAACTTTTCTCCGAATGAACAAATTTGATCGATTTTAAGTTGTAGCCCCACATTAATGGGCACCGAAATATTGTTATAAGGAACATTTGTGCAACCGGAAGTACGAAATATACATTTTTGCCGCCATAGGCGGATTCGGATTCAGCGGGATCAAATTCGAAGGAAAACTTGTTGCCCGCTTGTTACATGACATGCTCCTTGCATATACAATTTAAAATACTTTAGCTCTGACTATATTTTCAGCTCACTGTATCTATTTTATCTCATAGCTAGTGAGGAACGGGCTTTGGATCTTTTTATTTCAATAAAAATACTTGTACTTTTGCCTAACCATGTTTACTATTCGACGCCGTATTTTTCTTCTCTGAACCTGATCGCCCTTTTCCCAATAGAAGGGCCGACAATTATTTCATCACATATTCAAAGAAAGTTGTTCCTATTTGCTCGAAGTTGGTGCGGAACTGAGTCGAAACTATTTGGTTTAGTGGTGAGAAAGTTTCCAACTTGTTTGATGTGTTACATGCTGACAAGAAACAAGGGGCTCTCTAGAAGGGATAGATGATACGTGGAGTTCGTTTGGATAGTTTGGGCATGCGTTGTTAGACTCCCAGTTTTTTCGAATTAACAAAAATCATGTGAATATTGAAACGTATACTTGAAGATTTTTTCAACTTTTAGTTCTCACGAAACGGAAATCCCTACAGGTTTAAGGGAAATATCGTGTTTTATAACGGTTGGGAATATGTGAAGTCATACTGATTCAAAACTTTTGAGGGGTTGAATCTTCACAATATGACCGTTTAAAATGAAATAACGCTGAGAAATTTGCTAGGTCTTCATGCTCACATTAAAAAGGTGGAAAGACTGTACTCGAACTTGTCGGATCGAACTTGGAGAAATCTTTTGAAGAGAAAAAAATTAACTACTTCATTTACCTCACATCTTTGGATCCGCTCAAAATTGGTTTGACTTGCCTGGATTCGATCCACCTTATCGATACAGTTTTCGAATAGGATTGAACCACTCAAGTCAATTCCATCAAATATAGGATACGACCCAACTGATTTCGATCGAGAAGTGAAATCACGAGATAAACGGGTTTGAAATTTACAAATGTCAGGTGTAGCCAAGGTCAGATAAATTGTTTATTGTTTCAATTTATGTCATCTGATGAGTTGCCTTTCTCAAGGTGAAGAACGAAATGATAATAAAGAAAAGATACGCATGGTCCAAATAAGAGAGCAGTTTTTTACTTCATGGTACACTGTGTACACATAAGATACGGAAGGGTTGAAAAGTCCAGTGTCGCCCACTATGCTCTGATCAAAGCCCATAGAATTGGTGAAAGTAATCTGAGACTGATTGAGGATGTGCATGATACAAAGCTGCTTGATGAATTCGAGAGATAGCAAAATCTTAAATAGTATGAATGGTGACAATAGCCTGTTATTCAGTTTATTGTAGAGAAATCAATCAGAATCATCAGTACAAAGTCGCTTCCCTCTGTCTGTCTGTCCCTATGCATGCTTACATCTTGAAAATCAGGTAACGGATTCTGGTGCTTTTTTTTTAATAGAGTGATCCAAGAGGAAGATTTATATGTATGGAATATGCATGATATAGAAAAGAAACACTGATAATTTCAAAGGTTTCTTATGTGATGTCGTAAATGAACACATTTTAATCCTCTGACATTGCAAACTCGGGCTTAATTCTACGAAATAGATTAAAATAATGTACTACAGTATTGTACATATTGAAAAAGTGAAAAGTCCGCGATCTTGCGATGGTATATGTCAATATCTTACGGAAAACCCAGAAAAACCATTTTTTATCCGTGCGAAGACGGGCGGGTCGCTAGTAATTAATAATAATTTCAATTTAATTAGATTTTGTATCGAATTCGACCATTTACAGGCAAGATATTTGGTAAGAACAGACTTTCTTGAAAACACATTCCTTTTGACATGTTCCTTTTCAGTCAACTAAGTAACTCAGAGGTGCTAATAGCAGGGAATTTGCATTTCTCTGTTATTCCTCAAATTAATCAATTACATCTCCATAACGTAGAAAAAACTATAACTGGGAATGAAAATATTCAGATTATTAGTGAGATGTGAAACAATGAATGAATTTGAGCCGTTCGAACGCCACCATGGGTTGCTATCTCGTGAAAACAAAAAGCCGGACTTATATAAAGCCAGAAATTTAACACAGAAAGCCGAGCATTAGGCTGAATTCAGACAGATCCGAAATCCGATCGTAAGACGATACGATAGCTTTCTGATTGGTCTAAATTCAAATTTAGGACGTAACATTATCCCCCTCTCAATTTTGATCGTCCCGATCAAACAACATCTCGTTATGCCCATTGTAACATTTTAGTCTCTTTAGGTGTACGACTTTCATTTTTGTTCTAGGCTTACGTTGAACACTGTACACCACATCATTCATCCTACAACGGGGGTTGTACAGCTACACCAGATCTCCATCTTGAAATCTGACAGTATTTGTCTTCCGATAGTACCGCGCCTTCCTCCAGTCAATACGCTCTGGCATCTCTTGTTGCTTACTGAATGGAACACTTCTTGATGGTTGTTGAATCGATTGGAATTAGTCAATGTTGACTTTTTGTTTGACCAAGTCGGCCATTCCAGTTGTTTTCATCTCGGATATGTCACTTGTACCTCCAACGCGACACCTGGCGGCTCTCACAAGGATGTCTTTATCTGTCTTCACCCGGACTTGTCCGAAATCCGATGGCTGGACGCTGCATTCAGGGACATTATTCTCTCTGACACGAGCTACTTCCTTCGATAGTGCAGGGATATTCGCAGTTTTCAACAATCGCAGTTTGGCAGGTATCGCTCTTTCCGTTGGAGTTGTAAGGGCAAATTCTTCTCCTACGAACCTTATAATCTTTTGCTCATTGTCGAATGAAATTTCATGGTCACTGATCAAGTCCATTCCGAGTATGAATTCATCTTCTATATCTGCGACGTAGACCGTACCTGTGATACTGAGTCGCCCAAGAATCAACGTAATTTCAGCCTCTCCTCGAATAGGTGCGTTTTCACCAGTGACCGTCCAAAGCACGATGTTAGAGATGAAATAGGCTTCACGTTTCCAGGCCGTAGGATGTCGCTGCGTACCAAGGAAACTGCAGCACCGGTGTCTATGGTGCATATTACATCCATTTTATTCAATTTCCCTGGAATGGTGAGGCTCTCAGATGTTCTTTTTACCTTGTTAACACAGATGACCCTCGGTGACCTTGACCTCGCAGGTGATTACGAACTTGGCGGCGTCCTGGCAGGACTTTGTTGGCATTCTCACCTTGCAATCTTTCATGAAATGCCCTGATCTTCCACATCTGTAACATTTTCTCTGTGGCATTCTCTCCCTGCAGTCTTTTATAAAATGTCCCGGCCTCCTACATCTATAGCAAATCCTCTGCGATATTTCCACCCAACAGTCTTTTATGAGATGTCCTGGTTTTCCACATCGGTAACACGTTCTCTTCTTCTGAGTGCTCATTCTACTTATCAACGATTTGATCTCCTCCAGAAATTTCTCAAATGAACCGTAGCACGTTCTCTTCTTCTGGGTGCTCATTCTACTTATCAACGATTTGATCTCCTCCAGAAATTTCTCAAATGAACCACTCGTTGTGCCAGATCTATGTTCGGGATCGTCAATTGTTACCGCTCGCACTTTCGGCCTTGAGGTGTTGAAGGCCGCCTCCACTTCTAGCGAACGTACCAAGGCATCGTTACTCCTTTTGAAACTTGTGAGTCGCAGAGTTCTTTGGATTTCTGGGTCTCTAAGTCCGTCAATAAATATCTGCACAGCCAACTGCTCCTTGAAATCTCCGGGCGCATCTGGGTACGCCAGCTGGATTAGGCGTCGAACATCTGCCTCAAATCCTTGCAGGCTCTAACCTGATTTTTGTGTGCGAGTCTTCATTTGAGCCCGGTACAGCTGTTCCCGGTGTTGATCGCCATACCTCAACTGTAGTGCAGAAATCAGGTCCTCATATTGCTTCTGCTGTTCTATGGGTATCGTTTGTAATATACCCAAAGCTGGCCCTCTCAAAGCTACTATGAGTGCCGTAGCCTTTTCTTCTTCGCCCCATCCATTGGTTTCTGCCGCAGCCTCGAATTGTCGACGATACATGGACTAAGGCGACTGTCCATCAAAAGTCGGCGGTTTTACAGAAATTCCTGATGTGGCAACCCTGTCTTGGCGATCTTGGTTCCTGAGAAATGCTATCTGCTTTTCGACTCTCTTTTCTAATCCTTTCATCTCCTCTCGCACTGATTCCACTTTCTTATTGACATCTTCCTTCAGTTCTCCTTTTAGTTCTTCCATTTGTACTTTTGTTTCATGTGAAACATGCTCGAAGAACTTGTTCTGATTTTCTAGAACTTTCTGGAAGTCTGCTTCTCGTTGTTTTTCCATTTGCTCTAATTCATTCTTTTGTTGTTCTAGAATTTTCTGGAGGTCTTCTCGTTCTTTTCTCTGTTCTTCGAGAATTTTCTGGAGTGCTTCTTCCCGTTCTTTCTTTTCATTCTCTCGTTCTAATTCTCGTTCTTTCTTTTCATTCTCTCGTTCTAATTCTCGTTCTTTCTTTTCATTTTCGAAAATTCTCTTCAGCGATTCTTCTCGATCTTTCTTTTCATCTTCTCGTTCTTACTTTTCATTTTCGAGGATTTCCTGGAGTCCTTCTTCCCGTTCTTTCTTTTCATTCTCGAGAATTTTCCTAAGCGATTCTTCTCGTTCTTGTTTTTCCTCCTGCCGCCGCTTTTCATCTTCATGTCGTCGCTTTTCTTCTAATTCTTTTTCCTCCAGCCGTCGCTTTTCATCGTCCTGTCGTCGTCTTTCCCAATCCGCAAATTGGTTTTGGATAAAATTCAAAATATCCTCCATCGTATCGTAAGATTTACTTCTCGTATTCACCATAAATTGTTTTTATTTATCAGCAAAATTCCACTTCCGACACCACTGTTACGATTTCCTTGGGCTCGTCGATTTAAACACCAAACAACACTAAACTTCTTTTATTAAAACTCTCTATCACAATACAATACAACACAATCACTTAAATCGCTCCGATAACTTTCCAATGCTCGGTACTAAGCTCTGTACTAAAAATTCTCTAATACAAACTCTGTTATACAAATTCTACACGTCGACTACTTGCACTTAGCAATAACAAAACTCTCTCCACTTAACTCTACCAAACTCGCTCCACTTAGCTCTGAATACAAACTTCCGAATAACTAACTCTCCGAATAAAACTTTCGTAACCAACTCTCCAAATAACTGACTCTCTGACTAACTAACTCTCCCCGCGGCGAAGCCTGTCCCATATATATATATATATATATATATATATATATATAAATTATATATATATATATGTATATATATATATATATATATATATATGTATATATATATATATATATACCTGCATGCCTATCGAGAATCCTCGAGAGAAGCCCCGATGACGTGTCTCGAATTCTCCAGGCGGCAACCAACAGTTTCCAGGAAAATGACGTTCGCTACGACGCGATCCCTCATCTGCGTTTACGATCTAGTCAGGACCGGCGATAGGACGTAACGATATTTATCTGATATTTACAAATCGTAAATGAATTCATCATACTAGAGTGAACCTCAATAATATAATATTATGTATACATTATTATGATATAGACGTAAGATGCTAGTTTAGGTGTAATTTCAATGAAAAATGGTTATGTACGTTCATTCGTTATATATATATATATATACATATATATATATATATATATATATATATATATATATATATATATATATATCGTAATCACACAATAATCACCTTACAGATTTCACTTCTTTGTTCTCTGCTCACCAATGGTGACCGGTTATGCGAGTTTGAATTTCCCTCTCTAATTTTGCAGAGAACAAAGGAGTGAAATCTGTAAGGTGATTATTATGTTATTACGATATATATATATATATATATATAAATTCGGTCCCCAACATATATTTGTATCATGATTGCACACAGCAGTTTATAATATACCAAAACATAACCTATAATACATAACCATTTGAAATTGTACCAAAACTAGCATTTAACGTCTATATCATAATAATGTATTTATAATATTATATTATTGAGGCTAACTCAAGTATGATCAATTCATTTACATTTTTGTAAATATCAGATAAATATGAAGTGATTTGATGTATATTACTTATATCGAACTAGTTTAGGTTAGTTTGAAACCGGATATTCTACTGTTAAATAACTAATGCAAAACTTTCTTCTGACTACTTCACGCTGCTGAGCTGCATATGAAATTAGCACACTTACACCAAAATAGTCTTCAAAACAATATAAACACGATATCTCACACCAATGTTTTCGTACGTTCGCATCACTTGGAATAGTTGGAATACGAAAAAACAATTTATCGGGTACATTTCTAATATTGTTTTGCACTTCGATACAATATAATTCTTGTAAGAAGGTTTGTTAGCTTGAAACTGAGAATATGTTCGTGCAACCAAATATTTTATGGGTTTGAATAATAAATAGAAAAATATGCCTTTTGAATATAATATGACGGTAATAAAGATCTAAGAACAAAATGTTTAAGACAAATTTGAATTTTATGCATATTCCCTATTTGGGCTAATTTTATTTTATCACACCTCTTTCCGCATTAGACCATGTACAAGAAGGTGTTCCGATGTATTGCCAAAAACTTGTTGACAGTGAATGTTTATGACGACATTCGAATAATCTCCCCATAATTGTGACAACGGAGATAAGATCCTAAATATACGATTACACAGGATTATCTTTCGAGTGTATACATCTCGAGGTGCATCGTCAACAGAGGATAAATGATGGCCGTATTTGGGAGCGGCTTTTTCTCACAAGAACGCGTGCCTCGGCCTTGAGGTCTAATTGTAGACCAACATCTGTTCGAGATATAATAGTATATTATTCAATGGGCGAGAAATGTTGCCATAATTCTCGAGAATGACTTTGTCTTGAATCATTCGAGCGAGTAATAGTCATTTCTCGCGAGCGGAATACTATACTTTTTCTGTGACTATACTGGGTGTCACTGCGAATTTTAAAACACTTCTGAAGAAAACGGTTGTAACATTTCAACAAATCCGTATATTCAATTTCCGGAATATCAATCGAATCTATAGCGTTCAGATCAAGAAATATATATTGATATTTTCGTGGTTGAAAAAGGGATCTTCCGCTTACCTAACTTTCTAATATGAATCACTTTTTCAAAATATAAGTTACTTCCATTTACTCATTCAATTCCTCTGATGAATTTTCTGAAATGGGTTGATTCCTCAACTCTTTTCGCAAGACATTATTTATCAGATGGTTGATTGAACCAAGTTTCATTAAAAACTGGTAATTTTCAAAACTGAACTATCAGTATGGCTTTTAAGGACGACTTTGAACTATGGAATAACTCAGGCTCGACTTCGCCATCAGTGTCATGATTGTCAATTTTTTGCATTTTGCTAGACCAAATTGGAGTGTATTACTTATCAAGAAAGGGTCATATAATTGAATACATTTTTATTCATTCGTGTTTCACGTTCAGGAGTTCAAAGATAATGTTTGCGATATTTTCGTTAGGTGCAATTGGTATCTAATACAATCACTCATAACGCTTGCCTGTAAAATTTTTCAATAATTGTAACGATACTAACCCTCATTAATTCCCTAGTTGCTCCATTTAGAAAAGGTATTGAAAAAATTTCGATGATTCGGTACTTTATTCGTACGAGAATGCCGAACTCATGGGTTCGATCCCACGATGAGGCAGATATTTTCCTCTTCAGTACTTCCATATGTCATATCGGGTGATGATTCTGTCATGTTTGCCGGGTCCGCTCATGCGCGAATAACCATGCTGCTCCTTAGGAATGACTCGATATATAAGTATATAGCATAAATCGATAATATGTACTAGAACAGTAACTGATATTAATGAAATATTTCTTTTCCAGGTGAGTACTCAGAATCCATTTTCCATCATCTTTATCCATTCGTAAGTATCTATTTGAAAACATTTTATATATTTTTATATTTTATTTATTATTATATATAGTTATATACAAGGGTCACCATTTAAAACGAAAGAGATGGAATATCTGATGCCACGTTCATTTAAAAAAATCGATTGTACACGTTTGGTCAAGATAGACCTTTTTTAATACGATTTTAAACTACTCCAACCCTCTAGGAAGGGTAGGGCCAACCCTTACTATTTCAAATGCAATAATGGGTCGAGTGATACCTCTTTTTGAAGAACATTCTCTTTCAAATGACATCTCATTCGTGAAACTCGGTCTGTTAGTTTCCGGGATAAGTATCTAATTATGTAATGGTTTTTCTAATATAATTATTTGACTAACAGAATCCTATTGATGAAATGTTATACAAAACGTACTCTATACAAAGATGTTCAAAATGACCTAAGGGAACGAATTGTACAAGAATGCCGGCTGATAACAGCGGCCATGTTACAGCCAGTTCGTGGACAATTTGAATCACACCTTTATCATTGCATGGAAGTCGGTGGTGGTCGTTTTGAACATAAGTGTAAATAATTACGAATATTTTGTATTACATTTCGTCATTAGTATTTTGTTAGTCAACCCAAGTAACACAAACATATTAGACCAATATTATTGGTTGATTATTACGGGAATATCAACCTTATAAGTGAATATCATATTGGCCATATAAAAATTGTGAACATTAGGCGATATTGGATCAATTTTCGAAAACATTGTAAAGACATATCTTTTCGACTATATTGGTACAATGTACAGCTTATCCAATGCATCTTGGCACAAACTCAGATACTTTTCCAGTTGCACACTGGTAGTGTAGAACATGAAGAAAGGAAAAACACCTTTTAGGAATGAATTCAACCACAGTGAACACTTATAATAGGTGTTTTTCCATTTCAGTATACTTCACAGAGATTGTGGGGATATACGTTATTAGTTCTGTGTCAAGATGGATTGGATAAGCTGTAAATAATTCAAAAACATATTCGATTGATGTCAGTTGAGGGTCTTCAGCCCTCGAAAAAGTTGAAATATAATTAAATTTTTTGGGTATCAAATAAAAAATAATGGAAAAAATATATTTAGAACATTTACTGTGTACTCCTCTGACAAATTCTGATAAAGTGAGTGGTTTCGGAGATATATCGTTTGTTTTCTTAAAAAAAAAACACATTTGCAATCATCTGATTGTAAATCTGTCTATATTTCCCGTACTGTTTTTGAGAAAAAATGTATTTAGGTTTTTTATAGTATAAACTGGGATGATTATTTTTTACTCTTGGTGATTTTTGATTTTCTCATCCGTTTCCGAGATATTTACACAAAAACCTCCAGAAAAACATGAATTTCAGAAATTTCCCGATTTTTCCATTTTTCAATCGCTTTAAAAAAAAAGTTATTTCTTGGAAGTTGTACAGTACAACGAGACCTATACGACAGTTTTTTCGTTTTTCGATTACGAGCAACGGTATGGTCTACAGAGTGTCCGCAAAAAAAACCGACATGTTACACAAAAAACACCAATAGAATCTAAAGTGATTTTTTTTCTCCTTCTTATGGTCTTTGTAGGAGAGAATAAAGACTCCTTAAATGGCAAGTAAAAATTTTTCCAGTCAAAACTGTGATGTGAAACGTGTTACAACCGAAAGGCCAAATTTTGTCGAAAAAATCCCAAAAAAAAGACTTTCTCATTTTTCGATTTTCTTCAGAATCGATAGGTCTCTGCCCCCCTATGAGGGTTAAAAATGACCCAGGTTTCAAAGCGATATCTCCTTCCGTTCGAGAGTATCGTGTTACATTCAAATCCAACGACACACTGACATACAGAGAAAAAAATCAAGTTGGGGTTAATCGGACTATTTTTTGACGCTGATCAATTCATCCAAATAAAATTTTTCAATATCTCTTTAAATAAAAAAGTTGGGTCCGCTACCCGGTCCGCTGCCCGGTAAACTCGTAACCGCAGAAATACACCGATTAATACTCAATGAACGCGTTAAATATAATTATAGTGTGAGAGAGAAGCAGCTGATTCCGTGAATTTAGTCGCAACGCTCCCGCGCGCACATACGCACTGTTTTATTAATAAAAATCAATAGTAATCAGGAATCAAGAAAGCTATAAGTTCGTGAACTAATAGTTATATGTAAGATTCACACGAAAAAAATTGTCCGCTGATACAGGGAAGGATGCCACGCGCCCGCACGCGTAGCGGTGCGCTGTATCTTTCAGTCGTCAGCTGACCACTTTTCCACCACGAAAAACTTAGCGAACTTTTTTTTCGTGAAACTGTTCAAGTCGACCATCACTTCCCCAAATTACAGCTTTCTTAGTATTATTTTACTCGTCGCATATTTTTCGCATGTTTCGGCGAGAAGCTGACGTACAACCCCCCACCATAAAATCAGCTGACTACTTTTTTCCGTTTTTTTAGACCGTCATAAACCTACAAACAAAGTCTCAGCTTTCTTGATATTTGTTTTTTTTATTATAATCATACGTGTGTGGGTGGCTGACGCGGCTACACCCACCGCTACCATGGACGCTGACGTTCACTTCGTTTATTAGCAACACGAAATGAACACTAGCCAAAAATTTCAGATTTCTCGAAATGATTCACTCAAAATGGCAGCTGGCTCCCGGGCTATTAGTAGGTATCAACTTCAACGGTCCGTTCCGCCTTCGAGTCACTGGTGTGTAGTCAGTCCTTTCACAATTTTGTCCAATTGTTGTGATTGATTTCCGAGAGGACTATTTTCTACATCCCAGGCTCCGTGAAACATCCATTTCTGAAATGAAAAGCATGAAGTCTAGATTGTTTCTTCCACTCGTGTCACGTTTTAGTGGGTAATATCCAAAACGTGGAAATGGTTCATTAACCTGAAAAATAAGGCATTTTTCTGACGATTATGGTTATAATCGATAGTTCGATAATCGACAGCTTGAACTGCCCTTTGGAGTATCTAGAAATTGTAATGCACAAGGTTTTGTAGACATATTTCAAGTACTTGTTTGAAAATCTTTCAGTCCCGGATTTTCACTACACTGTCGTAACAAAACACTAGATGTCCCGTTACATATTGCTTTTAACGGCAGCCATGATTCTCGTTCTTCCTGATAGATGTTAACATTATTCCATTCAACCATTTTCTGAAAATACGTGTTCAGCTAATTTCGACTCATCTATCTCTCGTCGCGCCCTAAAAGAGCTGGGCAGTCAGAACAGACTGACCTTAGCCTGGGTACCAGCACATACAGGTTATAGAGGCAATGAAGAGGCCGATACACTAGCCCGAGAAGGAGCAAGTAAGGCCCTGAATGGCCCAGAACCATTTTGCGGTATAGCAAAAGCTGTACTAAAAACAAACACTAAATCATGGATTCAGCAGAAGTCTCAAGATTGGTGGAACAATGCACCAGGAATGAGACAGGCCAAAGAGTTTATCAAACAACCGCTGCCAACATTCACAGACTATCTACTAGGCCAGAAGAGGAACACTACTAGAATAGTAGTAGGATTTCTCACAGGGCACTGTAGGCTCAATAAACATATGAGTACAATAGGCCTGGCAGAAGAAATGCTATGCAGGTTCTGTCAGGAAGAAGAGGAAACATCAGTACACATACTATGCCACTGCGAGGGCTTGTCAAGACAAAGGTTTCTAACACTGGGAGAAGAAAAACCAAGAGCTCCCAAATTCATGGGAGTTCTAAGAACTAGCCTGTGGAGTCTCGTAAAGAAGACAGGGTTAGACAAAGAACTCTAAACGATCTCGAGGACAAACACAATAGATCTGTAAAGGTCGCGGTGTAAAGGCTCGTAGCACGAAAGTCCCTAACATATAATCTATAATCTATCTCTCGTCGTTCGTGAACGAAAATGAAGATATTATTACTTATTTAATGAGTATAGATTAATATCGGATGCCTCCTCTGAAAAGGAAAATTGGGCTGGGAAGATTCAATTCGAAGTATTGTCATTAAAAATTATTGTGCTTTGCAAATTTCCAAAAAAAGATTGGAAAAATTATTTGCATTTTTGTAATATATTTTTTCAAATGAATCCCCAAACTCATAGAACATACTGTAACTGACAAAATAGTCGGTCAATTTTGCTTCTTTATAATATTGCAGTTATAGTTCGGGTAAATATACCAACTCGCCCTAAAAGCGATTTCATGAGGAATTCTACGCTTTTTTTTAGTAATTTTCAAGGGAGGGGGAACCCAAAAAATGTTTATCAGGACATTTCTACCTCAAAAAACATTCATGCAATATTCCGAGGAGTAACTGTTAATCTAATGTTGTTCACGGCAATAAAAGCTATTGTCTACCGGAAAAATGTCGGCAACAATGCGATTTTGAAATCGGTGTGATCGACCGTTCTGCCTAGCTGCCCATCGACCCGTTTCTAGCCGAAGAGCTTGATTCATGATAAGAATACATTCGGACGATGTCATGCATCTCGGCTACTCCGCTTTCCCACCTATTCAAAAACACCACTCGGTCGTATTTAGCGAGCATAACACCGTCCGAATCGACTGATCTGTAGTGGTTATCTTATTTTTATTTTCTGCGGGCGTTGTAAAACCTAGGACGCTTGTCGCTGACGAGACGAGACAAGACGGAAGAAGGCCGACCAGGTAGACTGTACAGGGTGGCACGACTGCGACGTACAGAGTGGTCCATTAAGTGTGCAACAAATGGAATTTTTTTATTAGTTGCTCTATCGAAATTCGAACGCCAAATGTTTATGATTACCATATAAGATCCACTAAGAATGGCTTCAAATCAAACAGCACACAGAGCATGTCAAAGTCATTCAAGAATAAAGTACCTCCATTAATTTCATTAAATGCTGCAACAAAATGTTATTCAGATAAGTTATTCAGCATGATCTCCTTTTTAATTTTTTTTTATTTCGGAAAAATATTTCTGTATTCTCATTCGTACATATTTAAAGCATTCACAACGAAATATTTCTTATCTTCTACCAAATTTAAAATTTTTTCTGATTTATGTGGCTTCAGCTATCCGCCAACTTGATGTTTGTTGCAACGATTTCTGAAATATCGCAAAAAAGAATTTGAAATGATGTATAAAATTTGCATTAAATCATGAAATAATTCGAAGTGGAACAAATATCAATAAAACATTTTAAAATTATCACAATAGCCATGGAATAAACAAAAACGCGTCAGCGGAACTTGTTATTTGAAGACTTGCCATGTCAAAAAATATTTCCAAAATATCAGAATATCGTAAAATATCGTGACAAACGATACATTCAAGCCTAAAAATATGATTAAGGCACATTAGACTCGTGATGACGCCTAGCAAAATGTGCCAGAAATGACATCCTGCTTTGCAGTGAAAAAGAAAAGGTTCAGTATTTCGCGGATCATTTGAAGGTAATGTTCGGCATTTTATTCAATAACAATCCTGAAGAGGGCAAATTTCTCACTGAAAAAGTCTTCACTACCAAAAGTTTACGTTGGTGGAAGGTCTTAACACTTTCTATATCCCGAATTGCATGAAAATTTTTCCCAGTATCTCTCAGTGTAGCATTTAGCATTCCGCTTAGAGCTGAATGAAATTGAATCGGAGAGTCACGTTATAGCCAGTCCAAGTATTTCGAAAGGTATATGTCACCGGGGCATCCGCCATTTTTTTGAAAGGGTTTATAATATCCTGGTATACCGGAAGGTGAAAGTCACTTGAATATCTGTATATTACCAGAATGAGAAGTTCACATTTCAATTGAAAAACAAAAGTGATTCTTCCCTCACTGAATTAAAAAAAAAAGATATCGAATTTAACTTATTAACTGTCACTACTAAGTATTTTTTGTGAAATTCATGGTGAACCACAAAGACAAAAGTCGAATGCGCTCCTCTATAGAATCAGAATTTGAAAATCTTGTTTTGTGAATGGGAGCAACTACACATCAATCTTTCTGATAGCAGGGGTACTAAATTCGGTTTCTAAGACATCACAATATCGATAATAATTTTTATCGAGTTCGTCATGAATATACTGTACGAGGTCCGATGTTGCCGTTTCTGTACAGAAGCCTTCACAGGAGCCATACAGTTTGATGATATATTAAATTTGTCTAAAAAAGCATTTTTGATATAGGATCAACGATGGAAATTCCTCAGTAGTTTGCTATATTTCTAGGATCTTTTTTTTATAGTGAAAGCGTAAGTGAAATTAGAATAAAGAATTTCTGTTGCATAAATCCACTTTTAATCTGGCTGTGCGTCCGAAATTTCTACGCCACTGCAAAACGACTCTGCACCACATAAATAGAAGTAACCCACGGCGCGGCGGCGGGCCGGTCAATCAATTTAGGTTATTCCATTTTTCAAAGTTAGATTACATAACGCCGCGTTCATTTTTCATTCGTAATCGTTCCATTACCGCACGGTCTCGTTTCTTTTTTTTTCGAGGTGACGTCTCGCTATTCGGAGACACGTTAAGTGGTTGATTCGTATTTATCAGAATTCTTAAGTTTATCAAAACACATCTCATCGAAGAATAGTAGTATATTGTACAACAAATGGGAAATATGTCATTCACTCACGCATTGTACACTGTACTTTTTCTACGGTTGCGTTGTTTTCAAGTATTGAAAATTAAAATACGTACGTAATAATACTTTTATGTCATTAACTCATTTTTATATTTCATTTGAAATCGTTATTAACGGTTATATTTGAACAATTTTATAAAGTAATTTCTGGTAGGTTGTTTTGTTTCAACATGTTTTCGATAATTTAAATATTAGCTGCGGTCGAAGTTGAAGTTGAAGTTGACGGGGAAACGTACTGAGCTTCCACGGCATTGTTGTGTTCAGGTTCTAATGACGCTGGAGGCTGAATGGATTCTACTATACTCTTTGAAATTTTCATTTTGTTACCTTTGGAGTTGTCGATCTGAGATTCAACAACATTGTTGGATTTCCAACCCCCATCGCGTTTCAAAGTTAAAAGATCTGCCTCTGTATTAACTGAAATAGTCGCAGATGACCTTCGGAAACAGTGGCCAGTATATAATTCAGGGTTCGGTAATTGCAAAAATTTCGCTAGTTCTTTCGCCATGGTGCCAAATTTTTTTATTCCTACAGGCTGTTTCGTACATTTGCTATTTTTGTCATTCAAAAAAAATGTGTTTCATTTGTGCATGGTCGAAGCTTCACATAGTTTTTGTAAATTGTTGTTTTTGTTCACTGGACATATCTCCCGTTCATGCCACGGTGCAAGTCTCCCGTCCACACCACTTCGATATTGGAATTTTTTCATAAAAAAAATATTCACTCATAGGGAAAAACACCCAACACCAAAAAACAAATCTCGATAATCATAAAAATCAATAGTAGTGATACAAAATAGCTCAATAAACAAGGTCGTTATCTCAAAACTGGTGGAGACGGTGACGGAGTGGCTATGATATGGATGGACGACAGAGCTGAGCAGATTTTCACTCCTCGTCTCTTCACAACTTAAGGCCTCTTTGCTCCTGTCTGTTTCCCGGACTTTTCCTAATGGACCATGAAGAATATCTTTCCAAAATCCAGAATGAATCGAACAAGCACAAGTTTTATACCTCCTAAAATGGGAATTAAACAAAAACCACCAAAGAGGAATACGGATTCAGTAAGTAGTAGAAAACTTAATGATTCTTTTCGTGATGATATTTATCAAGGTACAATATTTCTAATGAACTGGCTCCGATGTATAAAAAGTGCAATCGTGTTATGATATCAATATCCACTGTCTGCAATTTTCGAAAGCCACTAAATTCACTTATACCTTACACCGTCATTTCGTTTATGTGTATAAGAATGATATATACTTTTATGGATCTTTTTTCTTTGAATTTTTTGAATAATTTGTCATGCAAGGCATTTGAAGTTGACGTTATGATTGTCACTCTAGCACATTACCATTCATTTCGTATTTGAGATATATTATTTCCGTTAGAACAAATCCACGCGCTAACTGCCTGTTAATTAAATCTCGGTTAGATGTACTTACCGCCCTGTAGAGGAATAAAAACGTGTCTCGACCCGACAGAGACGAAGCATGCTCTTCCTTGCTATCGCCTTCCAAAAAACCATTTACAAATATCTAGGGTTAGGGAAGCAAACTTATTGAACATTATATGAAAAATATAGGCATATTAAAAATGCCAGAATTCTGATCTTGTCTATTCTGTGGGCGCGTGGAAGTTATATTGCGTACTTATGAGGGTTATTGGAAACCAAAATCGTCTGTTTATTGGAACCGCAATTCTAGTGAGTCATTATATTTGCCACGCACACCGTTTCTTGTGAAAACATGTCACTTCAGTGGTCAAGTGGTGACCAAGTTGTCAACAGCGCCGTTTAAAAAAAAATCAGATTTCTCACTGTAGTCGGTTCAAGTCGCGGTAACGATAGACATTTTTTGGCTGACTCTGTGGCAATTATTGGTTGCCTAGATACCATTTTTGGTAAGTGGAATCTCTTGATGGAATACATCAACCGACTCGATAGCACTGTGAGCTTTTCTGGGTTTCCCTACAGTTGAATGAATTACTGTAGAATTGGAAATAGTCGGAGCCAATTTTCGGAAAAACCTCTTCTTTTGCCTGCAAGGAGCATTCTCAATGGAATTCTCCTGAATGTAATTTTATTAAAAGGGCCGAATTGAGATCTTCCATGTCATCAATTTTTTAATTTTCGAAGTTCATCACAACGGCATGCCTATGTGAGGCCAATATCTAAAGCAACCGGAAATCGAAACCAAACATTCATTTTTTGATAACAATTTGAAAATTTTCAATTCATACCTTAATCAGCAAATACTTTTCATCAAGTGCATATTTGAAAAATTGTTGAATTTCTGCAGGAGGTAATGTTTTTGATTGTTTGGAGCATATTTTTCAGAATAGCGTTTCAAAAATGCACGTAGTTCCACGTATTTAGATATATCAACATAGTTTTTAATACTTTTTAATAATTTGGGTACTTCTCAGCATCGAATACTGAGACCATAGTGTTGATGATTTAAATCTTCTTGACAACTCTTCAAAATAAACTAACAAGGTATTTCCGGAACAAGAATTTACCTTGGCTTTCATTTTCCACTCCATACAGTTTCTGTAAGCTATTTTATATTTTTCTTTTGATGTGCTTCGAAGCAAATTATTGCAAACATCTATTGCTTCCTGAACAATTACTGGAGGTGTATTTTCCAACTCTAAATGTTCGTATTCCTTTATATTCAATATTTAATAAATATGAACTGTTTATACTATAACAATCAACAATAAAACTGTTTTCGTTGGGTAAGTTGACAGCAATAATTACGCAGTGCTTCGGTTTTGTTGTTATGGAAACGCCAACAATGGGCTATTTGAATATTGCACGCAAATCGTCGGCGTAGCGTTGTCAACATGGAGAACTTGTCATGTCAATCTGACATGTAACAAATCATGACTGACTCGGGTTATCGTGTGAAATTATTTCTCACTGTAATATCGGACATTTCTCACTGCGTGAGAAATCTTTCGTTTAGAATGTATGAAAGCGATGAGAGAAGTGGCACATTGTATAGCATCCGTAGAAAAACACATTGTTATGTATATAGAGTCATGGAAACATACTTCTTTTTTTCGTTTCAATACGAAGGCAAAAATATAATTTGTCAAGTGGAGTTAAAGGTAGAATTACGCTATAAGGTAGACACGATTAAATTTCCACAAAATTTTATTGTCTTCGCGACATGTTTCGGTACACTGTACCTTTATCAAGCGAATGTATTTAAACACTAAATTATTCTTCGCTAAAAGCTCCTTAAATATATCAGGGCCTACTCTAATTATCTATGATTCCTAGAATAATACCACTGACAATGATGATGATTCCTAACTGATGCTGATAACTGATACTGATTCCTAATAATAATTATGATATCGGACCATAGTTACTACTTATTGATTGAATAAGTTCAACAAAGGGGAACTATTGAGATCCAATTGATCATTTAGCAAACAATTTGAATTTTTTAATTTATTGATTTCCAAAAATTCTAAATAATTAAGTCTAATGCCCTTATTTTCAACATGCAGAATTTCGAAATTTTTATCGAAGTCATGGCCTTCCTCCAAAATATGATTGGCATATGATGAATGAGTTGTTTTCTTTTCATAATTCATACGATGTTCACGTATGCGGTTTTTGAATGGTCTACCTGTCTGGCCAATATATACTTTGGAGCAAGATCCACAATTCAATTTATAAAATCCTGATTTTTCATCTTTTATTGTTTTATCTTTGTTATTCTTGATAAACCTTCCCAACGTGTTATCTGTTCTATATGCTACTTTTAAATTTTGTTTATGCAAAAATGAAGCTACTTTTTCCGTAGCAGGTCCTGAATAAGTTAAGATTCTATAATTATTGTCATGGGTCCTCAAAGTAGGGTACACTTCTTGGATAGCTTTTCTATGTAGTTTTTTAGCAAGAATATTTTCTATTAATTTGACTTGATATCCATTGTTAACTGCTATTTGTTTTATGATATTTAATTCTTTGTTGAAATTGTCCACAGAAAGAGGAATGTTTACTAATCTGTGTATCATACTATGGTATGCTGATATTTTATGTTTATATGGAAAAAAAAAAAATATCAGCATACCATAGTATGATACACAGATAAGTAAACATTCCTCTTTCTGTGGACAATTCCAACAAAGAATTAAATATCATAAAACAAATAGCAGTTAACAATGGATATCAAGTCAAATTAATAGAGAATATTCTTGCTAAAAAACTACATAGAAAAGCTATCCAAGAAGTGTACCCTACTTTGAGGACCCATGACAATAATTATAGAATCTTAACTTATTCAGGACCTGCTACGGAAAAAGTAGCTTCATTTTTGCATAAACAAAATTTAAAAGTAGCATATAGAACAGATAACACGTTGGGAAGGTTTATCAAGAATAACAAAGATAAAACAATAAAAGATGAAAAATCAGGAGTTTATAAATTGAATTGTGGATCTTGCTCCAAAGTAGATATTGGCCAGACAGGTAGACCATTCAAAAACCGCATACGTGAACATCGTATGAATTATGAAAAGAAAACAACTCATTCATCATATGCCAATCATATTTTGGAGGAAGGCCATGACTTCGATAAAAATTTCGAAATTCTGCACGTTGAAAATAAGGGCATTAGACTTAATTATTTAGAATTTTTGGAAATCAATAAATTAAAAAATTCAAATTGTTTGCTAAATGATCAATTGGATCTCAATAGTTCCCCTTTGTTGAACTTATTCAATCAATAAGTAGTAACTATGGTCCGATATCATAATTATTATTAGGAATCAGTATCAGTTATCAGCATCAGTTAGGAATCATCATCATTGTCAGTGGTATTATTCTAGGAATCATAGATAAGTAATTAGAGTAGGCCCTGATATATTTAAGGAGCTTTTAGCGAAGAATAATTTAGTGTTTAAATACATTCGCTTGATAAAGGTACAGTGTACCGAAACATGTCGCGAAGACAATAAAATTTTGTGGAAATTTAATCGTGTCTACCTTATAGCGTAATAACTATGGATTTCCATCAAGTAAAGGCCACCTCAGTCCAAAAATTAAAGGTAGAATAAATAATGGAAAAATTAAAACCTCTTTTTATTTTATCTTCCATTCGAATTTGAATTCTGGATGTATGATTTTTAGCGCTTGGTGCGCCAAATCAAACACAGAATACATAGAAAACTGGCAACCGGATTAATCAGAATCAAATATAATATATGGAGTCTCTGTCGTGCCGTTAGATTCGATAGAGACACGCCCACTTTTGAACATGATCAATTTTGATTCGGGCAGTAAAGTACTGGAATTATCGATTAAAATATAATAACTGTCAAATTTAACTCATTCTGGTCGTAAAGTACCGGCCCTAATTGGACCTGAATGGAAGTTTGAAATTTATGTTATTTGTGAAAGCTCACATGCTGCAAACTTCATACTCGTGGAAACTGACTTTCATTCCTTGCTCGTTAAACAATATACTATTCTTGTTCATTTTATGAAATTATTTTGAATGTTTTCAAATAAAATGGGATTCAAGCATCAGAAACCTCTGCAAAACTTAACAGTTCTCCCTCGAAGTGAAGACAATTTATTATTATTAAATGATTAACTTTCCGCTTCAGTATGTAATATATTCATAACAGAAGTTCTTTTTTTTTCCTGTAATTGAATACATGTAAGAAACGATGAATTCATAATTCAATAAATATAAAGAAAACTTTGATTTCCGCTGCCAAGACTTCACTAAAAATGAATATTTGCAAAGAAATTTAAAGTTGGTGTGCTAATGATAAGGGTTCCTCCCAATTGAGCTTAATACTAAATTAATCGTCTCTTCATATTTGCCTATCAAAAAATTAGTTAAATTATCAAATAATGGTGTAAGTACTGATATTGAATAATGGAAATGGTGGATCGAGTGGTGGATACTTGAACCTCCATATTGAATAATATAGGTATATGATATACCTACTTTCTCGTTGACGTTTCTCGATTCTAAAATTTTATCCAGTCGTTTTCATTTTCGAATGTCTACAATTTGGAGGAATTTTTTAGTAGTGAACCCTTTTGTTGCCATTGAAATAAGCTTGTCTCCTTATTAGGATTTATTTTAATATGTTTTCATTATGTGGCTGTACCTACTTATTCATACTGCTAGCTAGCACTCGGCTTGTACATTTTATCTATACACATTTTATTATTAGTAAGTCTGTTTCAGTGCCATTTTATTGTTTTGGATGTTTGAATTTGTATTAACTTTACTAGCTTGTACATTTTATCTATACACATTTTACCATTATTAACTCTGTATCATTACCATTTTATTGTTTTGACTGTTTCAACTTGAAATACCTATATACAATGACTTTGTCGATAAGAACTGTTTCTTCTGACAATAAAGCATATTTGATTGATTGATTGATTGAAAATGTGGAGCTGAGTATCATCCATGTCAATATCAAGATTAGTGACCCTCTTTCGAGCCCTCTTTGTAATAACTTCAATGGTGCCCACGTAAAATTCGAAACTGAAAAATCTTATGTACACTACGCCGATGTGTACACGTTAGCAGGGATCTGAACACTTCCTGAATTACGTTTAAAATTACGTTTCAATTGAGAGAGAGGAACCAGAGATCAGATATGTAATTTTTTGACATCTTCTCTTCTTTGAATAATTGGGCGCTTTCCAACCCGAAAGTAGGTGAGAAATAAACACATTTCAAATTGAAGTGATGAAACAATAAATTATCCCAACCGTCGAAGCAATAATGCATGTCCCGTAAATAATCCTCGACTATTCATCGAATACCTGAATTATTCAAACTGCATCCTCATTACATTGCCTTTTTCGTCGTTTAGTCATTTTTTGCTCGCACGAAACGTCATTGGGGCGTTCTTCCGTTCATTCTCGGCGTGTACGCACGTCTCACAAGTAAATCGCAATAAAATGACAATTACCTTATTCGCGATTTTTTGTGCCGCTCTGAGCTTTTTGTACGAACGAATGTCGTTAATCTCTCTATCAGCGGACGCTCACGGAGCGAGTTTTTATAGCTCGTCGTCTCTGGCCAATGTAACGCGATCGTTACATGGGCCAGTGTCGACGAGCTATAAAAACCCGCTTCGAGGAACACTATCCACATATAAGATACGAAAGGGCAGAAAAGTCAAGTTTCGACCAGCATGCTCTGCACGATGATCATAGCATTAGGGGAAACAATCTGAGACTGATCAGGGATGTGCATGATACGGGGATGCTCGATGCATTCGAGAATCTAGAAACAGCAAAATATTGACAAAGGGTTTGCCTGCTATTCATTTTACCGTTCAGAAAATGAATAGAAACATTAGTAGTTTAGAGACGAAGTCCATAATCTATCAAGAAAAACCGAGAAAAAAACCTTGTTAGTTCACAATACCTTAGATTGGAAAAATGTATGAATTACTAACCCTGGTCTTACTTAATATTAGTTTGATCTCTTCAAAGAGTTTCAACTTTCATACCAAAGGTTCCAATCTCATCCTTCACGCTTTTTTTATTGGATGAGCATGGTCACATTGACGAAAAACTTTAAAAAATAGTTTTCAATAGGAAAAGACCTAAATTTCCGGATAACTTTGAAGATTTCTCATCAAGGCGTAAGCGAAATCCGGGAGTGTGAGAATTTTTCTACTTGGTATGCATAAACTTATATCTTATTCAGTTTTGTGATGAACTCGGCTGAATTATTTACCAATTTGAATCATTGCTGTCAAGAAATTCTAAGTGACAGTTCAAGCCAACTGTCGTTTAGGCTGGATCCACATGAATACGTGATCACGGATCCGTTGTAACCACGTGTCTACTTTCCAACCAATCAAAGCGCTGGATGGTTTTACGAAATGCAATTTGATTGGTTGGTAGTTGTCACGTGGTTACAACGGATCCGTGATCACGTATCTATGTGGATCCAGCCTTACAACGCACGTGTATTGTGAACAAGTGAACAATTCCAAAACATATATTTGTTCCAGCTCAAGTAATACGACTTGTTTCCGTTTTATTGACCTTGTATGTCATTGATATTTCAAATGTTCCTACATATTAATTTTTGTGGAAGTGATTTTTCACCTTATCTTCAAGTCAATGTGAAAAAAAAAAAAACTTCCATGAAAGGGGTAAACAACAAATATATTTAGCGAGCTTGCACAAATCCACAGCGTGTGTATGCCAACTATTTGAGCTTACTTTTATAGAAGTTTAGTATTCGTTCTGCACTAACTTCTAGAAGAAGTCAAGAATCACTTCCTCAAAACTTCCTTGTGTCCTCACAAAATAATCATGTTCAAGAATTTGGGTATTTTTGTGGAGATAATGAAGTTTGAAGAACTATGTTTTGGCCTATTGAATCTTGTGAGTGTTCCATAGGTTATCCATTTACCCACTGAGGAGCTCAGAAGATAATTTTTTCTCATCGTATTTGTTTGGACTTGAATGAAATACTATCTTGGGGTGTGAGATTTTTCTACAAACAGTTCTCTATTTTCGCCTCATCGTTTAGGTATTTCCTATGTATGCTATCTCTTTCATTCAATTTCCATTTTTTTATATGCATATCCACACGAAAGGCGAGCCCTGTAATGTTCAAAGAACCCCGTGTGAATCAAGGCAAAGGAGATACGAATTAACATTCGCTTTGAATTTTTGAAGTTTGTAAGCCTCAAGAAAAACCTCTCTCGGCAAGGAGTTCCAAAGTTCAGCTGTTCTATTTAAAAAAGATCCCTGAGCAAGAGAGGTTCGACAGGTCTTCAAGCTCACAACACAGGGTGGGAATTCTGTACTCGGCGGTTCATCCGTGTAGATATTGCCAAAGGTGGAACGATTGATAACATTTCAGGAGAGCACCGACCGTGAAATCATCTATAGAAGGGAGATTTGTCTCCGACCCTTCTACGATGCTCCAACAAAGTGAGCGAGTCTGCGAGCGAAGAATCATCAACAAGACGGGTTGCTTCTCTCTGAATAGAATAAAGAAGTTTCAATGGACGTTTTTATGCCGATTCCATATATGAGAACCATATTCCAAGACAGGTATCTGAGCCTTGTAGATCATTAGGAGCTGACGAGAAGTGAAGTATTTCTTTGCACGAAATAGAAGTACAAGTGTCTGTGAAGCACGTTTAGCGATCGATCTCACATGGTTGTCCCATGAGAGATTATTATTGATAGTAATTCCTAGCATCGAAATACTTGACGTTGGAATAGATACTCCTGACATCTGAATACTAGATACTGATAGATCGGCTTTCTTTGAGAAGAGACATGCCTGGGTTTGTCCAGCATTAAATTTCACCCAAGTTCATGTTACCCCATTCTAATATTTTTACCAAGACATCGTTGATTTTATTGACGTGAATGTTTCTTTGAATTTTTTTTCTCGAGCTGGTATGGAAACTATGGAAGAGAAACTAGTATGAAGAGTACTGTCGTCCCCAAAACTATGTACTGAACAAGATGTTCTCTAGAGCAAATCATTGATATGCTTGCTATACAAATTGAGCAAGAAAAAGCGATTTCTATCTAACCCAGTGCCCGTCGTGAGTTATATCTAGGGGAGTAGCTGTTTCGGGTCGACTCTCTTAATTTTTTTGGATGACTCAAACTTTTTTGAAAGATATACACGTACAGCTTATCCAATCCATCTTGGCACATCATTGATAACGTATATGCCCAGCAATTTCTGTGTAGTGTACTAAGATGAAGAATCGAAGAATCACTTATTATATGTGTTCACTGTTTCGAAATTTATTCTTAGAAGGTGTTTTTTCTTTCGTCACGGTCTACACTACCAGTGTGCAACTGGAAAAGTATCAGAGTTTGTGCCAAGATGGATTGGATAAGCTGTTCCTATCAGTAGAAAGTTTTTATAGAGGATGTTAACTCCTATTTTTCGATTCGGAGAAGAATAGTTCCTCATTCATGTTCCTATATATTGATGTTGTTTCGAACGCTCCTTATACAATGGAAAGGTAATGCTTTCGTTGCCGTCGATGCCACTTCGAGGTGAGCGTTCGCGAAAGACGACCGACCCGGAAAAGAAACTCTAATTACATCAATTTGCGCTGCATTATTTTTCGTGGCTCGGCGAAAGAACTGTATTTCCGTAGGTCAAGTGGAGCGGTCTAACGGGTGCCTTAACGGTTCCGAAAAAAACACACCGGCCGAGAAGATTATTGCGCCTTTCGTATGTACTCTTCGATTATGGATGAGCGGTTTCTAGGTAAAGCCACGTGGAACAAAGTTCAGCTACGAGTACATGTGAACATTGGTGAATCCAATCTGTTTGAGAAATCACATAAACAAGTAATAACTTAGTATGCAATCGTAAGAAATGATAGTGAATGCAATTAGATGTTGACCTACGTAGGTGAACCCACCAATAATATAACTTGGAGTTCTTGGATCGAAGTTTATATTTTTCAAATGGCGAAATCATACACCAAAAAAATGAAGATCTATATAGAAGAAGTTGTATGAATTGAATGATCAATTCTACATTTGGGAAGCATCTTTTGCCTGAAGAACATGAGCTCAAGCATGGCTATGGAGTGGTGAATTTAAGAAAATAAGTCCAGAAATCAGTAAAGTTAGGAAGTCGGGACATTTTCGGAATGATAGAATAGATTTTTAATAATACTCCCTTGCTTTACTTGCTTTCTATTGACAAAATGGTACGTATACTACGAGTCAAATGATAAATTTTTAGTTGTCTTAAATTCATGTTAAAAATAAGTACTCAAACAACTTGAAAAAATAAGTCTTCTTTCAGATAAAAAAAATGAATCAATACTCTTTGGCCCTTCAAATTTATATGAAAATGGAGCTACCTCTGTGAAGGACAACGTGATATATGATGTCATCGACGGGTTTAGGATGAAGCAAAAGCATCAGCGCTTTTGGGAGTGGTTTGTGAATGAGAATTCTGGCTTCAATCCTTTTCGTTACTTGAATTTACGAAAAACAATTCAGAAGTAACAATTCACCGAGAAAAATTCATTAAAATTTAATTATAGTCATGTCAAATTAATTGGATTCATAATTCTATCGAACTTTGTTACAGATACAGAGATTGTTTTCCAATATCGTGATGTTACACAGCGGAAATATTCATCATCATCATCTTTATCCACTAATATTGTTGAAATGAAGGCAATTATACGGAAAGTTCAGCGATCTGGAAAATTGGAACTAATGTACATTAATCGGTGGCGACCTTGATACATTGAGACAAAAAAACTCTGTATATTAAAGCAATAACAAGAGGAATCTGGTCTCATCAAAGTTCTGAAGAACTCAATAATAAACATTTTTATCGCCAACTTAAGGTGAGGTTAGCGAAACACCATATTTCAAATAAGGGTGTTTCACTTCGGAAATTCGGTGTGCAAAATTCAATAGAAATCTTGTTGAAATCCAGAAATCCATTAGAACTCCTGATTTTACGGAAGTGAAACATCTAAGGAATCTTAAGGTTCAGTCAAATTTTCGAGAAATTCATGAAAAAATGTATTGCTAATCGACGTTCTAGAGACATCAGGTTATCTTTAAACAAAACGATAATAAATCATTTTCCTCTACAACTAATCAGCTGCTGAATGAAAGAATCCAATGATGTAGTTTAATTTTTTTTCTGAAGAATAGAGCGAACAAATATTTTGTTTCGCGACTGATAAGCAACAAAATGATACCAAATCGTGAAATCACCAGTTTCACAAATTTCGAAAAGAATTTCGCTAATTTGACACGCACTTTCAAGGGCCGGGGTTATTCAATCCATGATTTTCGACACAACATTTTCAGGAACCTTTTATTCTCAAAGAAAATGCAACAAATGCCTCGACAAATGCGAAACTTCTATAAATAGAAGTAACATCAAATAATTAGCAAACTCCCTTTTTTGATATGTGTATATTTCTTACCTACTAATAGGTACAATTTTTTCAGTAAAATTTCACCATAAAATATACTAGTAGTGACGTGATTAGATAAATTCGATACTTTTTTTCGAATTTAGTGAGAGTAGAAATTACTTATTTTTCAATTGAAATGTAAATTTTGAATTCTGGTAATATACAGACATTCAATTGACTTTCATCCTGGTGGATAACTTTTGAGTTTTGGAAAAAGCGGAACTGGTTTCCGAAACATCATCAAGGATAAGTATTTCGATAAATATTAGTTATTGTATTTTTCGATAGGCAAATTTGAGATAAGTATGCGAAAAATCACCGACCAATAGAACGTGTCCATTCAAGGAACTGTTTTGTACTTGAGGCACCAACTTAAAGTGGTAGATTAAAAATCTGCCCTTCTACACTTGTATCCCAATATCAATTCTTTTTTCAGATTATGGTAGGTTGAGAACCCAAGAAACTACGGAGAAAGGACCATCTACCACAAAATAATCACATTCAAACAAAACCCTCTTAATAATATATAAAAATCCCTCGGGCCAATTCAGGATTGAGATAATCTGGGCTTCACCCTGTTTCACCTCAGATTGAACAATTGACACTCTGTAAACTCGGGCAGTAAAACTCATGTCGCATCGTCTTCATTAAAGCGAGTGACGAGTGGAATTCATCAAAGTACCCATCGTGGATGCTGAGAGCGCGGAGAATAGCTTTCTCACGTTTCTGTCCATTCCGCCAGATAATAACTAACTCGTCAAGTCCAAGGACTCGAACTTCCTAAGGAGGTCACTGACTCCTTCGGTCTTATTACTATACCGTGCCGCATAGTACAATACTCCTAGAATCAATGGAGGGTGACCGAGGACGGTTCACGATGTTTTTTTTTTCGTTTTATCGTTTTAGTCACGGTGAAGGTACGGTCACGTTTCCTTGAAAATCGAGTTGTGTCCATCTTTGATGTGGTTAAATGTATTTTCCAATTTGAAAAAAATAGTATATTTTTTATCAAGTTGAAAAAACCTTACATTCCCAGATGACTGTGAAGATGGAAATCGGAAATGTAATGCTTTTCCTACGAGCTATACGTAGTCTTTTTACGAAAATCCTTAAAAAATACAGACACAAATATGATATCTCAATCAGTTTTGTGAAAAACTCGGTTGAATAATATTCCGACACATAATTCAATGCTGTTTAAAAATTCCAAGTGTCAGTTCAAGTCAACTGTAAGGAAATTAATATTTTACGCGAATCGCTTGGAAATTTTGACATTCCAGACCAGATTTCTTGAAATGTCAAGATTTCCTTAAGTACTGTAAGGAAATTATATTTCACTGCCTCAGCCAGCTCTGGAAGAGTCCCAGGAATGGAAATTTCATAATCATTTTATTTTCGAGAACACAAGCATTTCAATTTATAAAGGTCAATTTTGACAAATCAACCTTAATGCGTTTCTACAGTAATTAATTACGAATTTCAGAGCACCAGTCATTTGTTAATAAAATTATTCGCGGCTTTTTCAAAATTAATATATGTCAAATTTCAAACGATTTTCGGAAACATAGTATGTTCACCTCGCAGGAAAAGCCACATTCCTTAACTCTTTTTCACAGTCGTCCAGGAATGTCAGGCTTTTCCTACTTGGTATACAATGTACTATTTTTTACAAACGCCTAAATATAACCTTATTTCAACTCATTTTGTAAAAAAAGTAGGCTATTTCAGGATATTTGATGGTTATTGTACAGAAATGTGGAAAAATAGACCTAGTAAAAAAATGCAATGAATATTCAACCACTAAAGAAAAATTTCTGCTTCCCGACAATCTTTGGTATCTGTAATGACTCTTTCCCGAAATTCATATTTGAAATACAAACGAACAATTAATTCACACCATCTTCATTCTTGAATATTTTATACGTTAATATCCCATTGAAGTTGGCCACGCCGGTAATCTGTGACAAGACATCATGAAAATTTGAATTCGAATTCATTTGTTTAATAAATATCGACCACAACTTGATATATTTCAGCAGATTATTCCCTAATTGACTGAAGAATTGATATCGATAGTGATTTTTCCTCCAACGAAATCAATTATACACCTCCTAATGTCAGAGAATCGGCGAAAAATGCTAGCATAAAACTGCTAACTACCTACCTGTTCTTTAATAAATCTCAAATTTAGCATATGGAGATGAAAAATGCCGTGATCCAGACAGCTGTCTGGCATTGAATTTGTGAATGCAATCATTTCGAACATGGAAATTCTGATTTCTGTAAAGGGTTGCAGCTTTCGGCAAGTTGATCGAAATCGATTCTCGATCGCGGCGGGTTATTTGTTGCGGTTTTGCCATACGATGGCCTGCTGTAAGAGGTCTCCTATGCTTTGTGCAGTAGGAGTTTGAGACTTTGGTCGTCACCCAGCAGATGGCGTTGCCCCTTGGAGGTTTACACCATCTGCACCACTTTCAGAGATTGACTTCGTAAGAAGTAGATAGTACTAAGTACTAAGTGTTTGTGTACACACAGATCGCGCACACACACATAAACCGATCCACGACAGGCGAGAACTGTCCCAGAGAGGTCGGGGGGACCACCATGCAAAAACTGCAACACAGCAGAGTCAGGTAGAAATGGTAGAAACCAAAGTAACAGACAGAGAGGAAGTAATAGCACCTAAAGCGGGTTAGATTTCAATCTTGCTGAAGTGCCCAGCAGCAGGTTGAGGTCCGCTCCTGAGAGGGAGGGGGTGGAAGGAAAATGGAGGACGACGAGGTCTCGTATCCAGGCAGCTGGATATGCCATCACGTCATCTTGAGCGCTCAATCCCGGGGGTGGGGCATGGTGGTAGAAGTGTTTGTGTTCACAGCTGTTTTGCATTAGACTTGTGAATGCAACCATTTCGAACGCTAGTTGACCCAAGTCGATTTTCGATTGCTGCGGGTTATTTGTTGTGACTTTGCCGTACGATGGCCCGCTGGAAGAGGTCTCCTCTGCTTAGTACTTAGTACAGAGTACACGGTAGGAGTTTCAGACTATGGTCGTTACCCAGCGACGGCACGATTTGCTGCCAGAATAAAGTGAACGACGAACATAACCTGAATGAAGAAGGAAGTTTAGAATAGCCTTTCAGCGAAGAGCTAATATGTTTCGATGAAGAACCACTGAAGAAAGATATGTACCTAAAATTGAATTGAAACATAAAAACCATATTATTCGAGGAGTGAATGAAAAAATCAGTTCCTCCAAAAGAAAAATTATTCCTTGTCAGCAAATAGGTCAAAAAACGAATCAAGCTTGAATACTTCGAAGAGACCCATGAAGACAAATAATATTCCCAAATCTCATAGCGAAGGGTGAGAAATTGAAAATTCTTATTCTAAAATGGTAGTGGCTAATGATCCGCCGTATGGTTTGCAATCCCGCAGTATTTTTTTCCAGCTGGCATAATATACGTAAAAACTGTGTTCATCGACTACTCGAATTCAAGAGATCAATTGCACAGACATGGTGATTCGTGACACTATAAGTACGTAAAAAACATATAATAAACCAGAAATAACTTAAAAAAAAAAACGAGAAGACAAATCACAAAAATAGAAGTTATTTTTTTTTTCAAAATAAGAGCGTAAAAAGGAATTGTGTCAATTGTTTTGTCTGAAAGCCTCGCTGAAAGCATATGTCTTACAGGACTACAGATATAACCGGCCGAGAAAAATGCTCTCTACGCTTGTAGGGGTGATATTATCCAGATAATTTTTAACAAGGGACAAGTATTTACCCTTCATTCCTCCATTCTCGTATTCAGTCATCTCAGCCTCAACTATTTTTCGAAAATTTTGAATTGTCGTAGACATTGACACATTGTGTCAGTAACGGCTGAATTACGTTGTCGAACGCACGTAAAATTCCCGCGCGGAATTGACCGCACAAATGTGGGAATTCCGCAGTTCTTATGAACATGCGGGAAACCGCCGGTATGCGGAAAAGCGGAATGCGGGATTGCAAACCTAAATCCGTCGGTGCAGGTCACTGCATCTACCTAAAAATCAGGGAAAATATGTCCCTGTATCACAAGTAAATACAGCAATTCTCCAAGCAACTCAAATGGAAACCATGAGAAACGTGCAACAGCTAGAGTCAAACCGCATTAAAGAACCGAACAACAAAGAAGAGGGAGGCTGGGAAAAAGTAAGAGTGCGACATAGGAGAAATCATGGTTTCCTAGTGGAATAAAGCG
Organism: Zygogramma bicolorata; assembly: GCA_032362365.1. Taxonomy (NCBI): domain Eukaryota; kingdom Metazoa; phylum Arthropoda; class Insecta; order Coleoptera; family Chrysomelidae; genus Zygogramma; species Zygogramma bicolorata. The sequence goes on along the minus strand of JAVJAQ010000900.1, from coordinate 69,542 downwards.
ACCAATTCTCCTAGGTTCAAACTGTTCCCATGTTTGTATCACTACATGTAACAAGACTGAAACCAGATAAAAAATCAGAGAACTCCGAAAGAATCTTAGAACCAAATCCTCTCGGGGTGAAATGTGAAGTGCATCAATCCAAGAGGCCAGAAATATATGCCTCAACGGAAAATAGTCAAAAAACGCATGGAGGGAAACATGGCCAAACGGAGCAATTGTGTCACACTTTTTAGCCAGGAAGAGGATGCCTGCGAACATAATGCTTCCTCCAACATCACAGCAATCATAGTGTCTCCGTCAACTACAACTCCCAAACACCAGAACCTTACTTGGAGAGGTAAAAACATCGAAAGTTCGGTATCTATTCTACTTGCTAATGTCCAGTCACTCAGAAACAAAAGACTTTGGAGGCCGAAAGTTATGCAATTAAATATTATGACGTTTGTTCGTTTTATGCTAGTTGTAATTTCGAAAGGGGCGGGGTAATTATTCTATGCAAATAAAGACTCAAGTACAAAAACAGAACTGACCTACAAAATCTATCGGTGTTAATACATTGTGAGATAACGGCTATTCATCTGGTTGATTTTTAGCTCTTAGTAATCACAATTTATCGTAGCCCAAACGGAGATTTCGAAATCTTCCTAAAAACCTTCAATTCATTCATTATTGAAAAAAGTATTCATTTTCAAAAAGTACACTTCGTACACTTCAATAATAAAAAACCTGAGGCTAAAAAATTTACACAATTAATAAATTCTTTCAACTTTAACCAAGAAAAAAATCCATCGAAATACGAAAAAAAAATACCCAAGATAATTTTTTCCTGTATTTTGAGACGGATGCACTCACGACAGTGCGGGACCTAGGCATAACATTGTCAACGTGGTTATTACTGAGCAGTGATAGTGGATGTAACAACAAAATATATCACAGATCCTACAAAAATTGAAAAAAAATTATTAAATTCTTTTCACAAAAATTAGATATTATACCCACCTTTTTTTCAATGTTTTCCTCTCAAGCAAAAAACAATAATAACAAACAAAGCAGTACCAATTCCTGGTATACAAATGAGCTCCTAACCATGTAAAATCGATAACAGCTCGTATCAGAATCGGGCCAAATTTCTGATGATATGCGAAATGTGAGGGGTGTTTCACTTCGGAAATCCGGTGTACAAAATTCAGTAGAAATCTAGAAATCCCACCCGAAATCCTTGAAGAAATCTTGAAATCCACTAGACATCCTGATCCTGAAATAACTAAAGTTATAGTCTAAGAGCCAGTGAACGAATACCTGTATGTATTTGACCAGACCTGGGTTTGTTTTACATTGAGGCCCCTATACCTACCGTACATGAGATGGGGACTCACTAAGCCCAAAGAGGTGGACGCGGCTAGTGCGCAGGTAACACAGGTATCGATTTTTGGCTATTTATAAATGCATTTGACCACGTCTCCCGTTTTGATATTTGATAATATATTATTATTATTAATAGAAAATAACAATGGCAGACCATTATCACGCGTTTAACATTGTGGCAGACAATTTTGAAAATGTCAAAAAAATTTTTTTTTTGAAATTAATTGACCAGATCTGCCATCAATATATTTTATTTATTATAGTCTTAAAAACTTATATTGATAACGGCAGACGTATTCATTGCGTATAAACATCAGCAGATAAAAAAATCTGAGATACTACCCGGTAAGATGTCTATATATAACCATAGCAGTTTTACATTAATATAATTTATTTAATCACAGTATTTAATGAAAGTAATATTTTACATGTAGTCTATATACTAAATTTTTAAAGTTGAACGATAAAGAAGGGGATACATTACGAAAAAATCTTAAATATTAAAGTAGACTGCTAAGAACAAAAAATAATTTAAATTTGTATTTTATTTTTTACATTTATTTATTGAATAAAAAATTTAAAGTTAGATAAATAAAAAACAATCATGCATGCATTTCTAAATCATTATATATAAATATATATATATATATATATATATATATATATATATATATATATATATATATATATATATATATATGTATATATATTTAATGATTTTGATCTTCATTCATCATCATCATCATCCGAGCCATGGTTATTATCGTTGAATTCGTCTTCATCATCCATTGAATCGGGTTCTGCAAAATTAAAAGTGAATTTTAAAATATAAGGCACCAAAGGACCATTTCCTGAACTGTTTTTCTTTTTGTTGATGAGGGCCCTCCAGACATTTGGAATATTTTGAGAGTCGTCTCTTTTGTTTATTCCTCCATGTTTTTCTATCTCGATGGCTTCCCTAATTTGGCGTGTTCTGATATATATATATATATATATATATATATATATATATATATATATATATATATATTATGTTCACACGAGAGAGAAGCCCTGTGATGTTCAAAGAACACGGCGTTGATCAAGAGACAGGGATACGAATCAACTTCAAGTTTGAATTTCTGAGGATTGTAAGTCTCAGGAAAAACCTCCCACGACAAGGAGTTCTTAAGTTCAGCTATTCTATTCAATAAAGGTCCCTGAGCAGGAGAGGAACCACAGGTTTCGAAGCTCAAAGCCAAGGAGTGAGAATTCTGCTCTCGTCGGTTCAACCGTGTTGATACTGCCAAGGGTGGAACGAATGACGACAATTCAGAAGAGCACCAATTGTGAAAATATCTATAGAATAGAGACAAGTCTCCAAACCTTCTACGATGTATCAACCAAGTGAGCGAGTCCGAGAGCGAAGAGTCAACAAAAGACGGATTGCTGTTTTTCTAATGGAATCAAGAAGTTTCAATGAATATGCCTTTGGGAGCAAGAACTTTTTTTCTGTTCGACATCAAAATTTGAATTTTATCACCAAATTTCCGGTGGATCTTCTCCTCCAAATAGTGTGTGGTGAATATTGATGTTGCATCTGAGCCTTCACTCAATTCTTTAAACATGTCGAGATACTCTTTATGTAAATATGAAAAAAAATAACAACGTCCCCGTTTTATAACATTCTATTCAATTAAATTACAAATTTCTTTGAAAACAGTTTCATGTATTGCTCGAGAGATGTGCCATGAAGTACGGACAGGACTTTTCACCAATGATCGTTTTTGATTCCTGAAATTTTGTATTTTTGTCAAAGTTTCATTATAAATGTCAGTATCTGGCTTAAGTTGTGATAAAATGCTTCTTTGAAATTGATCTTTGCTTGAAGTACGCAATGGCTCATTTTTGGACTTGAATTGCTTTTTTTTTTGAAAAAAAAACACAAATTCAGGTTTGCTGAAGCCACGGTATCAGAAGTCTGAACCGTTGATGATTCTGTGGTATCTTCCAATGGTCCTTCCTCGATCGGCTGATCTACTTCGGCGTCAATATTTTTTTCTACAACTTCATTTGCCTCAGAAATATTCACGTCACTCAAAACAGAATCTTCTACCATGTTATCATCAACTATTGAGCTATCAGCTGATGTTGATGGTTGTTCAGTTGCACACGAGGACGTACTCTGTAATGGAACTTTTTTATTGGCATCTGTTGAAAATTTTTTTTTTTAAGCTGTAAACGTCTTGTAACAACTACTATGATACCCTGAATCGAAAATTGTCTCTGAATGTCTCTTCCGAAAATATTAATAATTTTTCACTTTTTGACATGCCACAAAAAACACACTGCACTTTTTCTTTTTCATCCGCCATGATCTCACATATATTAAATAGATAATAGTCCAATTAACAAAATATTCACGAAACACGAGGCATCTGTGTGAAGGTTGACGAATAAACTAAGACTAAGAACATCTGACAAAAAACGTTAGGGTAGGGGTTATAACAGAGCCCTCTCATGTATAAATCCTACATTTTTTGAATGGTAGTAGCTATGAGAAAAAATACTATAGGCTAGAATGAGTACAATAGTAATACATTGGAGAAAGAAAAAAGATAGCTATATGCATACATCTGACCAGATAGTATCTCAGATTTTTTTATCTGCTGATGTTTATACGCAATGAATACGTCTGACGTTATCAATATAAGTTTTTAAGACTATAATAAATAAAATATATTGATGGCAGATCTGGTCAATTAATTTCAAAAAATTTTTTTTTTGACATTTTCAAAATTGTCTGCCACAATGTTGAACGCGTGATAATGGTCTGCCATTGTTATTTTCTATTAATAATAATAATATATTATCGAATATCAAAACGGCAGACGTGGTCAAATGCATTTATAAATAGCCAAAAATCGATACCTGTGTTACCTGCGCACTAGCCGCGTCCACCACTTTGGGCTTAGTGAGTCCCCATCTCATGTACGGTAGGTATAGGGGCCTCAATGTACAAAAACCCAGGTCTGGTCAAATACATACAGGTATTCGTTCACTGGCTCTTAGACTATTATCCCGATATCAAAATTGAAAAATGCAGATAAATTCGCCTCATGCAAAAAGAGTGTTTGGACTGCAAGTTATCTTCAAACTGGGTTATCGAGAAAACTTTTAATCAACAGTTATTGATAATAAAATGTTTACACTACCTTTTCTTCACATCTATTCGTGCATAAATTATGTAAACAAGTGAATCAAAACGATTTTCATTTACATAGCACCAATGACAACAAATCAAAATTGAATTCACAAGACTAAATCACTGCCGTTTTTCGAAAAATTATTATGGTCCTATTTTATTTAATAAACTTCGGAAAGATATTATGAAAAACTCAAATATCTGCCTGGAAGACGCTTTTTATAGTATACGCGAATTCCTATCATTTGACTTCGACACCAACTAATATATTTCGAAGTTACAATCCACGTAGACACAAAATAAAAGCGAAACAGTAAGATTTATATTGACATTGTTCACCCCCCTCTTTTTTGTTTATTTAGTGTTTGTATGGTATTTTACAAAACCTTATTGTTCACTTCATGGTGATTAAAGGGTATTCTATTCTTAGTCAAAGAATTTTCATAATCGGATCAGTATTCCCGAAGAGAACCCCTTACAAAGTCAGAAACGAACCTCCTTACAATATTAGCAAAGGATGAAACGCCTGCGTAGGCATCGTAATTTAGGAAGTGTTAAGATATTTACTCACCAACGTAGTGTATAAGACAAGCTAACCCTGACTCAGTACCGAAGGGACATGAGAGGTACTTTTTTTCTCCTTTGAATACTTCCAATATATTTTAGAACCACCCGTTCAGGTGTTATGTAGAAACTGATACTTTCACGGATCCTTGATATTTGATATATTCCAAGACGAAGTGAAGTATTTCTCCGCACGAAATAGAAATCCAAGCTTCTGGGAAACACCTTTAGCAATAGATATCTCATGTTTTCTCCATGGGAGTTTATTACTGATCGTAATTCCTAGCATCGATATACTTGACTTTGTATGATTAGTTACTCCTGACATATGAATATTAGTTGAAACTAGATCGACTTGCTTTGTGAAGAGACATGCGTGGCTTTTCCAGCATTAAATACCAACCAAGTTGATGTTGTTACCACATTCTATTATTTTCCAGAAGTCATCGTCAATACTATTGACGCTGATGCCTCACTGAATTTTTGTTTCTCGTGCTGATCTGTGGACTCTAGAAAATAAACTAGTATAAAGAGTACTGTCGTCCGCAAAACTATGCACTCAACAAGATGTTCTCTCCAGCAAATCATTGATATGAAGCAGAAACAAAGTGGGCGCCCGAACTGAACCTTGTGGAACACCTGCTTTTATTGAGAGAATATCAGATACTCCATCAACAACCACATGTAGTTGTGGCAAAATCCCCCAACAAACTTGAGAAAGAAACCATAAAAAATGGCTTTCGGGAGATGGTATGGCGCCCAACGTGTGGATCCACTGAGAATATTCTAGCATACAACTTGATCTTAGTTATATCACTCTGAGTGAATGAAAAATGTGTGATTGCAAGCTTTCGAAATTTTCAATTACTCACTGAAAACGCGAAGGAACTCAAACGAATTCATTTAATGAAAGTGATTTGGCGCCTGACCCACTAAACATTTTTGAGAATATTATTTGGCATCTCTTTGTCACTTTGTAGAAATGAAAACTACAGTTCATTCCATACCGAGAAGGAAAGTAAATCATTTCTCACGAGACCATTAGGCCGAAGTGACCAATTTTTTGGAAGAGAATTATTAACTTTTTCCGAAGTTTGTATATTATTTCAGTCACAATCATTAATCAATGGAATGAACAAGAGAAATCATTTTTTATATTAATTTCAACACATGGCGTGTTTCAAACAAACTTCATGTCACCCCCGTAAAGCTAGCAGAACCACTTTGGAATTTTAGAAATTTTTTCAGGCCATAATTTTAGGCCAATTTTAGGCTAATTTATTACCCCATTCCCGAATTTTTTGCTCTTCAATTGTGGGAGATATCGCGGGTTCTGCTAGCTTAACGTTAAGCTGGCAGAACCAAACCGCTAAACGAATGTTTATGAAAAGTTTGATCACACCATAATTTTAGGCTCATTTTAGGCTCACGTTTGCACCCATTGCAGATTTTTTTGGATTGCAGTTTTTAAAAAAAATCCTGGGTTCTGCTAGCTTTACCGTTAAGCTAGCAGAACCCATCCAACCACTTCGAAGTTTTGAAAGTTTTTTTCGAAACATAATTCTAGGCCAATTTAAGGCTAATTTATTACCCTATTCCCAAATTTTTTGCCCTTCAATTGTGGGAGATATCGCGGGTTTTGCCAGCGTCTCGTTAGGCTGGCAGAAACAATCCGCTAAACGAACAATTATGAAAAGTTTGATCACACCATAATTTTAGGCTCATTTTAGGCTACGTTTGCAACCATTGCAGATTTTTTTGGGTTGCAGTTTAAAAAAAAAACCAGGGTTCTGCTAGCTTTACCGTTAACCTAGCAAAACCCAACCAACCACTTTGGAATTTTGAAAGTTTTTTTTTTAACATAATTCTAGGCCAATTTAATGCTAATTTATTACCCTATTCCCAAATTTTTTGCCCTTCAATTGTGGGAGATATCACGGGTTTTGCTAGCTTCATGTTAGGCTAACAGAACTAAACCGCTAAACGAATGTTTATGAAAAGTTTGATCACACCGTAATTTTAGGCTCATTTTAGGCCCACGTTTGCACCTATTGCAAATTTTTTTGGATTGCAGCTTTAAAAAAAAATCCTGAGTTCTGCTAGCTTTACCGTTAAGCTAGCAGAACCCAACCAACCACTTTGGAATTTTGAAAGTTTTTTTAGGACATGATTTGAGGCTTATTTTTGGCTAATTTATTTCCATATTCCCAAATTTTTTGCTCTTCAAATGTGGGAGATATCGCAGATCGCAGGTTTTTCTAGCTTCACGTTAGGCTGACAGAACCAAACCGCTATATGAATGTTTATGAAAAGTTTGATAACACCGTAATTTTAGGTTCATTTTAGGCCCACGTTTACACCTATTGCAGATTTTTTGGATTGAATTTAAAAAAGAATCCTGGGTTCTGCTAGCTTTACCGTTAAGCTAGCAGAACTTAACCAACCACTTTGGATCTTTGAAAGTTTTTTCAGGAAATGATTTGAGGCTTATTTTGAGGTAATTTATTACCATATTCCCAAAATGTTTGCCCTTCTATTGTGGGAGATATCACGGGTCTTGCTAGCTTCACGTTAGGCTGACAGAACCAAACAGCAAAACGAATGTTCATGAAAAGTTTGATCAGACCATAATTTTAGGCTCATTTAAGGCTGACGTTTGCACCCATTGCAGATTTTTTTGGATTGCGGTTTAAAAAAAAATCCTGGGTTCTGCTAGCTTTACCGTTGAGCTAGCAGAACTTAACCAACCACTTTGGATTCTGAAAGTTTTTTTAGGAAATGATTTGAGGCTTATTTTGAGGTAATTCATTACCATATTCCCAAATTTTTTGCCCTTCAATTGTGGGAGATATCACGGATTTTGCAAGCTTCATGTTAGGCTAACAGAACCAAACCGCTAAACGAATGTTTATGAAAAGTTTGATCAGACCATAATTTTAGGCTCATTTAAGGCTAACGTTTGCACCCATTGCAGGTTTTTTGGATTGCAGAAAAAAAAAATCCGGGGTTCTGCTAGCTTTACCGTTGAGCTAGCAGAACCCATCCATAAAAAACGATTCAGAACAAATTCAGTTAGAAAATAATTTTAGGCTCCATTTAAGCTAATTTATTACTATGTAAAATTTTTTTTTGCTTCTCAGTTGGGAAAGAAATCATAGGTTCTGTTTTCTCAACACTGAGTTGGCTGTACCAAAAGGCTAGACGAATCCTTGGAAAACATCTGATCACACAATCATTTTAGGCTCATCATAGGCTCAAGTTTGAACCCATCACAGATTCATTTGGATTGCGTTTTATAAAAAAAATCCTGGGTTCAAATCAAAATGTTGAGCGATAAATAAAAAAGCAACAACAAAACCTACGTTATTATATTCTAATAGAGAATAAGTACATCTATTGTTAAAAAAAAATGTTTCGCAAAATCAGTTACGCATGCCATTCAATTTACCATACGATAGCAAAACCCGCGATCTGCGATATCTCCCACATTTGAAGAGCAAAAAATTTGGGAATAGGGTGATGAATTAGCCGAAAATAGGCCTAGAATTATGTTCTAAAAAAAACTTTCAAAATTCTAAAGTGGTTGGTTGGGTTTTGCTAGCTTAACGGTAAAGCTAGCAGAACCCAGGATTTTTTTTAAACTGCAATCCAAAAAAATCTGCAATGATTGCAAACGTCAGCCTGAAATGAGCCTAAAATTATGGTGTAATTAAACTTTTCATAAACATTCGTTTAGCGGATTGTTTCTGCCAGCCTAACGAGTAGCTGGCAAAACCCGCAATATCTCCCACAATTGAAGAGCAAAAAATTTGGGGATAGGGTAATCAATTAGCCTTAAATTATGTCCTTGAAAAACTTTCAATGTTCCAAAGTGGTTGGTTGGGTTGCTAGCTTAACGGTAAAGCTAGCAGAACCCAGGATTCATTTTAAATTCAATCTGAAAAAATCTGCGATGGATGGAAACGTGAGTCTAAAATTATGGTGTGATCAAACTTTTCATAAACATTCGTTTTGCTGTTTGGTTCTGTCAGCCTAACGTGAAGCTAGCAAGACCCGTGATATCTCCCACAATAGAAGGGCAAAAATTTTGGGAATATGGTAATAAATTACCCTAAAATAAGCCTGAAAGCATTTCCTAAAAAAAACTTTCAAAGATCCAAAGTGGTTGGTTAAGTTCTGCTAGTTTAACGGTAAAGCTAGCAGAACCCAGGATTCTTTTTTAAATTCAATCCAAAATAATCTGCGATGGGTGCAAACGTAAGCCTAAAATGAACCTAAAATTACGGTGTGATCAAACTTTTCATAAACATTCGTTTAGCGGTTTGGTTGTGTTAGCCTAACATGAAGCTAGCAAAACCGGTGATATCTCCCACAATTGAAGGGCAAAAAATTTGGGAATAGGGTAATAAATTAGCCTAAAATTGGCCTAGAATTATGTTTTGAAAAAAACTTTCAAAACTTCAAAGTGGTTGGATGGGTTCTGCTAGCTTAACGGTAAAGCTAGCAGAACCCAGGATTTTTTTAAAAAACTGCAATCCAAAAAAATCTGCAATGGGTGCAAACGTGAGCCTAAAATGAGCCTAAAATTACGGTGTGATCAAACTTTTCATAAACATTCGTTTAGCGGTTTGATTGTGTTAGCCTAACATGAAGCTAGCAAAACCGGTGATATCTCCCACAATTGAAGGGCGAAAAATTTGGGAATAGGGTAATAAATTAGCCTAAAATTGGCCTAGAATTATGTTTTGAAAAAAACTTTCAAATTTCCAAAGTGGTTGGATGGGTTCTGCTAGCTTAACGGTAAAGCTAGCAGAACCCAGGATTTTTTTTAAAAACTGCGATCCAAAAAAATCTGCAATGGGTGCAAACGTGAGCCTAAAATGAGCCTAAAATTACGGTGTGATCAAACTTTTCATAAACATTCGTTTAGCGGTTTGGTTGTGTTAGCCTAACATGAAGCTAGCAAAACCGGTGATATCTCCCACAATTGAAGGGCAAAAAATTTGGGAATAGGGTAATAAATTAGCCTAAAATTGGCCTAGAATTATGTTTTGAAAAAAACTTTCAAAACTTCAAAGTGGTTGGATGGGTTCTGCTAGCTTAACGGTAAAGCTAGCAGAACCCAGGATTTTTTTAAAAAACTGCAATCCAAAAAAATCTGCAATGGGTGCAAACGTGAGCCTAAAATGAGCCTAAAATTACGGTGTGATCAAGCTTTTCATAAACATTCGTTTAGCGGTTTGATTGTGTTAGCCTAACATGAAGCTAGCAAAACCGGTGATATCTCCCACAATTGAAGGGCGAAAAATTTGGGAATAGGGTAAAAAATTAGCCTAAAATTGGCCTAGAATTATGTTTTGAAAAAAACTTTCAAAACTTCAAAGTGGTTGGATGGGTTCTGCTAGCTTAACGGTAAAGCTAGCAGAACCCAGGATTTTTTTTAAAAACTGCAATCCAAAAAAATCTGCAATGTGTGCAAACGTGAGCCTAAAATGAGCCTAAAATTATGGTGTGATCAAACTTTTCATAAACATTTATTTAGCGGTTTGGTTCTGCCAGCTTAATGTTAAGCTAGCAGAACCCGCGATATCTCCCAGAATTGAAGAGCAAAAAATTCGGGAATGGGGTAATAAATTAGCCTAAAATTGGCCTAAAATTATGGCCTGAAAAAATTTCTAAAATTCCAAAGTGGTTCTGCTAGCTTTACGGGGGTCTTCATGTCAGTATAAGTTATTTGCCTACGTAGAGGTTAAAATGTTCGAAAGTTGCAATATAACGGTAACGTACTGATTTTGGAAATTGGTGTGTTAGTTGTTTTGGTTTGTGGTTTTGAGGGAGAAACTCGGTGCTGATATAGTGTGTAATAACTGTAATATCGCGTCAGGGGTTTTGTACAAGTGCGTTGGTATGTACACGTGTGCACAATTGGTCACTTTCCAACCTGAAAGTAGGTTGGAAATGAGGACATTCCCGAATGAGTGTGAAGGAAAGCCATTCCAAGCGTACACCATATCCAACAACTCGACGAAGGCGCGAGATGAACGATTTCTCCTGGGAACTCACTACATGCCATGAACGTCCGCCGCACCACCTAGTGCGTGTATGCCACGGCGTGTTTGTCTTTTTTTCCTGGTGCTGCCTCCTCGTCCTCCCACGCACTGCGCCGTTTGCAAGAATGCCTGCCATCGGTTCCCTCTCTCTGTACGTGCTTCACGTGGATACGGCGCTTCGAGCGAGTTGACATTAGATTTAGTACGCTACAACACCAGTTGCGGACAGGAGGTCGTATCCCGGTGGTTCACGTCTCCGTCGTGTTCCTCGCTCTTTCCGTCGCCATGTGCGTCGTTTGTTGTCGTTGGTGGATGCCTCCATGACGTCGTCTAGTTACCTGCTCGCGTTTTTCGTCGGCGTCGTTCCGAGGTGAGTGGGGGTGTCGACGCTCACGTTTGTTTTTTTCGACGCGGGTTCGTCGACGAACTGCGGTTCGGGTCGTTGTAAAGTTCATTATGCAGCACCTGATTGTTGAAAGTTTTGGTTTTAATCGCATTTTCTGACATGAAGAAAGCAAACTCAAAAAACAGTGCTCGAGCATTAATCTTTTTCTTCGGGATTTACTGCCCGTCAATTTACATAAGAAGAGGCGTATTGCCTGAAAAAATGCAGAATAACATACGTATTCAATACGAAGGTTTATTTCGCTAATAACTTTTTTATAGTAAGTTTCATCTCGTCATTCATTCAAATGTCAATTGAGTATTATCTCAAAAGAATCGGTTAACAAATTAGTTGATAGTTGAACTTATTCCATTGAGTTGAATAAAAGGAATTTGCATTTCGCTGTGTTGATGATATGGTCTCGCTAACACAGAAAAATATGTTTTCCCTTTACTAACCTGGGAAAGAACCATTATTCAAGCATTTCCTAAAATGAGAAGAAACCATTTTCAACCTAGATTGATAATGATAAAGAAATGCCGCCATGGTGATTGATCACAAACTGTCAAAAGCGTAGTCGCTTCGATTTGGATGGCAACAAATCGGTACTTCATAGATTGCCGCCTTCCTAACCTCAGTCGGGGTACATGCCTCCATATCCAAATAACTATCACTTCAATTCTCACTTGTTTTGTTTTTATTCACATTTCACATGGAATTTCAATAGATCTTCTATTTTCTGACAGGCAGGTCGAATTTCGTTTTATTTTGACAACTGGAATCATAGGCTACCTTAGATATCGGTTTCATTTTTAGAGACTTCAAATACACCATAAGAATATACCTTCTTAAACATAATTTTCACTCAGTGGATGAATACCTGAGCACTGAGCACACCTCTCTGACTTGCCCTCTGTCATCTCAGTAATGTGTTTTTGGTCTAATGCGCCTTAAAGGAAGCAAAGGCCATAAAAAACCAAGAAAAAGAAGTGATGTTTTATAATATTTAATTATTTATAATATTTTAATAATTCATCTTTTATTATTTCATTGGAATTGAATGTTGTGTAGAGTCATATTTGTATTTTATGTGTATATATTGGACATTTTATAGGGTATCTACTCGCTGACTTGCTACAAACATACTTTATGTATGTAACGTAGTGTCAAAATTTTAGTGATATGTTTAATGGATATGGTGAATGGCATTGCTTCCTTCTCCAGTAGAAATGATAAAAAAATATTGAATTTTTGAGTTTATAGTGGAAAAAATATTTTTCCTCTGGTTATATAGCTTCGCGCCTATTGGTATACTTCTATCAGGATTTCCTTTACGTGTATAACGGGTCTTTCCATTGCGCCCGAGATTTGATATGCGAGTTTCATACTTTGGACATCGTTGGTCAGTGTTGAAAAAAAAAGTACTTTCTGAACTACGCCGAAGACTGCATAAAAATATTTGGCCCCAATCCTCCGAACTAACTGAAGAGAGTGTATTCAACTTCTGACAAGACGCCAAATCGAGGTTCTTCATGTAAAATATATACAGGGTGGGCCAATGAAACAAGGTCGATTTTTCATAGTCATTATTTCTTCTGTGAGAAACCATTTACTGCCACCGGTCGGATATAATTCAATTCCCCTCGTGGTAATAGCCAGGAATGTAGTTATTTTCTGACAGAGGTGGTTGAGACTGGCTTGAACAAGATATAATTTGATTGATCGCCAGTTTCCAAATACGCTCTCCACAATGACATCTTTTCAAACTTTTTTTGCTGAATAAGATACATATATTTTCATTAACCACATGTGTGAAAAAAGTCTAGAGAAGAATCAACACCACAATTGAGGTGTAAAAATGAACTGATGAATATTCAAACGTGCTTTCTGATAGTCTCTTATCTTCATTTGAAAAGGTGAATTAGTTTTTTTTCACATTCGGAGGGTTTTAACTTGAAAAAAAAGAATAGATATACCTGTGTTTTACCCTTAGTACTCGTACAATTCATGTCAGGATACGTGAATGAATTAGATTTTTTCTTTCCTTCATCAGGTGCTGCATAATGAGCAAAACTAATATTTCGTTTCCACTTAGAGCTTAAGTGAGAGGGTCAAAGTTGAAGTGAGAGAGTCTCTTAAGACAACTTTGTTTTCGTCTAAGTCTCGGCTGTCGTTCTAAGCGCTTCCTAAAAGAAAATTTTTGAATCTATAGTGAAAGTTCATTTTTCAGTTAGCGTTAATACTCTTCCATTACTTTGAACCGATTCAAACCAAACAGATAGAGATTATTTTCAATCCATCATTTTAAGCACGAACACTTCACTTTGATTCACTTGGAAAAAATACAGCTCTTCGAAGTAAACGTGTAATTTGCTCCTGCAAATGCGCAAATTACAGAACAAATGACAATAAAAGTACAACTCCAAGACCGACCAATAAAAGAAACTAGTTTCAAAATATTCCTTGTATAGTTTCTGAAGAAAAAACGAATATGTTCTTGGTAATAATTACTAAGAGGAAGTGAAACTTGAAGTCAACTTTAACTGTAGGGAAACTCGCAACACCTACATTACTACCCAGTACGTCGGTATTTCAGATGTGCTTATTTCTCTACTGAGATTTGTATCTCGGCGCTGTCCATCTTCACGAAGCCAGATTTTTTTTCCTCTACTGTGATTGGAACCAGTGACATCAACTTTTGTTTCAATCTTTTTATCTTTAACAAATATATGGTACTGAAAAATGGAGTTCTTCTGATTATTTTGAGATTTGTCTAGCGTAATAATAATTGTACAAAGCTCAAATGATACCTCTTTGAATTATTCGAAGAAAATTATTATCAGGTCAGGTCAGACAAAATTCACGTAAATTGACGATTTCCATAACTTTTTGATGAGACGAATGGATAGTGTGACTTCACTCTCCCCCGCGAACGGGCGCTCCAAATTTTATTTTTTAATGAAAGATAGGGTTGAGATGGAATAACCAGCTGACGCCCCCTTACGATTGTCAAACCTCAAAAGTCGAAACTTGTGCGAGCAATGGATTGATGAGGCCTTACCTTTTAATGTGTGAATCCGCAGCAATTGGACTCCTGGATACCCGCATGACTAGCGTATGTGTTGACCACTACAGTACCGGGAACCAGAAGGATTAATGTCAATCATTTCTCTATCCAAAACTGGTTAATTTTTCGTAATTTGACAAGCCGTTCCTGTTATCAATTCCATTTTATTTTAAATAATGTCTTCAAAGTTACAGAATATTCTGATTTCCATGGAGATGTAATAAAAAAATCACTTCGAATCATTGCAATAATCTCAATAATTGAAAGACCTGTTGAACGAGGTATCATCACGAGACCTTCTTTTTTATCAGTTGATAGCGCCCTCTCTGCAGCGACGAATGCCACTTTTTTATTGGAAAGTGCTAAAAATGATGCCTTTCTACATACATTTTTCCCGACCTTGATATCTCGTTTAGTTAAAAAGTTGAGAAGGGATTTTTTACGTCCGCATGTAAATGTTTTGATCAAAATTATTCAAAAATGTGCTTGTTTCCGACATACTTTCATGTTGAAAATGAACAATTGTTCAAGTAGAAGAAAAAGACAAGGGAAATAATTCTTTCGACCTGATTAGACATTTTTCAACCTCTTCGTCTTTCATTCTAAACGTCATTCCAGTCATCGCAATTTACGAATTCAGATCTCCGCTAACGTGCACACACCAACGTAACAAGCTAACCTGCCTGACACAATATTAAAGCTACTAAAGTACTGACGTCCAAAAAATATATAGGTACCCATTTTTTTCCTCAACACCTCCTAAGTAACTATAGCCTCGTTATAGCTTCATTCACTATTTTCATTGTATAAAAAGCCGCCAATATTTCAGTGAGGAATCCAAACAAGTGAGATTTGTGAAACCAGAATGTCCATACATGTACATTATGTAGATGAATGGCAATTACTCATAATGACATTTAGGGGTCTATTTCGATTCATTTCATGAAAATCGAGAGAATTTTTCCAAAAATTTTTCTCAAGTATTGAATTCGCCAGGGTTGCACTGAACCAGCGTTACCTTAGGTCCTGCTTCCATATCTTTGTCATATTGAATAAAATCAGAAAAGAGCTGTTCGAATGGTAACAAGATATGACAAGAGAATGTACCGAGACAAGAATTGAGACAAACACAATTACGGGTACCTATAACAGAGTTGTTTCAAGCAGACTCGACCACGTTTTCACTCACTCTCTCTCTCTATCTCTATCATTGACATTGCAACCAATGGACTAGCCTCAAGAGAAAGAAAGAAGACTGCGGATTGAGTGAAATAGAATACTTCAAGTACTCCTAAACAGATAAATATAGGTTGTGAAGGATGAAGTACCTAATTTAAGTATAAAATTATCATTCAGTCCTTCACAACGATGATTCAAGGGGCATATCGTTTCTTTCTCTGGTGTATTCCGCATCGTGCCATGTGGAAAATTGTCATGAGGGCCAGTCCATCGGTTGTAATTACAATGCTCTCTCCCCCTTTTGAAGACTGTCACACATTCTGCGATCGAGGTCGACCCGACTCGCCGATGATGCCCGAATGATTCGTCCGGACATGACCGATTCTCATGCCTGTGCGCGTGCGTAAGATCGCCTCGCTCCTCGACTATACCAGCACGATTTGCAACGGGACGCAGAGCTTGGTGGGTGCCCCCCCGGGCGCCCATCCCCCCACCGGCCGCGGGGGGGTAGGCGGAGGGGGGCCGATGTGCCCCATGGTGCCGCCGCTCGTCCCCAACGATCCGTTCTATTGCTCGCCGTTCGGCAATCCGTATTACAGGTAAGATTTTAGGGGGTCGAATGACCTACCGTGAGTAGGCTGCAATTTAAAGGTACTATGCCGTCAGGTTTGATCAGTGCGATTGACTATTGAAAAATGAATAATCCTGCAAAAATAACTACAAAATTAAATGTGAAGATTTCTAGGCTTGTTTCGATAGTTATACACCTAAAAAGTGTGGAAAGTCATACTTTTCCGCATGCAACCTCTGTTGAAACGACTCAATGCGGGTTTCGGTCAAGCCGTTAAGTGCGGAAAAGCCAAATTTTCGCATATGTTAGGTAGCTACAACATCTTTCTTAAGAGTGTGAAAATAAATTGCACTTCGAATTTCTCTTTGAAAAATTGACAAGTTATCGCGAACTGTTGAAACTAGCAATTTCAATCGTATAGCTGTTTTATGTTTTCATTTATATTATTCATTATTCTGAAAATTCCTATTCTCAAAACCATTCACTATTTTCAATAATTTTTATTTTTTTTGAAATTCAAATGTATCTTCTCGCGTTTAGACCCGACAATATTTTCTGGCTGGTTTTAGTCAATAAAAGTCACTATATTTCAATACATACATACATTATATATATATATATATATATATATATATATATATATATATATATATATATATATATATATATTCTGTTATTTTTTTACGACCACATAGGAAAGTGACGAATATCGCACTCTCTTCCCCCAATGGAACATGACCTTCATTCTCACTAGTGCAAAAGTACTTTTCGCATGGCTGTCAATAAGCTGTCAAACCCGTGAATCCTGTAAGATTTACAGATGCAATTATTAATTGCTCCTCTCTATTGTTATTATTTATATAAAAATTGGACTCCTAGGTAAATAATTATTCATAAAGAACAAAGAAAATAAAAAGAAGTGTTGTATTATAAGTACTTATCTACTTATTGTCACATTTTCAAATGAACGTTAATTATCGTTATTCCTTCATTCCACTATGAGAGTTATTGCAAATTCATCTGCACTTTTTATAGAAACAATATTCGAACATAGACTGACACCCAAAAAACTTGAGAGGCAACTCAATATACTAATTGTGTATTCAGTTCATACAACAATAATGTCTATTCAACAGATCTATTATAAATTATGAGTATTCATTAAAAAAATCAGTTCCTTACACTCGCGAATTATCGCACTTGGTTAACGCCTCGTGCTCACAATTTTTCGCTCATGCGTAATTATTATTGCGAGTAGTATACTCTACTTCATTTATAACTTATTTATTTACCATAAATGATTCTTCAGTTTCATTCATCTCAATAAAAATACACCTACGCGTTCGACACTGACCCTTTGGAGTTTCGATATAGATATCGTTTCGCTTCCTAACACAGCATTTCGAACGGTATGTTCCTTACGAAACAAAAGTCTGATTCTACCGGATGACCAAAGATTCAAGACTCCTACTACACCAAGTAGAGAAGACTTCTCACAGCAGGCACATTGTACGGCAAACCTGCTGTTATAATCAATAGTGATCAGACGAAATAGCAGAAAAATGCAATGATGTATGGACTATTGTCAAACGTGAAATTCGAGTCTTAGTTGTTAATGATTTTTCACTGTTATGTTTTCTATTCATCATACACTATTAAAAAGATAAATATTTCACAAACTAGAACACACAATTAAAAACTGTTACTCTGAAATTCGCTTTGAGATGTCGCTTCTCCTTGTCTTCCTGAACGCTGCCAGTTCATGACTGACTGTTCGGTCGCTGTCATCGGCCTTTCATAAGTCGGTATCACGTTACCAACTGGCTATCACTAGTTTTATGTTTGTCGATTCTTTGCGAATTTTTAGTATGATGTCTACGAGGATGATTTATGGACAATCATTCGGGATATAGTCAGAACATTCTCGCACGAATGCTTTCTAGATATTACCAGGATAACGACAGTTCGTGAAAAAGATAGGTTCACATATATTCAATTTATCGATCCTCGCAACATCACCATGAAATGCAAATGAAAATTTCATCCCGGAATACATGTTGTTCCGCCTCTAGATATTTCTCCAATCTGGTCCATCCCGAATTTTGGCGCCAGTTCCTCCTTTACGTGAAAGTCGAAGGAGAATGCCGAAAATTGGACACCTGTTGAGGTTTCTTCTGAGTCACGCATCTTTCCTGCGACCCCTTTCGAATCGGCGAAACATCCAGCGTGAAATATTGCTGCGGGAATCTGTTATCAATTTCCTCCCGAGTAGGCTGTTCTAATTTTGACAGTCTGCGGGCAGTTCGGATGGTAACTAATATCTGGATAATGAACGTTCTAGAAATAACTTTGAAACCTCCTATTCCTATGAAGTCTATAATATCCCAATAAATAATTGAAACAAAACTAATAATAGTATATTATTTACCCAAATACATTTCCAGATGAATGTGAAAATTGCTTGTTGGGATTTTAATTTGCTGATCCGGTTGTATGGATAAGAGGAAACGTTGGTGACTTCAATCCCAGGGGTTATGCGGCTTGTACGATGTTTATAAAACATCAGTGATGGTGTAAATTAAAATAACTGTTTATTATCTTTTTACATATTTTGGAAAAGATAGAGAAATGAGTGTTTTTTTCGATTCGGATAAAATTTCATCGTATACAGGTTAATGATGATGAAAACAGGTGATGTTTCACTGTTCAGCTTGTTTGAAATTTTGCTCACATGAAAGATACATCTTCAGAGCCCGTTGTCACCCATTTAGGCCGCCGTGGAAATTCAGACACACCAAAAAACTGTGTCGGTATTATAAACCCAATTTCAGCTATCTCGAACATCGGAACTGAAGTTTACGTTTTGTTTTTCAGATCTCTCCCTGTTCCAAGGCGGCACACCCCCTACTTCGGCCAACCAGACTACCGAATATACGAACTCAACAAAAGGCTGCAGCAAAGAGCTGAGGTAGTGTGTATTAGTTTAAATATTACTTCTTTTACATTTCATAGAACCAGATAGTTGTTTGTATAATCTGAAAGAGGCAGCCTATAGCATTCTTGAAAACCTGTCACTTTCAACATAAGTGACGATGTGTAAAAAAATAACTTCGTCTCTGGATAATACCACGACGAGTATTGATCATTTGTCAAGGAAGGTACTCCAAGCAGGTGCTTTTTGTAATAGATCTGAAAAAATGAATTCGTCGCAGGTGGACAGAGTAGAAAATTCTACATTCATTTATAAGTAGGTACGTTATTTGAATAACATCCATCGAAACGCAAAACTTACTGCCAGCAGCCTCGATTGGTTCATATCCCATTTGAAAGTTTGATCATTTGAAGTCGTTAGTTGGGCTCTAATTTTTTTGCGTCTCTTTGTATCGGCAAGAAACTTGAATATTTTTTCCGTGTACAGACAGTTGTTTCTATTCCGAAAAAAAAAAAGATTTTTTTTTTCAGAATCTTTGGGTTGAATTACACCAGGTCAAACAATTAGTGTATCTATCGATTTTAGCATTCAGCCGATTATTTTACATACGAATATCTAATTGATACAAGAATACCGCAGTTTTAAGCCTGGTCATTTTGTGGGCCACCCCATTGGATTTATGATTCTCAGAATTTTGCACAAGTTATGTAGGTGGTATCATAATGCAGGAGAAACAGGAATCATTCTGAATGACGAAATGTCTCTTTTTATTATTAATAGGTGTTTAATGACAAAATGAATGAGGTATAACGATCCCAAACTTTTTTTTGAATGAAAAAGTCTCGCGGTATTTTTCATCAAAATGGGATATTCATATGTGATATGAATTGTGGAATCAAAAAATGCTCAGGTAAATACACTGGTTGTTGTTTCTTTTGAATTTCTAGAGTTGGTAAAATATCCCGTACAATTGAAAACGAAACAAAAATAAATTGTTTGGAATTTTTTGACGAAAAAGAATGGAATTATCTCTGAAATCGATTGCTAGTCAATGCTATTTCTGCTGAAATAACGTGTTTCTTTAATTGTTTACAGCGCCATCTGTCAGTGCAATTCTAGGCACTCTTTCTCTCTGAAACTAAGTAAACATTTTTTGCCAAGTTCATCAAATTTTTACAGCTTGATAAATGGACGCACCAGAAATATACAGGGTGTCCCAATAGTACGTATTTGCTCGATAATAATAATTTATCAAATCCTTCAAGATCACAGAGTGATATAGGATACGTCACAACACACACAAATAGAAAATTTATATATATTTATATATATTTATATATATATATATATATATATATATATATATATATATATATATATAAAATAAAATAATAAAAATATATAAAAATGGGTGAGAATTCTGTACTCGTCGGGTCATCCGTGTAGATACTGCCAAGGGTTGAACGATGACAATTCAGAAGAGCACCGACCGTGAAAATATGAAAAGACAAGTCTCCGACCCTCCTACGATGCTCCAACGAAGTGAGCAAAAATCACCAACAAGACGGATTCTCTTTCTATGAATAGAATCAAGAATCTTCAATGGTGCCGAACTCCATGTATAAGAACTATATTCCAAGATAGGTATCTGAGCCTTGTAGATCACCAGAAGCTGACGAGAAGTGAAATATTTCTTCGCACGAAATAGAAATCCAAGCTTCTTTAGCTATCGATCTATCATGGTTTTCCTATGTCTATTGTTAAATCTGTTGACGTGAATGTTTCTTGAATTTTTGTTTCTCGTGCTGGTATAGGGACTCTAGAAGAGAAACTAGTATGAAAAGTACTGTCGTCCGCAAAAGTATGCACTGAGCAAGATGTTTTCTCCAGCAAATCATTGATATGAATCAGGAAGAAAGTGGGCGTCAGAACTGAACCCTGTGGAACACCTGCATTCATTGGGAGAATATCAGGCGATACTCCATCCACAACCACATTCTGTGACCGATCAGACAAGAAACTTCAACGAAGCACACAACTGAGGAGGTCGACAGGCGTGATATTTGGGGGATCTTTTCCTGTTCAGTCCAAAGTCGAATCTCCAGCAAATATATTTGCTTTTTGTTGGGCAGTGGTGGCTTGTGATCCATATTCTTCGGTTAAAGGGGAAATGAAATAAAATAGGACGAATCAAACCGAACTTCGTTAGTTATTTCCAACTTCATCATAACGGCTGAACTTCGTCACGAAATAGAAATATGAACAACGGAAGGTATCGCGGTGACGTCAGTTGACAGGATAACATTGTAGTAGTATAGGGAATTGGCCATCCTCTGCAATAATGTTCAATGTCCTTGAACAACTTCAACGATATATTCCCAATAACTATAATTCCCACTACAATAATAATAACCTATTATTGTTCAAAGGCGGACTTTGAGAACTCATAGTATAATGAATACATCTACAATAGATGGCTTTTACAACACCTGAACAAAAATCGGAGTTGGTGGTGAGACGAAACCTTCTAGTATTGTTGAGTAGCTCAGCTCAGGGCTTCGATGCCAGCTATTCGTATAAGTTAAAACCTCAACAGAAAACGTTACGCAAGGAATCTCATCATAACAGAAGGTGGTAGATTGTGTAAATATAAAATATAACCTTACTCCGTGAAATGCACATGCGCAAGAGAATCTCGTATGAAAAATATGCGATTTGTATACATATACTAAAACTGAAAGAAAAAGCATTTGAAAAATTCAAACGTACAAAAAATCATATTCATAGAGAGTTTTACATTGATCTGAAAAACTATCTTTCTGTAGCAATTCGAAATGAAAAAGTAGCATACATGAACTGGGAGCTCAAGAAAATAAATTCAAACTCGAAAAAACTTTGGGCGAGATTCGATCAGTGGGGCGTTCATACCCGATCAGCTGATGAAATACCGATCCATTTAAAGAACGTTGATGAAATTAACAAATCATTTAGTGATCTCAGTCAAATGACAATTCCGGTAAATGATGCGACGATTAACCACTACAAAAACAATTTATTTCACAATGAACAGAAGTTCACGTTTAGAACTGTTACTGTGGATGATGTCTTTCGCTCATTCAAACTGATCAAGTCCAAATGTATGGGTATAGATAATATAAGATATGATGTGCTTGAATGGAGTCTGCCAATTATAGCTGAATATATAAGAGATATCTTCAAAATTTCTTTCCAGACTGGTAACTTGCCAAGTATTTGGAAAACATCTATTATAAAACCTATTTCAAAAGTATCAAATGCAACAACATATAAAGACCTCAGACCAATACATATTCTCCCGATATTAGCCAAAATGTGTGAAAAACTAGTCTGGGAAATGTTAACCGAATACACTACTGATAACAATATAATGCCACATATACAATCAGGCTTCAGAGAAGGCTTCAGCACTATAACAGCACTCCATAAGGTAACTTCAGATATAACGATAGGTATAGATAAATCGGAAATAGCTTGCTTAGTACAAAAAAGTTGAGGCTTTCGCGGCCGAGGTTTTCAGTATCACTACTTTTATTCGGGTTTGAAGGCCGGAATGAACCCGAATAAAAGTAGTGATAGCTTGCTTAGTACTTTTGGACTTTAGTAAAGCTTTCGATCTACTAAACGACGAATTACTCTTAGCTAAAATGAATTATTATGGTTTTTCAACTCAGGTATGCCAATGGTTTTCCAATTATCTTAGAAATAGAACGCAGATAGTCGAAATTGAGAAAATAAGATCTAATCCATCAGTAATAAAATATGGAGTATCACAAGGTAGCATCTTAGGTCCCATATTGTTCTGTTTATACACAGCAAGCCTTCCTGAAGTTGTTAATTATAGCAGTCTCCACTTGTATGCAGACGACACACAGGTACATACTAAAAACCTTCAAGCCAACAGAAAGTAGTCAGGCATTAGAGCAGGTAAACGGCGATTTGAATAGTATATATGAGTGGTCAGTAAGTCACGGCTTGCGATTGAACCCGAGTAAGAGCTGCTTCATACTCATAGGTAGTGAGTATTCAAAAAACAAATCCAATACCTACAATTTTTCAACTTTACATATAAACAATGAGATTGTAATTCAAAAAAATTCCTTGAAAAATTTGGGGTTGATACTTGACTCCTCACTAAATTTTCAAGAACATGCTCTGAAAAAAATATCATTGATATATATATATGAAACTGAAGTCGATTTATAGGTTTAAATTCATTCTGTCTGAGAAAATGAAACTCAGAATAATTGAATCACTACTTCTACCCCATATCGATTATTGTTTAACTGTTTATTATAGCTTTCTAACTCAAGAATTCAAAAACAAACTTCAGCTAGTACAAAACACTTGTATGAGGTTCGTTTATAATGTAAGAAAATTTGAGCATATCTCGCATTTATATAGAAACAACTTTCTCCTAAAGGTTGAATACAGATACAAACTACTGTTTGCGGTTTATCTCTTCAAGATATATCTGAGAGGAAAGCCCGAGTATCTCTATAGTTATTTGACTCAAAGAAAAGAGCTTCATAATCTGAACTTGAGAAACAATGTCATATGACATATACCCTCACAAAACTGCCATATTTCAAAGTTGCTTTGTATACATTGCAGTTAGGCTACTGAATGAACCTCAATTTCATAAAATGATACAACATCATTCAGTTAGAAGTTTTGGGGAAGTCTACAAACAGTATCTTTTTAAAATGCAATATAACTCATCGGATGAATATGTGTCATTTCGAATGTGATGTAACTAAGTACTATATATTAAGTGGGTGTGTATTAATTTATTTATTTGTGAGTGAAATCTCAACTCCAATAATATTTGTACCATTTTTATACCTGATATATTGCAATTTGACTTAATGTAACTAAGCCCCTGATATTAGGTGGGTGTGTATTTAATTATCTTATTTTTTAATTTGTGACTAAAAGTTTTATTTTCAGTCCTAATTATACAATTTGTATACCTGCCATTGTAATTTGACTTCTTCAAGGGGTAGTGGAAGAACGTGTAGCACGAACTATCTCCTTTTCTGATTGTTTATTTCTATATTCTCACAATAAATATTTTTATATTCTATTCTATATACCTCAAACGCGTCAAATGAGCTACAATTCGGGAATGCCAATTTATTAGAAACCGTACGCAATATGTCAAAATTCGGTCAGAAATGGAATACGTATGAACTTGTCTCGTTCGACCTTCGAGGCGCAACTTATGCCGTCGCCCTAGCCAAAGTTGGCGGTTCTTCGGACCGTGAACGTTCTCCGGGGATAAGTTGTTGCGAACTTCAACTTCAAACTGATAGAAAGTTCGGTGAGGAATGCGACTGAATGGATACTCTTGCGTCTTCGTGTCTATCTCGTTGACCATCTTCTTAGATGAAACATGAATGTTTTTTCTTGACTTTTTAACGCTAGTATTTTTGAGACCCGTAACGCTTATTGGTCAATTATTGGGAGTTTTCATAAATATCTAGAAAACTAAGTAGGTACTCACTGTTTGAACCTTCTATAATCTGAAAAAATAATAATGATGGTACCTATACAAGTGTAGAAGAGCACACTTCTGATCTACCACAAAAAATGGTGCGTGAATCAAAAACAGTTTCTTTCAAATGAAACGCGTCCTATTAGTCAGCAACTTCTCGTATAATTCACATTTGCCCACCAAGGAATTACAAGAACTAATATTTAGAAAAACACTCACCGTCCTTAACGTTTTGAAAACCGCTTCCGTTATTGAAAACTGATACTTAGCAATGGCATGTCAAATGTTTGTCAGAGAGGCAACCGGTTAGCGAATAGCGAGTAGTTATCGCTTAAGAGTGGTCCAAAGTCCCTTCGTATCTGCCGAATTAACCCCATGTTGACGGGGATAGGGCAATTTTTTTTAATACCAAGCAACCGGTTAACCGTTTTTGCTGTAGCGAATAAAAAATATAAAAATGAGTTGTGAGGCAACCCCCTCGAAATGCCTGAGCATACTTATTGACACCATCAAACGTTGGAAAAAATTGTCTTCAAAGAGGACAAAAATAAACTGTGATTTTTCAACAATAGTTCAAAGAAACACGGTAAAAATTTTTATATCGAATGGCTTTCGAAATTCAAACTATTATCTGTGTGACGTGTATCAATGCCATCCGCATTCGATTTAAATTCACCCCTACTTTCACCACCCCAAAACTTCATTAAAATAACAATTACAATAATTCTATACATCCATTGTTTGAACGTCATTTTTTTGTGGTGGATCAATATTTGTTCCGTAGTTTTTTGGGTTTGTAACCTACCACAATCTGAAAAAATTAGAATTGATATTGGAATCTATACAAGTGTAGAAGGGCAAATTTTCAATCTACCCCGAAAAGTTGCTGCGTCTATTGAAATACAGTTCTTTCTGGATAGAACAAGTCTAATTAGTCAGCAACTTCTCGTATAACTCAAATTCTGACTATCAAAAAAATAATAAGAACTGATATATATGAAAATACTTATCTGTTAACGTTTTGGAAACTAAGTCTGTTTCCGTTCTTAAAACTTCTAGGCGAATTCCTTTTCAAGTGCAAATACCTGGTAAAGATAGTTTTCGTGATTGACATTTGTCAAATTATTTCAAATTCGACATAAAATTTTGTCCTTCAAGAGGGGCAGCCATCCACGATCCATATCAAGCGAACTCATAGATATGCATTCTTCACCAGACAGCATGATGAAAGCAGATTCATTTAATTTTGTTGAAAATTGTTTCCAATGAATCCTACGTGGACGTTTAAAAGGTTTGTGCATGCTCATTATCCATTAATAGACCCCCTTCCAACAACTCCTAGGACAATGACAAAATCATCCCCCTGTCTGGTTGCCCACATTGTCCCAGGGATTATTGGGGGGAAAGTGGTCAATGGATACATTATTTTGTACCTACAACAGTTTGAATTCAGAATGCCATCCGGTTTTACGAGCTTTTACTGTTTATTTGAATTATTATTAAAATATCTGCCCATCGGGATCGGTTGACAATTTTTGGCCCACGTGTTTCGGCTGGCAAACAATGTATTATACACTTACTGTATTACCTTTCGAGCAACCGCATTTTTATCCGTCGCTTGGTTGAAATTTTTTTATTTTATCCCACCCCCATATCACCGCCCCCTTCCACTTAGATCAATTTGATGCTAAGGAACTCTGTACCACTCCAAGGCCCAGATTACCATTCGCAATTCGGTTGCCTCTACAACATATATTTGATGCCATTGCCCTAAATATGAATCACAAATATTTTTTTTCGATGCTTCTCTTTGGAAATCTGTAAAGATCTGAGAGATTTGACAAAACATATTTTCTTTCAAGAGGGGAGAGAATAGTAGAGATGCAACTTTTTTCATATTCTGCTAAAAGCAGAATCCTTAAATTATTGTGTCCCGCCATTACTCTCCATTGCATATTGCGTGCAATCATTTTGAGTATCATTCCATTCTACTGCGTAAGGTTCAGTTCTGATAATTCAAAACTATCATAATCTGTTCCTGATATACGATTTGTGTTCACCCTTTAGTTTGTGTTTTCTGTTATGTTAGCTGGTTTAGTTTGTGTCGGTATTTGAGGTATTTGTTGTTTTGAATGTTGTCCTGATATTACCTGTTGCCGATCCGTTTTATCTTTGGACAATTAGGAGACAGGATACGATGTCTAGTTTGTGTATCTTCAGGGGTGGAGTGTTTTATACTTTCAATTTCAAAGAGAATCCATAAGATCAGATCAATGAGTTGAAAGAGGTAGAAATCAATGAAAAAAACTGCACAGTGTCCAGGAAAACTTCAACCAAAAGAAAATTTGGGGAATCACCACAAGATAAACTGCGTGTAAACCAAAAATAAAATGAAAAAAAAAGAACTAGGAGAATAATCGAGGTATTAGTTGAATATGAGGGAAAAAACCTTTCGAGAAGAATTTTCAGCCGATCGTAATGCTTCGATTGTTTATACCGTTATCACCATAAGACTTAACAATAATCGCGTTTTAAACGTGGAACATATTTGTTATTTTTGTGATGAATGATGAATAATCAAGGTAATCACTGAAGCTGTATTGGGGACAGCTTGTGTGTGATTTAAGGTGGGAGATAGACGGGACGTTATGATACGAATAAAAACGTTGATATAAAATATTACAATGTAAAAAGTAGATGAAATCGTTGATATAAAAATGTTAAAGTGTGATTATTATAAAAAAAACTATGGAACAGAGTTGAAGAAAAACATAAATAAGATATAATGAAATGAAAAATTAATCTACAATAAGCACAACTGATGACAAACATTTTTTTTCGAAAGTAGGTGCAGCCCGATATCAACAGGCTTTGTATGCGACATCTTTAAAGCACTTCAACAATACGGATTTTGCCATCAAAGATCAACGAGCTTATGTTTCTCTTATTTGGCAGCATTCAATCGAAAAATTCGGAGAAACGATAGCTATTGCAGTCGATATTTCAAAAGCGTTTGATCGAGTTTGGCATCGGGGTCTCTTTTCTAAACTGCCGTCTTATGGTTTGCCTCCTCAGTTGTGTGCTTTGTTGAAGAGTTTCTTGTCTGATAGGTCTCTGTATTTGGGGTTGTTGATGGAGTATCATCTGATATTCTTCTAATGAATGCAGGTGTTCCACAAGGTTCAGTTCTGGCGCCCACTTTGTTTCTGCTTCATATCAATGATTAGCTCGAGAAATCATCTTTTTCATTACATAGTTTTGCGGACCGACAGTTCTCTTCATAATGTCCAAAGAAACATTCTCGTCAATGAAATTAACGATGACTTGTTGAAAATAATAGAATGGGGTAACATGAACTTGGTGGAATTTAATGCTAAGAAAACCCAGGCATGTCTCTTCTCAAGGAAATCCGATCTATCATCATCTGGTATTCAGATGTCAGGAGTAACTACTCCTACAAAGTCAAGTAGGGTAAAGGCACCAGTAATAGACACTACACCAGTAATTGCCACTTCCTATTTATGCTACTTGAAATAACGATATTTAAGTAAAATCTGCACCAAACGTGTAATTTATGTGTACAGTGCTCTTTCTTCTAACCAAATATGTCTAGAAATAATACTTAAAGGATGGCGCCACTATAGGCGGGAATAGTTTAATCTTTCAGTGTAACGGCAGTTTTCGATGTTTTCTTGTCAGATGTGTTAAGGAACGCTGAGCAGTATTTTCGATATACCTAATTGACAGAAAGTAAGGCATCTTATAGTTTTTTGGGTACAGCAAAGAAGCAGAGGTAGGCAAGTATGCATATTTGAAGCATTTTGTTGATTTTAGTGTTTTTTTTTTGTATAAAGGGGGGGTGGCAATTACTGCATCTTTTCTTTTTAGATGTTCCAGTAATGGTCACGAGTGGCAATTACTGGTGAATTTTAAAATAAGTCAGTTAGCCCCGAATATAATAATAAAGTCTAGAATTCCAAATTTTTATGTTATAAATATAACCAAGATATTTTGAAAAAATTCAGTAATTGCCACTGCTTCTTTAAAGTGGCAATTATTGGTTTAGGATACTAAAATGGAAAAAGCAAAGAAACCTTTTTTCCAATATTCACACGAAAGCATGGAGGATGCTATTACAGCTTGTAGAAATGGAATGCCGTTTTCTATTGCGGCAAAAAAGTATGAAGTACCAAGAAATACTTTAAAAAATAAAGTTCTGGGAAAAACACCCCTGTAACGAAAAATGGGCCCTTCAAGTGTTTTAACTAAAACAGAGAAAAATGCCATTGTGAAATGGATAACCACAATTTCAAGCAGGGGATTTTCCCCTCATAAAGATGATCTAATGGCAACAGTTCAAAGAATAATGAAAAACGCCCAACGTAAGAATCCATTCGTAAATGACAAACCTGGTAGAAAATGGTTAGAATCATTTTTTAAAAGAAATCCCACTGTAGCTGTCAGAACTCCTGAAACTTTGACCACCACAAGAGCTTCAGTAACAGAACACCAAATTAGAAAATGGTTTGAAGAAGTTGGTACCTTTTTCAAAAATGAAAATCTAGAAGACACGTTAAATTGTCCAGATCAGATCAATTGCGATGAATCGGCGTTTCAAATATGTCCGAAATCAAACAAAGTAATTGGTCCTAGAGGTGAAAAAAATATATATGAAATCGCAAAAGGGTCAGAGAAAGAATCTGTAACAGTAGCTATTACAGTTAGTGCAAGCGGTGTTTTACTACCGCCCTTTCTTTTGTTTTCGTACTCTCGATTACCGGGACCGCTAGTGTCCAATGTTCCAGATGACTGGGCTGTTGGAAAAAGTGAAAAAGGTTGGATGACAGGAGAGTCATTTTACGAATATGTAGCTAACGTTTTCCATCCTTGGTTGGTTAAAAATAAAATACCTCTTTCTGTTATCTGAGTCACACCTGACTTTGCACCTCAGCAATTTCTGTGAACAACATAAAATTATTTTGGTAGCGTTATTCCCTAACGCAACGCATATAATACAACCATGTGACGTTTCGATTTTTAAACCATTGAAGGAGAATTGGAAAAAAAACTGTTCATAAGTGGAGATTGGACAACAATATTGAAAATCTAAATAAAACAAACTTTCCGTTAATGTTTCGTGAAGCCATAAATGGGGTTACAAAGGAACACATTGTTAATAGATTTAGAAGATGTGGGCTGTTTCCTTGGTCACCTGATGCTGTAGATTATTCCGAATGCATGAAGGATAGAGCCACCAAATCAGAAGTCACACCTCAAGCTTTGCCTGCGCAACGGAAAAAGCTCACTCATTTTGGATATCTAGAAACGCTAATTCATCCTGATATTCTTAAGCTATTTATGGAGTGTATCAAAGATGAAACTTGGAATGGAGAAGATAAGTGGTTGGAACTTTTTAATGTTTGGCTTAAGGCAAAAAAAGAACATGATTTTAAAAACAACATTCTCCTAAGAGTCACAATAGAAAGAATAGAAGTCACTGAAATTATTCCTGTTGCTTCAACAAGTCGTCAGAATTTGTCCAGTACTTTAGAATCGGATGAAAGCAAGTTAACCGCGCCGACAAGTACTTCAGAACTTTCCAAAGAAATTGCCCCCCCCCCCCCCCCCCAAAGAATATTACAAATAATTTGATTGAAATTTTCAAGACTCCTGATATCCCAGTGCAATCTTGTAATAACCGAACCCCAATTTCAAATGAAGATTCAAATTCAAGCCTTGGAGCTCCATTTAAAAGAGCACTGATATGGCCAGAAGTCAAAGAAAAGACAAAGAGAAGGAGACACTTGGAGAAAATTCCATCTGTAGTGACGTCCAAAGAGTGGAAAAAGTTTATGGCACAAAAAGAAGACAAAAAGAAAAATGAAGAGGAAGCGAAAGAAGAGCGAAAAAGAATAAGAGAGGAGAAAAAACAAATGAAACTCCAAGAAAAGGAAAATAAAAAGAAGACTTCAAATAAAATTAAAAAAAAAAGGAAACAGCAAAGACCAAAGTCAAGAAAAGACAGCACATCCGATTAAGAGTCAGTTGGGAAACCTATTATGTACAAGGAAAATGATTATATATTAGAGAAAAAAGAAGAGAAGGCGACAGAAGAGCGAAAAAGAATAAGAGAGGAGAGAAAGCAAATGAAACTTCAAGAAAAAGAAAATAAACAGCAGACTCTAAATGAAATTAAAAAAAAATTTAAACAACAAAGAGCAAAATCAAGAAAAAGCACATCCGATTCTAGTACACCTGAAGAATGGGAAGCGTCTAGGAGTGATAATGATGTACTCTCAGACATTTCTGAAGAATCAGTTGAAAAATCCGTTATAAATGATTATATATTAGTGACTTTTCCAGGAAAAAAAAGGGAACATAGGTATGTGTGCGTAATTCAAGCCCTTCTACCCAACAATGAAGCAGAAGTGGTTGGTTTAAAGAAATGCGATGATGGGAAAATGTTTAAATTAAATGAAGTTGATATCAGTGTTATCGGCCTGAATCAAATTATAGAGAAACTAACATTTCCAACAATAATCAATTCAGGCGATCGTCTCAAATACCAATTTCAAAAAAAAGTTTTTGTTGTTGGTTAACTACAATTGATAACTATCTAAGTTGATTTTTAAGTTTATTTTTTTTATTAGACTTAGGTAATACCTTTTTTGTTATACCTACCTACTTAACCTAATTTTTATTTTATTTAAAAAAATACAAGTGTATTTGATACAATTTACAGTGCCTTTTTTTCTGTTCTTTTCGCTTGTACATGCCAAACTTGGCATTGGCAATTACTGGCCAATTACAGTGGCAACTACTGGATTTTCTGAAATATTATTGTGGCAATTACTAGTACTTTTGACTAACATGAAAAAATATTTCATATAAAGAAAAATTCACATGTTTTGTAAGATATTACAACTGATATATCTCAGTGAATCATTACTACATACTATGATTTTGTGTAAACAAAAGAAATGTCATGTTTTATATTTTTTACAATTTACTTCATGTAAATGCTTGCTCTCGTGCTTGCTTATAATGGCAATTACTGGTGCCTATCTCGATGTGAACCATGTGAGATCGATCGCTAAAGGTGCTTCCCAGAAACTTGGATTTCTATTTCGGGCGAACAAATACTTCACTTCTCGTCAGCTTCTAATGATCTACAAGGCTCAGATACGACCTGTCTTGGAATATAGTTTTCATGTGTGGAGTTCGGCACCAAAGCATTCATTGAGGCTTCTCGATTCTATTCAGAGAAAGGCAATCCGTCTTGTTGGTGATTCTTCGCTCACAGACTCGCTCACTTCATTAGAACATCGTAGAAGGGTCGGAGACTTGTCTCTCTTCTATAGATATTCTCACGGTCGGTGCTCTTCTGAACTGTTATCAATCGTTCCACCCTTGGCAATATCTCCACGGATGACTCGACGAGTACCGAATTCCCACCCCTTTGTTGTGAATTTGGAGACCTGTCGAACTTCTCTTGCTCAGAGATCTTTTTTCAATAGAACAGCTGAGCTTTGGAACTCCTTGCCGAAAGAGGTTTTCCCTGAAGCTTACAAACTTCAAAAATTCAAAGTGAATGTTAACTCGTATCTCTTGCCCCTTAATTCACGCGGTGTTCTTTGAACATTACAGGGTTTCCCTTTCGTGTGAATCTGTATATAAAAAAAAACAGGTGTTATTGAAGAATTCTGCAACCATCAATGACTCACAAACTTTTATATGTGATGTGATGATGCTATATGGCATCACTGGGCTAGAAAGGGTTTAAAATGGTTATCGATGACTACCTCCTTCTATCTCTAAGATATATACCTCATGCCCTAGATTTTCCGAAAAGATAAAAAATCAACGAATCGGTCATGGGTGATTGAAGAATAAACCGGGATACAACGAACACATAACGATCAATACTCCGCACAAGAAACGAGAGAACACAAAAGCCACGACTATATTCATATTCATCTTGCCGTAAAAGTATATCGAGATGTTAGGACCTTTTGATGTGACAAGATGCATCGGAACACAATCACAATTGGGTAATTCGTAGAATATTCAGTGACCACTTGTTTACCTCTGTACGTCGTTACGAAAGTTGAAAAATCCGCCCCTGATGATGCTTTTGATTCGTAGATATGAAAAAAGCATTGATACATCAAAATAAGAAATTAACGTCTTTCATTTTTCGACCAGATGTTGATGTAGTTTTATTACATTAAATTTGAAGAAACAAGCATCTAGATCAATAAATCCCATCAAAGCAGGAAATCAGGACCCCAGATTCTACCTTCAGCATATTTGACACAATTATTTAAACAGACTCGAAACAACCCTGATATGAAATTTTTGTACAATTTTCTTGACATATGTCATGGCAGAGGTTTCAAATGGAGATATACTTCATAAAGTTGCTTTTTGGTCTCCAAGTATTCATTTTGGAATTCTTTCATTTCTATGTTTTTGTTCCAGGATAGTGATAATTTATGGTGGGATGCTTTTGCAACGGAGTTTTTCGAAGACGATGCCTCCTTAACCCTAGCATTTTGTTTAGAAGATGGCCCCAAACGATACAGTGAGTAAAACCAACAAAAGTAATAGTTAAGTTTACTCAGTGAAGATGAATGAACACAATCGCCATCAATTTTTTGTAGTGTATAGTTTTCTGTTGGAGCAAAGTTGAATGTAACATTGAACAGTCCTATTTTGTTTACAAACACGTATCAAATATCACAGTATATTGGATTTTCAATGTATAATAAAAGTCTAAAGAAAATAATAATTTGAATTGCTCCGATGAAAAAAAAACGGTGACAAACTTTCAGTAGAAGCTTCAAATTTACCACGGCAATGGCTCACGTAAGACTCGGCAGTGCAAGGAAAGAAACGGATAAAATCTGCAAGGTGGCCATTCTAATTCTCAATCTACTTCAAGAAACTTAGCCATCAACCAAGTCCGAATGTCTCGGCCAAGCCCTTCAGCTTTCAGTTAAAGAAAAACCGGCCCTAGATGTTAAAAATATTCGCATAATAATCAAACCCAAAATGTAACACCCACTTACTTATGTAACTGAAAATATGGGCTATACAACAATATTCAAATCAGTATCTTTTTAAAAATCGAAGATCCTAAACCTAAACGAATGTTGGAATATTGAATTGAAGATAGTTGAATTCTACTGTTAGTAGTGGAAAAAGACCTTTATTGCGATCAAAAAGGCTATTATGGTAAACTAGTGTCTTACTTTGAGGCTATACACTTCTGACTTGCTACAAAAATTATACAATTTGTGAATGTAGTAAATGAACTCTACTCTATGGTTGTACCTGTTCTCCAAACGTTGTCTATATTTCCTTTACTTTGTATCAAAAGTATCACTATTTCAAAAGAGTCAGCATTTTTCTTGCTCAGATAATTCTACATTTCCTTCAAAAGCTGATGTTGCTCATCAGATGAGAGGACAATACTGTCGGAGACTTTTTGTTTGAAGCTATTTCAGATACATTCAATCAAAATCGGAGTGATTTTCCGAAAAAATAAAAATAAAATCGATTAATGTTTATTTATGGTATTTGATATGATTTCTCGATATTCGAAGAAGGACCAAGATTTTTTTTATGATTTCAGCAATCGGAAGGACGTTAATCCCAAGGTATTTTAGGAGTATATTCGAAGGTGGAGTGACTGAACTGTACTATAATATGAAGCTCCCGAAAGAGTCCTTCCACAACACTAGTATTACTCTGGACTGTGATCAGTGCACTATGATTACACATCATGGTAAACCTTTGTTTACCAAGGTAAGTCAAAATCAATCAAATACTTATACGGTATACGGTTATACGGTTCATTTTTCTGGTTTGACGGTGGTGGACTTGAGTCAAGAATTGACTATATGCATCTATTTTTGATTGCGCACTTATTCAGGATTTAATGGTTGGCATCACGCATCACTCAAATTTCCAGAATTTTTACAAACTTGAATTTTTGGTTTTGAGATATTTGTTACATATACATTATTTTTACTTTTGATAAATATAAATCTAATTTATATCTATCTAATAAAAAATCTGTGGCAAAGTGAATTATTGAAAATATATATACCTAGAAAATTTTGTAAGGATTACTATCAAGTATTCAAATCATTTAAAATGTCAACAAAATATACCAGAAACTTTTGAGAATGCGTATGCCAAGTATTTGAATCATTTAAGATACTACCAAAATGGAATGGTTGCTATGATAACGTTCTCATCCAAGTATGATTTACAAATAATTTAAATCACATCATTGGAAAGGAGAGTTTGCGGCGGTGCTTTTCACTTTATCACTTCATAACCTCGAGCAAATTCAGATTCATCATTGAGGAAAGTCACGGTTGATTTTTGTTAATCTCTACTTCGATCAAATGATTACTATATTATCTCTTGGGTATTTAGTTTCAGTGTCTCCCATTGAGATCAACCTTCGTTTCGTTAAATCTGGTTTTTAAATTATTGAATTTAAATAACAAAAACGAGGTGGCGACATCTATTCATAAACTTGTCAATTGCGTGTCACACGATCAAAATTTTAGTGATGCCAACCATTAAATTCTAAATAAGTGCGCAACCAAAAATAGGTACATATGGTCAATTTCGAATAAATCCTGTGTATATTTTCCAAAGACTTTCATCTAGAGAACATGCATTTGTTTTTCGAAATGGTCGTGTGGGAACAGTGTGACGCCATTGACGAAATTGTCACACAACTTGATGAGGTAAGAAACGAGATATAAGATTCATTTGCAAATGAAACTTTCAATGTTTCACAAATTAAGATATATTTCTAATATATTTTTGCAGAAATAGATGGAATACAAAAGCATTTTTCATTAATATTATAGAAAAATGAGAAATGGTAGTTCATAATAAAAAATGATTTTGTCAGAACTTGGGCTAATATTTTCTTGGTCTTTCAGTTCAATAATAAGTTGTTTGATAAGTTTCACTAACAACTTTATAGGAACAAATATAGGAACATATGGAATCCAGAAAAAATGACCACTTTGACTAGAAATTGCCACTTTGATATATCTGAAAAAAAATTCAACTCCTTCTGAATGGTTTAATCTAAGGAAATACACACGGAATATATTTGAAATTCTTCACTTACGCCATCTTCCGTGTGTTTCCTTGCAACCCTCACTTTCAAGTTTCACATGTTGAAAATAATAATATTTTCCTGAATGATAATAATAATGATTATGAATGATTTTCATCACCATTAGAATTTTTCATCCTTATTCATTGCCATTTCATGGATTTTGAAGCGAATTCTCATCTAGAGTCTTATATCGAATCAGGAAAACTCTCATATCGAGATGAAAACCAGACGTATCTCTGTATTTTTGGAAGCAGAAACCACGCATACCACACAGCAGTTTTGTCAAGTCACAATCCACGTGAAAAATGGGAATTATGTATTAATCAAAATTTCATCGAAACCAATTTTTGCAGCCATAACTTGGTCTGTGAATCGTTTCACTGATCCACAACCCATTTTATTTATTTTTGGTAGAAAGGGAAACATCAATTGATTTTATTGTTTGAAATGCATTTTTCGTTTTGGAATATTTTAATATAACTCGATTTTGCTTTTTACAACTTTTCCCTCAATTGAAGCTATGCTCTTTTTTCAATTGATCAAATTTATATGAATATACAAAGATTGGAGCAAGGAATATCTGTGAACGACGACGTGATATGATGTCATAGGCCCGTTAAGGGTGTACAAAAAGAAGGAGAAGCACCAGCGCTTTTGGGAGTGGCTTGTGAATCTGAATTGTGGTTCATTTTCGTGGATTCAATTCACAAAAAACAATTCAGATATCACCACCAGATCACCGTGCTGGAAAATCGCACGTTGAAAGCTCAGGCCCCGTTAATCAATTGCTCGCACAAGTTTCGACTTCTGAAGGTCGACGTTCGACAGCTGGTTAACGGAACGAACAATTTTAGAACAATTCACTGACAAAAAGATAGCAACTCACAATTAATTTTTTTAAAAATTGAAGTCAATGAATGTAATTTACTGAAAATGAAATAATTGTATTTCAAATGTACGAATTCTGTGACATGCATAAAGCAAAATTCGTTTTCAAGTTTTTTATTTGCCGATGTTCGATTCAGATCAAAAACTAGATCCGTTTGGATAATGGCTTTTCGAAGCATTACATCGACGGCTTTTTAACCCTTTCCAGCCCAGTGATGCCATATGGCATCATCAAATTTCTATCTATTCAAAAGCTCGTGGGTCATTTGTGGTCGCGGAATTTTTCAATAATACTTGTTCAAGTGCTTTATAGATGTTGCATACATACCCTCTCGAAATTTTATTAAGCGACTAACATCAAAATCAGTCGTTCATAGAAGCGTGTGCCATATTTTTTTTCTCGAATAATGCGTTTCAAGATATTTCTCGCAAATAATTGGGTTTTGTGTATATTCTACTGGAAGAGAGCTATTGGAAAGTGAGTACGAAGAGCATTATTTCACGATTCAGCTGCTGAATGGTGAAATTTTTTTCAAAACTTCATTGAAAATTGTTTTGAGAATATAATGATGCCAATTGGCGTCATCGGGCATAATCGATGCAACAATGAAAAATTACGAAAACTATATTTTGCCATTCGTTCATCGGGCAACAAGTTTCGAAAAAAATTGGTACCAACTCATATTTTTTGTGCCGCTCATTACGAATCCGGTGTCAAAACGCGTGGCTCTCCCTTCGTTCCGAAGTTATGACAGTCTAAGATTCTGAAAAAGGGTATATTCCGCCTCCACATTTTTATTCCTTAGGTGCCCGGTAAACACCATTTCACCTTCTTTTATAATATAATATATCTTTTTACCGTTTGTTAATATAAAACTCGAAAAATAATTCCCGATATGATTTTGAGGTTATATAGTGATGCGACCTAACCTTACCTCAAAAACGCACACATCGACCAAAAAAAAAAATGAAAAATATAAACCACTGATTGCATTCATCCGATTTCCTTACAGATGAATCAAAAACTGAACTTGTTTTTCAGTTTCATTCCTGTAACAATTCCAACTCACGTGCATGTACGTACATATGGCATCATCAGGATTTCACCTCAAAAAAAATATTTTCAATTTTTTCTGCATAATCTTGATTTAGAAGCATAAATTGATGGAAAAAATGAAGAAAATATTTTTTCCTTCCAAAAATAATAAATTGGGCTGGAAAGGGTTAAGAAATATTAAATAACGTAGTGTCATCAAAATGAGTCTGGCTTGATCTAGGGGGCGACCACTATTATTATTTGCCATGGCGCTAGACACGAAGATACTGATATCGTTTTCTTTGTTCGTCAGGTGTGTACAGAGGGCCGCTTAATTCTAGAATTTACTTTCGACGACATGATGAGGATAAAATCGTGGCATTTCGCCGTCAGGACGCATCGCGAGTTGATTCCTAGGACGGTGGTGGGGATGCATTCCGCACAAGATCCCAGCATGCTAGATCAATTATCGAAGAATATCACGAGGCAGGGTATCACCAACTCGACACTCAACTACTTAAGGGTGAGTATTCACATAATATGTGAAATATACAAACTCTTACTTGGGGATAAGCGAGATAAAAATCAAAAATTGCACCCCATCAAATGTTACTTCAGCAATTTTTTGAATCGCGCCAAATAATTCATTTTCTTTATCATCTAATGACTCAACTCCTTTAACAAAGACTGAGTTTCGAGATCTCTTTCTCCTAACTAGAGGAATATGAAAGTTCTTTTAATCTGGTTGGGTATTTATTGTTGGTGTTTAGAATCATAAGACATTTTGTCTGATAGTTATATGGGCGGCCGTCCAGTTCTGATTTTAAATATGATTATCAGTGTTTGGTATGAGAAATATTCTTTTACTGCTACTTTACTAATGAATAAGCATAGTAACGAATGAGTTGATTATAAAGGTCCTCAATTTATTGTTCTTAGCCCGTAATTCCTAGCCTTTATATATACACTGCTTTTCTTTCATGCCCCCCTTCTATTTTTTTTGAGCGGGTTGACCCAAACAATTGAAACTTGTGCTAATGAAATTGATGCTAAAATACGATGATTTGGAGTGAAATTGACCGATGAAGATTCAAACATGGCGACTGGGTGTCAGCTGGTGAAAAAAAAATTAAATGGAAAGGGTGTCTTGTCATACATCATTTTGAAGCTCCTGGCGAATACTTTACAACCCTAGAAAATGAAGTCAATATCTTCACCTACTACAAAATGGCGGAACATTTAATAATTGCCTGAAGACATCGCCGTTTAACTTTATACGTTCGGAAGATGCTCGAAATGGTTGCCTTAAACGTCTTGAGATAAAAACAGACTCTCCGATATTTCACGTAGAACATTTTCGAACACAGCAACGTCGATATTTCTACAGACATTTATCATTCACTGCCGTATATTCAATATTGAAGCAGGTTAATTTTCATACACATTTTTCTTCAAATAGTCGCATAAAAAAGTCTCAAATCTGGCAAGCGGGCTGGCCATTCCGTAGTACCTCGATGGCCAATCCAACGACCATAGAAATTATTATCCAAATAGTTTCTTACTCATCTGGAGTATTGTGGTGGTGCTCCATCTTGTTGCAATAATAATATCCATATCGAATTCATTAGTATTCACTTCGATGATTTCGGTGATTAGAGGTAGTTTCCAGTATACTCAAATACAGTTCTCATGTTAAATTTTGTTCAAGCGACCATTTTGGAGATAGTTCATGTGGTACCTATCCTCTTCTAAAATCGAAAACTAAACGAGAATATTTGAACTGAACAATAATGTTTGTTGTCGTACTGACATTTTGTCTTTTTTTATGGACAAAAAACAAACCTATCAAAACCTCATCGGGTTTTTGGGATTGCCAAATGGCAGAGAAAAACGAATATTTCTTGAAATATCGATATCAATGTGTTTGTATTCAGGTAATTTTGTAGAATGCGGAGATATTGATTTCATTTTCTAGGGTTGTAAAGTATTCGTCAGGAGCAACAAAATGATATATCACAAACCCTTCTTTCCATTTAATT
The DNA here is from genome assembly GCA_032362365.1 of Zygogramma bicolorata. Lineage (NCBI taxonomy): Eukaryota > Metazoa > Arthropoda > Insecta > Coleoptera > Chrysomelidae > Zygogramma > Zygogramma bicolorata. The sequence goes on along the minus strand of JAVJAQ010000900.1, from coordinate 29,594 downwards.
TTTTTTCATCTGTCAATTTTACTTCAAAATGTAGTATTCATGCATCGATTTCATTATCCTTAGTTTCAATATTTTGAGTTAACTTTTTCAAAAAATAAAAGGGAGGGGGGGAGTATAGTACCAACTTTTCTTCTGAAGGTGCTAACGTTGCTACAGTGATAAATTGTTTGCTGATATTCAAAATTTTCTTTTACTTTTTTAGTTATGTGTGATATTAGAACCGATGCAGGAGCTGATGTCGCGTCATAAGGCGTACGCTCTGAGCCCGAGGGACTGCCTGAAAACGACGTTGTTCCAGAAGTGGCAGAGGATGGTGGCGCCGCCGGGTAAGAGAGGTACCAATTTTATTGCACTATAGGATTATTCATTTTTGCTCTACCACAGACATGCTACTGCCGAAGAGATGAAGTGCAAACTACCCGTCTTTTTATCTTTATTTTCAAATATTTCAAATACTGCAGCCAGGATTCGAACCCTGGCCTTCAGCATATCTGCCTATCAAGCGGAAGGCCAGGGTTCGAATCCTCGCCGGGCCACCGTGCTGGGTAATCGCACGTTAAGAGGTAATAATAATAATAACATTTATTCCCAATAAACTACAGTTTATATATAGGGAATATTTATATAATAAATTTATCAAAAATCTCAATCAGAATTGTTTATTACTCGAAAATAAAAAAAATAAAATAATTTTTCAAAAAAGATTCTTCTAACAAATAACGCTTCATAGCAAATTTGAATTTGGTCATTTGAGAAAAACATTTTATTCCAGTGGGTAATCCATTATATGTGATAACACCTTTATAGAAAATAGATTTTCTGGAAAATTCCGTCTTGAGATTTTTTGTTAACGAATTATTGAACTGCCTCGTTTTGTGGTTATGTACACTGTTAGATTAAAAAAATTTCATAATAGAATGTTTTTTATTAGTCACAATAGAATGCAAAATAGTACATATTTTCAGTTTATGAATAGAATTGATGTCGAGGAGACAATTTGGTTTATGAATATTCCTTGTTGGTTTCGAATAAGGTAAATGAAAAATGCATATAATTGCTTTATTCTGTAAAGACTTCAGTGGTTTCAGAATGATATTCGACGCAGTACCCCATATGCTGATTAAATATTGTAATTTCGAATAAATCAGTGAAAAATGAATAAATTTTAGATATTTCAAAGGTATATAGCTCCTTATCTTGTACAAAATTCCAATCAATATGAATATCCCACGAAATATTTTCATCAATATTCAGACCTAAAAATTTTATATTACTTGACCTGTTAATTTTTTGTTGTCCTTGCAATAAAAATTTGGATTGTGATAAAATTGGTTTTTCATCAATGAACAAGATGATTCTTCGAAATTTAAAGTAAGTTTATGAACATTGATATAAATATTTGTTTCAAATCATTTTTCATTTGACATTGGATCACTTGCAAATCTTTATTGAAATATATTCAAGTTGTATCATCAGTAAATAATACCAACTTTCCAGTGATGTTCAATTCTGAAATTGAATCAATACATATTAGAAACAGTAGAGGTCCTAGTATGGATCCTTGTGGGACTCCACAAACAATGTTTTCCAATGAACTCTCACAGTTTTTCAAAGATACAAATTGTTTTCTATCATTTAAATAATTGTGTAACCATAAAAATGTTTTACCTCTGATACTTATATCAAATAACTTAGTCAACAAGATTATATGATCAACAGTGTCGAAGGCTTTACAGAGATCTAGCGATAGAAGTCCACATTTATTTTTTTCATCTAATTCCAATTGGATTTTGAAAATACACCTAGTTTCAGTTTTATTCAAATCAGATATCGAATCTACTGAAATTAATTAATCAAGTGACACACGTTATAATTATGTAAAATATCACCAATTTGGGAAATGATTACTCCTGTACAATAACTTTCTTGATACCAGCGCTTATTTGTGATAGTATTGATTATGTCATAATCACATGAGAATACATATTAAAATATCATTATTCTGTCTTCGAATACTTGGAAAAATAGATAATATTTGGTTATTACAGCCACGGTTGTATTAGTGATCCATTGCTCGCACAAGTTTCGACTTCTGAGGGTTGACGTTCGTCAGCTGGTTAACGGAACGAACAATTTTAGAACATTTTTTTTAGGATCGTTATAATATAGCTTGTGCGGTTTCCGACGAAAACTTTCATCTAAATACAATATTCCCTCAAACCTCTCTCTGCACTACAAAAGCAACGCTCGCCTCGAACACTGCTCCATTTGTTAAAACTGTACATTGTCCAAATGCCGAGATTACGATCAACAAAAAAAGACTGAATTCTGCGTTTTGTACAGGCTGAAGCTAGGAAAATATAATTACTATTACGTTTTCCCTGTGTTGGGTAATAAATTATACTCGGTATAACGAAAATAAAGAATTGATTGTTCAATAATTGTTCGTTGGATCATCGAGGCCTTACCTTTTAACGTGCGATTATCCAGCACGGAGGCCCGGCGGGAAATCAAACCCCGGTCTTTCGCTTGAAAGGCGAATGTGCTAACCTCTACATTACCGAAAACCGCTGATTCACTGATCACAAAGTTAAAACTAGGAAATACTATAATACACGAATACAAACTGGAATACTCGAATACGAATTACGACTCCGAAATTAGCCACGAGTTGTCGTTTTTTTTTTCTCTTTCCGAACGCTTCCAAATCCTGACTGACTGACATGTTTGGGATTTAAAATCATTCAGGATACTCTTAGAAAATAGGAGAACTATTATTTTTAGGGTGCCACAGTTAATTGATTTTCCCCCTCAATTTCCCATTAATGATAAATCACCCCCTAGTGATTCAGAATTCGACCAAAGTTGAACACTTCGAGCCATGTATTATGAAATTATGGCATATCTTTTTTAAAAACTACTAGCTTTCAATTTGCAACGATGACGATAATTATTAAAGTTTCAAAAATACACCTAGTTTCAGTTTTATTCAAATCAGAAATTCAAATCTACCGAAATTAATTAATCAAGTGACACACGTTATAATTATGTAAAATATCACCAATTTGGGAAATGATTACTCCTGTACAATAACTTTCCTAATACCACGCTTGTATTAGTATTCATACACCTATTCTTGAACATTATAACATCTTTGAAAAACTGCAACAACAATTTCCCAGTTTTGCGACTCATATCTGTATTTATGCTTTTTTTTTCAAAGATATTTGATATCTTGTATATTTCCGCCTAATTAAACCTATCATTGACTCCTTGACATACGGCTAAATAAAAATATCCAGCATGTGTATGGCAAAAATGAAAAAAATTCTGAACCAACCAGACTTCTGCACGATAATATAATCTGCTCTTTTTTAATGAATTCGTTGATATAATTTTGTGTTCGTTTAGAATCGCAAAGGCCGCCAAACAAAAGGCGGAAACGGAAAGGATCGAATTCCGGAGGAGCTGCCAATAACGCGACGCCTGCTCCAAACAAAAAAAGATCTCCGGGGCCTAATTTTTCTCTAGCATCTCAGGTAAGAATGGACCTGCACTATGGAAAATCATAGTGTTCAGTTTTTGAATCTGAATCTTTTAGCTAGCCTTTTATTTTTTATTTCTAATCGGGACGATTTTGAAATTCCTGAGAATCAGAAAGTTTATGATTTGCCTTCGTTAATTGAGGCCCCCATTCCTTTGGCGATCAACTTTAACTACATAGGTTAGAGACCATGCTTCTGATAGGTCGTGGTTTCTTTAAATGAACTCAATTTTTAGAGCTCAGTCGTACTTTGTGAATTTTTTGATGATATGATGTAAAGATTCTCCAATAGCTGTTTTCTCGTATCTGTATACTTTTCATATGTCATGATTTTCTTGATCTAGCACCGGAAGATTCTAAATAATTCATTTTTAATTCCACAAAGGTTTTTGTTTTCGATTTGTGTTTGGCGACACTCATGGTGAGCTCTTTGCAATTTTGGATCATCAGACAGTCAATAACATTTTGGGATCATGATTATTTTTGTGAAAATAAAACAGTTTTGGAGGAAGTGATTAATGGGTTTCATTTCATTTATCATTTATCCATATGCCCACTGCTGATTTGGAGTGATAGTTTTCTTTGGGAGAAACGAGCTTTGCTAGTTGGTTGATGTTACTTCTTGTATTAATTTTGATTTGAGTTGGAGAAGAAAGATTCTAGGAATGTTTGGACCTTTTCCTGAATGAAACCTTATACGGCGCCCAACATGGGGCATCACAGTTATTAGTATTTTTTGTAGTTCACCAGTCATCTCCAGATGATTATTCATGTTTTTGACCAAAACTTCTTGAACAAGTCTGTGATTTCGTAGTGAGATGCTGGAAAGCAGCCTGCAAGTTTCCATATATAAAAATCTAATATACAATTTCTAATCAATATACCTCCTCCTGCAGTACATCTGTTTGAAATCTCAACTTCGATATTTTCCTAGTGTCAAATCAATTTATAGTTCAGAAAAATGATTGTTTATGGATAGTATGAAGTGTCAAGCAACTTGTTTCAAAAATCGAATACAAAGGAGGAAAATTATATATAGCTAAGAACATTCTATAGCACTCAATTGGTTATACTAATTACATACAACTTTATCACAGTAACTTTTTGCCTACCCTTCATTACTTTAAATAGCATTTAGCTTCAAGAGGTTCCTCGACAGCCAAATGTTGACAGCGCGACGAATGTCCTCGTTGGCAGCTATATTTTTGGTAGATGAATGTTATTAATAGTTTTTCTTTACAGGACGTGATGGTGGTGGGTGAACCGTCCCTGATGGGCGGAGAATTCGGAGACGAAGATGAGCGTCTGATAACGAGGCTGGAGAACACCCAGTACGACGCGGCCAACAGCTTGGACCACGATAACCACGGCTTCCATGCTGACTCGCCGATGCCGGGTTCGAACTCTTGGGGAGCGGGAGTGGGGGCGGACAGAGGGGGACCGGGAGGGGTGGTCGGCCCCTCGCAAGGCAACGCCCCTCCTAACCAGGACTCTGACAAAAAATCCCCGGCAGTGAGCCAGTGATAATAGTTGTTCGTACTACACCATAAACTCTATAGAATCTCCGAGTCAGTATTTTTTATTGAAACTTCAGGCGTTTCGGGTCGCTGTGTGGTGGTGAGAGAATGTTCTCGAATCGTTGACGATTCCGCCCCCCTCCCCGAGCGTTGTTCTGGAAATGAAATCGCTCGAAAAAACGGTTTGATGTTTGGTGCAGTGGCAGGCTTTGGGCGTCGAGTTGCATTTGTCAAAATTAAAGTCCGTGTCAGTCTCGATTCACAAGTGGGATTCGCTTATGTTCTTTGTGTACGAAAATATACAGATAAACTCATGCTCATTATTATCATCACTTGCTTGGAGTGTTTTGGTCTTGATGTGGTCAAAATTTATAAGTTGTGAAATGGAGATCATTAGAAATCGAAAATATTTGTAAATTCTTCTGTACGAAGGACAACACTGTCCTGTACAACTAGCCCAGCTCCACGTGTCGATGATTTTACCCTAACATTTTTTTCCAAATGCACCATCGATTCGTATCGAATTGATTTTGAAATTATAGATTTTTTTTTGCCAAATGCACAATACGCGATCTAGTTCTATCGTATATTGAAAAAATAAGACCATAAACGTCCTGCATTCGTAAAGAATTATTTAGCATGGTCCAAGTATCTATAGTGGTTACATAAATAATATCACCAGCAAGTAAAAAATTCTAATTTTTTAATTCATTGACAAATGTAACGAGTTAGCAGTAATCATTGTCTCGGGTTTGATATAAGAGAATGTCTGATATTCAGCAAGAAGTTTGATTTGAAAGCAAGAAATGAAAACCTATATATACTTACCGATACGACTTTATCGTAATAAACCGTAATCAATATTTTACATTGCATTTGAAAAATTTACATTATTTTTTATATTAGAAATGATAATTTCTGACGTGAAAAATGAAGTATCGAAATGAAAGAGGGCAGTATCAAAGAGTAAACTCTGCTCTTTGGCCAAATCAATACTTTCTGAATATTGAAATAGCTCTAATGCGACCCCTAGATGCTCGATTGCATAATATTGATTATCGCGCAAATATTGGGTTTTTGGATTCAATTAAGCAGCATTGAAGAATTTGTGAGGGTAATATCACACAGTAATTTTTTATCATGCAGACATTTCAATTATTTATTCAATCTGTTATCAACAAGTTTAGGTGTAAAATCAGTGGGATGTCCCTGAAAATTTTGAATCTGGAGGATCAAAAATTACTGTGCAGTATAAAATATTATTATCAAGAAACGAAGAGCCTTCTTGGCCAATTTTCCAAACTCTTGTCTTTATCATAATAATTGTTTTGTAATATTTTTCCTATATGTATATAAATCTTTCCATACTTGCAATATGAACTGTGTGTGTTGATTGGTATATTGAGTATGCTACCCAAATATCAAATAAATGAAGAATTTCAATTCTCATTTCACCTGTTGTCACAACATCCAAATCAATACCAATGTGTATTGCAGAAAAATATTGAATCATTTCTAATAGGAATCGTTTAAGTAGGAACATTGTATTGTGCAGTAGTATTTTTTTTCAAAACACATTGAGCATCATACTAGATGAATATTGAATGAAGATTGTACCACTATATTTGTGCAGGGATATTTCGCAATTTTCGAGAGAATACCGATGTCAAACCAGTTAATATTGCAGAACTGTTTTGCACAATATTGTATTGGGCAATACTCTTTTGCACAACACCGTATCGCGTAATATTATTAAATATCTAGGGGTCGGTAAAGTAGGTCGATATATCATAATTGACACTTCTATTCAGATCTGTCAAATTGACAGTGCAAATATAACTGAAAATGTTATTCCAGCTCTATTCACAGAATTTCCACAATACATGAGAGTCTTAGTTGAGTAATCAGTACATTATCGCTGACTCCCAACCTGAAGCGTAAGTCCTACCCAGAGTGTCAATAATGAAATGACGCCACGAAGCCTGTCAACATTTCGGTTAATCGTAGTCGTGGTTCTCGAAAAAGATTCGCGTCACACAACCGTGCTCATACCGAATGTTATTGTAATCTTATGTGAACATTTTTGCTGTGTATATAAATCTGTCTGTCTTCGGGTTTTTTATTCGATCTGTAAAATAATGTATTGTATTGTAGCATTTACGTTTTTCGAATGTCGGTTTTGCCGCCGAAACGCCTGAAGCGCGCGACGATAGCCAGTGACATTTGATTGTTTTTCATTGTTTAATTTTATATGAAAACGAGTAAAACAAGTGCAAGATTTTTCCAGAGTGAGATGATGGAGCAGTGTGCGTTGAGAGTAATGATGAAAAAAAAAATGTGGCGAGTCTTGGTTGTGCTGACAATGCTAAAAGGGACCACACGCACGCAAGCAGAGACTAGAAGATGTTTTAGCGTTGACGCCGCAAACAGGGGTCGTTTTTGAGACCAGGTCGAGGGATGTCGAGGGGGTGATACTTGCGAAAGAATGGGCTTTTTAGTCTTCAGGGTGGCGAACGAGTCGTTTGGTGCTTTTTTGCAAGGGGTCGAAGTGGTATCAGTTCGAAAAACACTTGATTTTCAATTTGCATTTGAGTACATCTTGTAAATGGAGTACTTGATGATGAATTCAAACTAGTTGTATACAGTAATTTTTTTGCATTCATGTACGAACTATTTTTTTTGAACAGCGAAAGTCGACTTATTTTCCGAATCCTTGCAGAAAACTATCACTTGATAATTTCAAAATGGACGACAGCTTTAAAGACGACACTTTCACTATTTCCGACGAAGTGGTTCTGCCAAATAATTGCTAACAATTTCAAATACTAAAAAAAGTGAAATCTGATATTTCTGCTATCTGGTATTTATAATTAAGGATTTTTTCGAACATCAAACTTGGAGCACTTATTCAACACTGATGTAAATGGTTATTGAAACAAAAACAACATTACGCTATTTTCTTAAAGAGGATTTTCTCGCAACAGTCCATTAGGAAATATCTTTGAAATTTGAAAAATCTACATAATTAAATTAAAAATTTTGTTGACTTCCACAAATCGGTGCTTAATAATCCTTGCGGACAGATATGAAAGTTCTCAATGAGAATCGTAAATTATTCGGGCAACAACAGGGAGATTTCTTGAAATGAATTTTTTCTACGTTCGTGCCAAAACCAAAACTTCTTGAACTATATTCAGTGGAAAACTGGTTCTTTTTTCATTAGTGCAGCAAAAATTTCATTACACTTATCTGTCATTCTACTACAGTCACAGCCCTACTTTGACATTGAAGGAAATGCAAGAAGCAGGAAAGTTATTTATGAAATTAAAAAATTGTGAAATTCTCTCATTCTCTGGAAGGCATTTCATCAACAACACTAAAAAATTAAAATATTTCCGCAATTTCTGGAGCGCTGTTATTTTGTCACCAAATTGCCCTTTTTTTCAGGAAAATTCAAAGTCGTCTTGTCATGTTGACAACTGTGTCGAATTGGCAGGCAAAGTTCATTGATTCTAATGCGTGAACCATTTTGGAGTTTCTGAGTCCAAAAAAACATTAAATTTGTGATGTCCAAATGCATTATCAAAAATATCCAGCAAAGTATATTGAAATAACACCTAGGAACTGAAGAAAAAATGTTAGAATTGATTTGGCAGGACCACTTTCAATACGAAATGGTGATAAATGTCCTAAAAGCCTATATTGCTATTTAAAATATTGGTTATGACATAAACTTGGAATATATATTGTATGCAACTCATGCGAAAAGTGTTTATTGCTTACATTCAACAATTTCAGGTCGTGTGCAATAAGCACCTTACACTTGTTGCGTAAATACCTGGGAAACTGTGGGAATCATTGCGATTATTGATTTATATTTTTGTTTCAAAATTCCAACTTCGCATTCATAGAGTTGTAGTGACAAAAGGCACTTTTCACAGATACCAGTGAATGGCTCGCCAACTAAATTCATGAACAATTTTCCCACTTCTTGCATCTCCCTCAATTTCAATGTACATCTGTCTCTGTAATAGAATGACAGATGAAAATTTTGATGCACTAATTGATACAATGAAGAACCATTTCCCACCGAACATAGTTCAATAAAGTCATAGATTTAGAAAAAATATTTTGCTCGAATAGCAGTGGCCAAGAGAAGGAAATTCCAAAGAGAACAACAATTAATCAGTTGAAACCTGTCTCAAACTTATTGAATGCATTGAAAGTTTTATTCAACAATGGATCAAATTAAGGAAAACCATGAGAAGTGAAGAGTTTTAGATCTGTTTGTTCATCAAAAAATCCTAAATACATCATTAAGGCCTCCGGTTTTGTGCAATAATTCTTTACAATTTTCAATGAGATCTCGACGTCATTCTACGAGTTATCCACAAAAGAAAGTTCTCTAATTTGATATGGTGTCCTGGTACAAATTAATAATATATACTAATTATAAGTTTTTCATACTTTGTGAACTTTTCAAACTGAAAATGAATGAACAATGGACAGTGAAGGTTCCTTATGAGGAAACCAAAAAATATCTTGGAAGTATAGAGAAATAATATGAAAGAACCGTAGACCTTATAAATGAGAGTACATTGAAATGAGAAATATGATTCTTGGATTCTTTTTCGAGAAATCAGGTCATCAATACGATTATTTCCATGCGCACCATAATATAGGAAGTGTCTAGGCTTACGCTATCCGAAAAAAGTACCAGTCACAAATTCGAAAAGCCAAAGCTGAACAAACCGAATGGGAACACAGCAATAAAACGCTATTGGTATATTAGACATATTGCCCTCTCTCTTAGGGCCAGTCCAAGTCTTTTGTATGGTCTACGAAAACATAATTCATTATTCTTTCAGAACTTCTAAATAAAAGAAGAAACAATGTGAAAAATCTGTGTAAAGTTCACTGAAACCACAGAATGGAGAATAAAGCCAAAAAAACATTCTCAAAATTATTTTTCGATATATTTCTTGAAATTATTGTAGGCAATAAAGTTTCCACAGCTTCCACCCCAAAAAAATAGATTGTAACATGTGATTATTCGATTTAGTGATACAATTTGTCGAAAAAATACTTTGATAAATTATTACAAATTGAATATTAATTTTTCCAGGAGGACAAAAATAGCACATATGAGCTTTTGCAAAATCGTCACGCCAACAAGACCCCATAACTAAAAAGCCCAAGTCTTTCTCGACAAATCCCCTATACCTGGACTACTTTGCACCCGAAACAGTGCAATTTTTTAAATTATAATGGTTTCTCTCTTGGAACCGTCACCACATGTACCTCTACTGAGTGAATGTTTCTGGTTTTCGAATGGCAGCTCATTTGTACAGTAGTTTAAAACATCACACTGTATGTTGTTGTTTGTGTTTCTGAATAACACATTTACACACACACAGAAATTGTCCAGGTATATTGTGTAAGTTTAGAACTAATTAAATTAAATATGGTGAAACTCTGTTGTCTTTTTGTTCTTCATCGAATTTGCTGCAAATAGTGCAAATGCTTAGATATTGGTATATGTAATATAATATTTTATATTTATTGGCTGGTTTTGTACTTCATTATTTGCTCACCTAGATTTTTTTTGTTTGCAGTAAGTAGGATACATCTGGGGCCTGTTTCATAAAAGTACAAGTCTTGTAGCTACAAGAGAAACACAAAGAAACACGTTGCTGAATAATTGATTTTTACTCGTTTTTTACCTGTAACCACATTGTCTTTCTCTTGTAGTTACAAGACTTGTACTTTTATGAAACAGGCCCCTAGTATCATCTCTAGAAAGTGACGAGTTCTCAGAAGCCATGGTAAACAAAGTTGAATGATAAGGGATTTTTCATTATTTATACCAGTAATATTCGTAACTAACGTTGCTGTAATTCCATTATATAGAAACATCAAAAAAACGAATGCTATAAACTGGATAATGAATATGCCATATATTTATTATAATGTTGACAGTCCTTTTTGTCCTAGCGTCAACATCATTCACTCATCCAACTTTTTCCCCTTTGATAACCAATCAGGCATTGTCTCAAAAATTTTAATGAACCTGAAAAAGCTTGATGTTTCTTTAATCGAATTCACTTCATAAAATATTATGAATTTTGAAAATTCATGAAAATTGATGAGTATTCGGGGATAAATACTTAAGAGGTAATTATTTATCGGATAAACATATTTTCTACGTGAAATATTTTAAGCAAAAAAAAAGATCAAGTGAATTCTCTTTCCGATTTGAAATGAAAAGGAAAAATTAAAATGTCATCCTGGTTGAATAGTCAAACTAACATTAAAATCGTCGTTCATGTATATTTGTGAAAAACTAATTCAATTTCATCAGAAGATTCCATCCAATTAAAAATGAAAACGTCCAATGCTCCTTGTCTAAAATTCTCAGGTATACATATGGATGAAAATAGTCTTTAAAAATAGAGAATATATATCTCCAATGATACGTGTACTTTTTGAATTGGGAAAATTTACTAACTCAAAAATATCTGAGAGTCATTTGTTTCTTTCGGATATATTTCATCCAAACTCAAGTATTTAATTTCAGTTTGGGGAGTCGCACAAATTCATTACTGTCTACTGGCATTCGTACAAAAAATCCCTCAATAATTTTTCGGGGTAAACTTAAGAGTGATAAAAAAAATGTTCACGGAAACTTCATGAAAAAAGTAATTGATATTCTTCTTTGTATAATAGAATACACAAAACCACTATTAGATATCCACAATGAGATATTATTATGGAATATATATGTTAATGATGATTAGGAGAAAACAGATGCTAATTGTAAATCTTTTTCAAGATGATCGAATATACTTCATTGAAACAAAATAAAATATAAGTTAATATAAAATACAAATTCAGTGAATACACGCAGACTGGAGCTGAAGGGTATCTGTAAACGATGACATGATTATTATGTCAATGGTGCATTTGGGTGTGCAAAAAACTAGAAGTATCTGCGCTTCTGGAAACGGCTTGTAAATCTGTATCACTTCACTTTTTTACAAACATATCGAATTCACAATTCTGTTCAACTCGTGATACCTTACACCATGTACCTTCATAAATTTGGTTGAGAACAAACTAAACCATTTGAAATTCACATTCAAGATTCATAATCGTTTGCACCAAAAGATTATCAATGATGCAATTCAAATGAAACATAGGACGACAGTCAATTTTTCACATAGAAATCATTTCATATGAATCACATAATGAATCAAAGAAATATGGAAAAACTCCCTCAAATGTCACCTGAAAAATAATTCATTGAGAAAAGATTCAATTTCCTCAGCAGTGACTTTTGTGGTACTCAATATGCAATACCTGCCTATCTAGGGAGTTCCACAAGAGTTGAACAATGACACAAGGTAAGTAGGAATGGGAATCAGAATAGCATTCAGGAACTCCATTTATAAACAGTATCTACAAATACTCCAGTCTATGACGGTAAAAAAGTGTAAACTGTGTATTTATCCCATACAGCACCGATTCATATGGAAATTTGGAAATAGGTTCTACTTACCCTCTATTTCAAAATCTACCCTGTGCCGAGAGTTGCTTTTTTGGGGGGGGGGGTTAAAACCACCCCTATTCGAAAAAAAATCAAAATTTTAGATTGGAGCATGTAATAAACTGAAATCATTTATATTAGTGAAATCCATCAATTGATAATTTTAAATATAATTTATGGTTCAGTAATCAGTGTCAGCCCTTGACACCCCCCTTGTGACAGAATATCAGCAGAAAATAATAATTAACATGTTATTTGGCAGTTATTCAACTTATTCAGTATCTATTTGCATTTAATTTGAGATTTAGCTTATATCTACCATCTACTTCAAAGTTGAGGTTGTGCCTGGGGTTGATTTTTATTTATCAGAGGTGAAAACTACTCCTATTTAAAAAAAATTACAAAATACTAGTTTTGAGCGTGCAGTCATCTGTAAATACGTTGAATTAACCTTGATAGACAATTTCTGATCTATTGAACAGTTTCGACCCCTAAAAACCACCCTTATGATAGTTTTCATTAAAAAATTATATCGAAATTGTAATTGGGAAACCCAACTATATGAAAATTCAGATTGAGACTCTACTTTAAAGTTACCTCTGTACTAGGGGTTGCTTTTGATTTTTTATGAGTGGAAACTACACCATTAAAAAAAGGTTAAGACTAGATTTGGATGTGTGATCGATTGAAATCATATAGTTCCACTAGGCCTAAAATATAGTTACTATGTGTATTCTTCAATATACTAATGTACATACTCTAATATCTAAAAAAAATGTTTTTGGTTTTTTTCCCCATAACTCGCTTAGTCTTTGAGCAATCAAATCAACCAAAAAAGTATTCTGTAGCTTTTTTCAAGAGCTATAAGCTCATTCACATGATTTTTGGTTTCAGATTATATTTTAGAAAAGGTTCATGCTGAAAGGGCTCAAAAAAGGTACTTTGCGCGAACCCTCACAATATTTAATTGGCCATATCTTACTCTATTTTCATACTGCAAAAAAAATGAAACACTAAAATTTTCAGCGAAGCCTTCAATTCTGCACTCTAGAAAATTTTGCATGTGATCAATACTTTTCGAGTTATTTTGAAGAAATTGTGATTTTTCACTCAATTACGTATATGATTTTTTCTCTTCAAACTAATTTTTTCCGAAACTACGTACTTAAAATTGATGAAAAACACAGAACTCATAATTAGATAATAAATGATGTGAATTATGGAGTAACAACGATATTTTTCAAAGGGGGGGGGGGAAGAGAGGATGAGTTATTCACAATTTTTTTTCAACGAAAAAATAGGATTCAACATTATTTCCTTCAGACCTCGGTCAGTTTTGATGCTAGAAACTTTTATAAATAACAAAAATGAAGGATTGTTGAAGTACTTCAAAAAAGGTTTTTCCCGAAAAATGCATTGGTTTTTGGTTATTGTACGTAGAACTTTCCATTTTGGCGTTTGAAAATAACGATCAACTTTCAACAAGCAATTATTCAGTTTGTAGTGGGTTTGCATACATCACAAATAAACGATCGCCTTCTGTTTTTTCAAAAGTTATGATTTTGCTCCCCATAGGTTTTTCGATCAGATGCATATTTTTCCAGTTATTCGCGAAAAAGAATCTGAAAACGTGTTTTTTTTGCCTGAAAATCGACAATTTCACTCGCGAATAAGTCGAAAAGAATTGTTTTTCAGAAAAAACTTCATTGAACAGAAAGTGCTTAGAATTAGTTAATCTATTGATTTCCGCACTTATTTCCAATAAAAAATTTTTCACCCCCAAGGAGGGGTGGATCCACCCCAGAGAGAAAGCAACCCTCGGCCCAGAGTGGATTTTGAAAAAGAGTGTATGTAGATCCTGAATCCAAATTTTCATGCGAATCGGTGCTGTATGGGATAAATACACGGGAAAATGGTCATAGACTGGACTAAAAGGAGAAGTGTTCAGAAGGAAAGGACGTCAAAAGTAAAAACGAAGAATTCTTACAAAATAATTATTCACTTAAAATAATTGAAATACGATCTCAACACAATTGGCATGGATAAAATTAATGTTTCCTTCCCTTCAAATCCTCGACAGTTTGGCCTGTATATTCCTTAACCTGTTGACCAAATGGTCGGTGTTGGGTTTGCTATATAGATTCGAAAGTAACGCTACCACCGTATCCTGACACAAAGAGGCAAGTTTTCTCCTGAAATTCAAATCGATTTTAATCTTGATTACGGGAAATAATGTATATTAGACACTTATTATACTATTTAAAATGCAAAGGAAGTTGGTAATCGCAAGCAGATGCAGTTTTATTATATCTTAGGTTTGAAGAAAATTATTGGTCTTGAGAGACAGGATTATAGTTTGTTTCTAGAGGAATTCAAAGATATATTATTTTGAAATTCTGATTCTGGTAAAGTTATGTTGTGTGCTTCGAAAATATGTTCTCTGAGTACTATCGGAAAGGCATTATTTTCTGGTGAATTATTTCCTACGTTGTTTTTTGGGTTGTGAACCTACCACAATCTCAACAGAATAGGAATTAATATTGGAATTTATACAAGTGTAGGAGCGCAGGTTTGTAATCTACCCCGAAGAGTTGCTGCTTTTTTCTGAATGGAACAAGTCCTATGGTGGTATTGGTTCGGACTTCTATTGTCTATATTATTAACTCAATTGAAACCTGTTGCTAATAAAAGAAAAAGGGGAAAAAACTTATAAAAAATACAAATCGAATTAGGTAATCAAATCAAGATGAAATGAAATGGATTTTTGGTCAAAAAAAAATAAAGTAGAGAGTCAAAAAATTCAAATAAAGACATATCTGAAGTAATATGAAGAAATGTTGAAACCAATTTGAGTGCACTCACGACGTTTCGGTCGCTGGTAACAGCAATCGTCTTCGGTTAAAACTGAAACATTTCGAGGTAAGATCGGTTATAAAGAACCGGTTTCCCTATGGTGGGGGAAGGGGGGCGGTGCTAACTATGAGGCGCACGGATGCTACTAAAAGGGCGCGCTAATCGGTTTTCAGAGGGAAATGGTTATCTCTCACCAAGCCTGAGTTGGTCCATCAATTTGTTAAGTGGTTTCCACACACTCCGGATTATGCCAGGGGGGACTGAATGCATCGTTGTTGAGAATGTAGGCGGCTTCCTTGAATTTTCTCTAAAACCAGTGCTCCCCCCTGTGTATGACCTGGAAATCCTTTCACGTTCTTTCCATCCTCTACTCAAAGGGCTTTCAGAGAGGGTTGGAGGAAAATAGAACGTCAAAGTCTGTTAACGATCGAAAACACAATACGCAGCTAGCTCACAAAAACTCGACCACCAAATAAAAACAGCTATAAACACACTTGACATAGTCAGTGGGCATGCTTGAAGACTGGCGTTAAATCAAATCATCCTTCGAACAATCTGTTCAGGCCAGTCTCAAATCACCTACACAGTAGGTTTCGGCTGGCACCTGTCAGAAAACAACTACTCCCCTGGCTAATACCACGAAGGGCATTGAATTATATCCGACCAGGTGCCAGTGCAGGTTTCTTCACAGAAGTAAATCCTGCATTTGCTTTCGTCGATACAAATGAAGGAATTGATTTTCAATTATAGGGACGGACACACTTGCAGACCGGTTTCGGGCTATTTGGCCACTCGTCAGTGCAAGGCAGTGCCATCATCAACATAAAGTCGATGATTTCCCATAATTAAAAATCAAACTCCTACACGAGTATCAAGCCCCGGCCAAAGCTGATGCGAACAACGAAGTTATTACGCCTTCTACCAATGGACGAGGTATAGGAGGTGTAGGAGGTGTAGGAGTTTGATTTTTAATTATGGGAAATCATCGACTTTATGTTGATGATGGCACTGCCTTGCACTGACGAGTGGCCAAATAGCCCGAAACCGGTCTGCAAGTGTGTCCGTCCCTATAATTGAAAATCAATTCCTTCATTTGTATCGACGAAAGCAAATGCAGGATTTACTTCTGTGAAGAAACCTGCACTGGCACCTGGTCGGATATAATTCAATGCCCTTCGTGGTATTAGCCAGGGGAGTAGTTGTTTTCTGACAGGTGCCAGCCGAAACCTACTGTGTAGGTAATTTGAGACTGGCCTGAACAGATTGTTCGAAGGATGATTTGAAAAACAGCTATACCAAAAACTGCTTTTACCGTATATCATGCGAGTGCGACAGATCCTACAACATCGGAGAAACCAGAAAACCATTGAATGGGCGAACACAAGGAAAACACACGGCGAGGAGAAACCACGAAAAAGGGAATAGCGGAGCATGAGTAGAGTAGAGTTTATTCTCGTGTGTGACAATATAAAATTCTATACAGTCGTCGAGTTCATACTATACTATATACATATAATAAATACAATGAATAAGTGCTTAGCATACTACAAATATGTAAAATATATAAAATGTGACTGATAAAATATATTTGGACAATACGAAATTGTTTAAACTCTCTATCAATAAAGTAATATAAGACATGCACCTCAAGACATTTATGGGTGAAAATGGACGAACAAATTTCAATAAAGGAACACAGTCATCAAGAAAAGAAGTTTGTAAACTGTTCAGTTTTATAAAATACATATACAGTCGTCGATTTCATACTATACTATATACATATAATAAATACAATGAATAAGTGCTTAGCATACTACAAATATGTAAAATATATAAAATGTGACTGATAAAATATATTTGGACAATACGAAATTGTTTAAACTCTCTATCAATAAAGTAATATAAGACATGCACCTCAAGACATTTATGGGTGAAAATGGACGAACAAATTTCAATAAAGGAACACAGTCATCAAGAAAAGAAGTTTGTAAACTGTTCAGTTTTATAAAATACATATACAGTCGTCGATTTCATACTATACTATATACATATAATAAATACAATGAATAAGTGCTTAGCATACTACAAATATGTAAAATATATAAAATGTGACTGATAAAATATATTTGGACAATACGAAATTGTTTAAACTCTCTATCAATAAAGTAATATAAGACATGCACCTCAAGACATTTATGGGTGAAAATGGACGAACAAATTTCAATAAAGGAACACAGTCATCAAGAAAAGAAGTTTGTGAACTGTTCAGTTTTATAAAATACATATACAGTCGTCGATTTCATACTATACTATATACATATAATAAATACAATGAATAAGTGCTTAGCATACTACCAAATATGTAAAATATATAAAATGTGACTGATAAAATATATTTGGACAATACGAAATTGTTTAAACTCTCTATCAATAAAGTAATATAAGACATGCACCTCAAGACATTTATGGGTGAAAATGGACGAACAAATTTCAATAAAGGAACACAGTCATCAAGAAAAGAAGTTTGTAAACTGTTCAGTTTTATAAAATACATATACAGTCGTCGATTTCATACTATACTATATACATATAATAAATACAATGAATAAGTGCTTAGCATACTACCAAATATGTAAAATATATAAAATGTGACTGATAAAATATATTTGGACAATACGAAATTGTTTAAACTCTCTATCAATAAAGTAATATAAGACATGCACCTCAAGACATTTATGGGTGAAAATGGACGAACAAATTTCAATAAAGGAACACAGTCATCAAGAAAAGAAGTTTGTGAACTGTTCAGTTTTATAAAATACATTTTCTTTCGAAAAACCCTTTATCTGCTTAGAAAACTTTACAGTGGTTAGTTCCTTCCACTCCTTTAGAATCAAATTGTAAAATTTAATAGATAGATATCTAAATAAAGTTGTGATTCTTGGACAAGCGAAAGTATGGCATTATGACTGATTTGTGTCTAGTATTACATTTATTTTGATCCAGATGATTGGAGGTATCATTTCTTGCAAAAAGTAGACATTCATAATTGAATGAGTTTGTTACTGTCAATATACCCAATTTTTTGAAAAGTGGGCGATAACTTTCATCAAATTTTGAGTTTGTAATTATTCTTATTGCCCTTTTTTGCATTGTGAGTATTTTGTCGACGTGTGCAGATCCACCCCACAATATGATTCCGTAGGACATGGTACTGTGAAAAATAGCGTGGTAGGCCATCAGGACACCATCCTCATTCGTGATATCCTTAATATTCCTCAGAATATATGCACCAGTTGACAATTTTTTTCGAAGATTGTATATATGATTTTCCCATGTCAATCTACAGTCAGTTTGTTTGGACAAATGGTCTGAAGCCGAGGTCATACACAGGGAGGAGCACTGGTTCAAGAGAAAATTCAAGGAAGCCGCCTACATCCTCAACAACGATGCATTCAGTCACCCCAACAAAGAAATCCGGAACGAGTAGAAACTACTAGGCTTGGTGAAAAAAAAAAATCATCGTGCCAATACATCCATTTCCCGCTGAAAACATATCAGCGCGCCCTTCTAGTAGCACCAGTGATCCTCATAGTTAGTCTCCCCTTCCCCCACCAAAGGGAAATCGGGTCTCTATAACCGACCATACCTCGAAATGTTATCAGTTATCACCCGACACGAGTAAACTCAATTTGAAACTTGGTTTCAACATTTGTTTATATTACCTCGGATATTTCTTTAGTCAATTTTTTTTTAACAATATTAATTTCGTTGATCAATCAAAAAACTTTAATTTATTTCCTTTGATCAACAATCCATTTCAACGTTTGGATTTTGATTATTCGATTTGTATTTTATTTTTATAAGTTTTTTCCCTCTTTTTTCTTCGGATTTAATAATGTAGACAACCACTCAGCAAGGTACATTTGTCAACCACATTCAAGCAAACTCCTCGTATAACTCAAATTTGACTATCAAAAAATACAAGAATTAATATTTATGAAAATAATTAGTAAACAACGATAAGTATTTTTATAAACATTAGTTCTTCGTTCCCGTGCAGTACGATATTCTATCTGTTCTGATAACACGTTGTTTGAATGCAGCACTTTATCGTTCCTTTGCTTTGTCTTCGGATACCAGCAGTCACCGATAAACGGTCTGAATAAATAGAGATTTCGTGGAAATGAAATATGAGCTCTCATATCAACGATCAGTGACGAGATTTTCACAAGATCTGCTTCGGGTTGAGATTCACCAACATATCTGCTTCCAGACCGAACAGCAGTGACAGATTTTGACAAATTTTTCACAGATTCACTTCGAAAGACGAAATACCTGAAGCTAAAAGAAATCAAAATCTGCAAAAAAAATCGCGCGCTGCAGGGTACTCCATGTGCCATCCAGAATTTGGGTTTGTTGAGTTCAACAATGATTTTGATGGGAATATTCTTTATTTTTACAGGCTGCTTTGCACCTTTCAGACGGTAAAACATCGCACAAATTACCAAAATCATCAAGGCATACTGTTTCAAATGGTACAAGGCGACTTACAACTCGCACGAATGTGTTGCTAAATTACGTTATGGAAACCAAATTTGAAAGATTACAGTCTTCTCCAACAAACCCAAATTATGGTTTTGACATGAAGTACCTCACAGCGTGTAAGTTCTTTTACAAGCTATGATTTATTTCAGCTTCAAGTATTTTTATTTTTTCAACGCACACTGTGAAAAATTGGTCCGAGAATATGTCACTGCTCTCCGGTCTAGTTACAATAGACAAAATCACTAAAATCAATATCAAATGAACTGAGATTTGAGAAACTCCTGATAAGTGACTTATTCTTTTTGAAACGAATCGGAATTCATCATTGAACTTCATTTTGAAAATATATAATTGTCGAAAAGCTAGTTGTAATTCACATTCATAATTTGCAAAACACTTTCTTCAATTTCCACATACCAGTATGATACAAATATTTTTCTGAAATCTAGTGCAGATGGTAGTCACGTTAAAAAAAATATCATTTGAAAGTCATCACTTTGTGGTGGATGAACGTGTTTTTCGTGGTAATTTTGGTTTAGTAAACACATCCTATTAGTCAGCAATGTCCCGTAAAACAAGCCTATCACAATCGTACAAGAACTAATAATATATAAAAAAAAACTTACATTTGTTGAGGTTATGAACCAAAAATCTATTTCCATTTCTATTGCGATGAATTTTGGAAACGGAAACACATTTGTTTTCCGAAACGTCAACAAACCTGAGTATTTTTATATATATTATTTCTTGTATTTTTTTGATGAGTAAATTCATGTTATACGAGAAGATGCTGGCTGATAGAATGTGTAACTTGCAGAAGGAACTGTTTTTAACTTTTCGGGGTAGATTAGAATTCTGCCCTTCTACACTTGTTTATTTCAATATTAATTGTTGATTTTTTAGATTCTGGTGAGTAACCAACCTAAAAAACTATGAAAAAAAAACTTACATTTGTGTAGCAACAAGCTATAACAATCGATCGATCGCAATAATTGTGAAAATTATTATGAAGTACACGCCTATAAGCGAACTGAATGGGTTTGATTCAACTAATATGATTCAGGGGTTTCATAGATGAGACACGAGAGACGAAAAAAATCATCGAATTCAGAATTCAGGTACACCTGAAGCAGTGCATTCTGATGATACTATCCTGTCCTACGACTGTCCAAATTTTGAGCATTTTCAAATCGCTCAAAAATTTTCCGCGTTAACTAAATGGATATTATAACGATGGTTCATTGGACACATAAATCTCGAGCTTCCAACTCCATGCCATAAGGCGAATCCTAATTCATCTGAATTTCCGATGTTTTTTTCGAAATTCTGTAGAAGTATAATAGGACATGTTTTATTCAGAAGGAACTGTTTTTAATCAATGTAGCAACTTTTCGAAGTAGATTAGAAATTTGCCCTTTCACACTTCTTGTACTCCATTTTTTTTTTTCAAGTTGTGGTAGGTAACAACCCAAAAAACTCCAGCTAAAAATGTTCTCTAAATTACGAACTATACGTTTTGGGCATAATACATTATGCATCTGGAATTCCAAAGTGCATCTAAGAATGTGAAATCACTATTACTGTGAAGGGCAAAATCATCGCATTTCCTTTATCATATTTTCAGAATATCTTCCTCAGAACCATCTAGAACAACCAGGAAAATATTTCAGACTAGTTTGAATGATTACAACCGAAAAAGGGAATATAAGGTAACAGAAAAATCTGCCTATAATATCTACACTAGCTACTTGGAAACGAAAATTGAAAAACTCACTTTTCCAAACTGTTGTAACTGTCACTTTTATTGAGGAAACAGTCGATTAAGGCAGCTGTAGCTTCAGACAGATGAAACTCATTCTCTTCCAATTGCCAAAAACGGTCATTGAGTGAAATTAGATTCAAACTGAAAAAAAAATTCAAAGTGAAATAAATTAATTGTTTTCAGTGAAATATCATAACTGCAATCATATCATTTTCCAGAATCATATTTCTACTCATCACATAAGATGTTCAAATGAACAAAACTCACCCATTATATACATTAATTAAAGTTTCAAATGGAAGTCCCACAGACTCCAAAGCTACAGGTACAAGCTTTTTGTCACCTCTCAATTTGGCATTAACTGTTTCCAATTCGTAGGCTATCAATTCTGAAAGAGAAAAAAAAACATCCTCACATTAACATTACCCACTGGAGCTACAGAATCATCATATCACTTGAATTGAAGTGATATTGCATTTGAATGGTAGTGTTCGAACTACTGTTAGTAGTTAAATATATTGAAACTTGTCAAAAAATCATAGAGGTCGAAAAAAATATAGTCCAACAACATGGTGAACAATGAATAAATGGCTACCTAAGAATAGATCATTGGAAGTGGTGAAGGTTTATTAATTTACAAATTTCCAACATCTAATCAAATAATCAATTTTCTTATGTATCTTTTCCGTGCGACTGAATGGTATAATCATTTCAAGTGTTTTCAGAGAAAATCTTTCTCAATGCAGACAAGCCATATAACATTGGAAGACTGGACAACTTCAACAGTTTGATAGTAATATTTCCACTAGACCTGTTTTTCAAGCTTCCAATAATTTTTTTCCTAGAATTAATCTAAAGCGTCTTAAATGTGTGCACATAATTTTCAAATATTCTCAAGCAAACGCATCAATATATGATAAATATCATCTGATTATTAACACGCCAGTCATTGCTAGGCGAAATTTAAAATTAATGGTGCATCATTTCAATCCATTAAACGTGGTGCACTTCACATATAATCCCCGAATAAATCATCCAAAATTACGAAAAAATTCATTGCCGCAAACCATTTTCTGTTTTTCCCCTTTTTTGAGCATATTTTCAAATTGTGTTTATAACTTGTTCCAATCTACTCCAAAGTATAGGTATGGAGAGACAAGATATGCTGACAACCAGCAGAACTCTGTGTAATGAATTCTCAAGTATTTTTGGAAAATAAAGTGTTTCGGCATGAAAAAATATGTCGGATACTTCGCCTAGTTTTTTGTCTAAAAAAAATGTCTTCAAAAACAAAGATACAATGGTACTCTTTCACAGTTCGTCTAAAATGCCTCATTTTTGTGTAGCATAAAAAGTCACTTTCACAAAAGTTGGGACAGTTTTGCAAGACCTACAATTTTTCCACAGTTTTTTTTTATGAGACGAAAATTACTCATTCTTTGGAGTATAAAAACACACTTTCACAAATGTTGGGTCAGTTTTGCAGGACCTACAATTTTTCCAGTTATTTTATTTGACGAAATTGACTCATTTTTTCAGAATAAAAAGCCACCTTCACAAAAGTTGGGGCAATTTTGCAGGATCCAGAATTTTCCAAAGTTTTTTATACGACGTCAACTTCCGCTGGAAATCACTGTAATGAATTTCTTTATTTTCGACCCCTTCCACCTGCCACCCTTCCCATCAATCCTCCATCTCCTACCATTGTTGCAATTATATTTTTTACGATCACTATAAGACTAAAAAACAGCGAACATAATGAAATTTCAGACAGGTCATTCCTAAAGGTCCAATAGTGAAAAATTGAATATGACGTTTGGAAAAGTAGTTACAAGTAGAACTTAAGAGAACTGCCTTCATATTCAATAATAATAATAATGTTTATCAACAAATTCCAAACAGGTATATAATAATAAATATCAAAATCATTGATAAACTAAAGGCATAATCCCACGAAGTAAAACTTGTTGTGGGATGTTCCTATGATTCATGTAAGAAAAATTATTAGGATCGAAACATGGTATAATTAGTCTTCAATATTTCATGAAACATTTTTCTGTGGGAAAGATATATAAAATGTTTTTAGTTTCCTGTGGTACAATGTCATATAGATATGAACAAGTGAATGTATAACTTTTTTGGCCAATTGTTTCATGCACTTTTGTTTTTAGTGTTACTTCATCTTTTTGTCTGGTTTCGTAGTGATGCACTATGTATGTTATTCTATTTTACTTTTGAAAAAATTATTTTAATAAAACAAAATAGTTGCCGGTATCAATCTGATTACTCTATAGAGAAGGTCAGAAGAATATCTAATATTTTTCCATATACAATATTCAGAAAACATTTTTGAAGAATTCCTGAAGGTTTTAAATAAGTATCATTTACACCCCCAGTTAAAAATTCCATAAATCATCTGAGACTGGATTGGAGAATAATTTAGTATTTCCAAACAAGGAATTTAACAAAAAAATTAAAGAACTTGAATTTAGGAAGCAAACTTCCCAGTTTTTCAGTTAGAAAGATTATTTGTAAATTCCAGTTGGGATATTGGTCAATAATTATATCTAAATATTTAATACTATTCGCATAAAATAATATTGTCCTAATCAATTTCGATTGATCCCATGTTATTATTTGAATGAATATATATATATATATATATATATATATATATACATAGCTATACTATATATAGCTATATATTTAGTTTTGTCAAAATTTATCGTAAACCTACTTTAGAGTTCGACGTTGGAATTGTTCGTGTTAAAATCGACTATTGACGCAGTTATCACTGATATTCTTTGTTTCGTTCGTATTACTTGATTTTATTTAATTTTTTTGAATTCTCAACTCTTTTATTTCTTAAATTCCTTCAGTTCAACTCAAATATGTAGCTCTCCTACTTTTCACATTTTAACAGGCCTCTTTCAATTCATTTTTCTTTCCGATCTAGCACGGTGTTTGAAAGATTTCAGTACAGTTGATTTTATAGCCAATAAAAATTCCAACCACTACCAATATCAAAATTCCCAGTCCTTCTGAAATATATTAACCGAGCCGTGAAACCGTCTGAAAAAAATCGCAAGCTCCTCACCCAAAGGCAAACAATAAGACGACTGGGAATACTGCCTCATCAACTGCTTGACTTTCGCTAAAACTTGGCTGACCCTGTCGCTTCCCGATCCAGAGGATTTCCTCAACTCTTCGGCCATGATTTGCTGCCAAATCGATTCTACCAGAACTTGATCCGTGTAACCCGAACAGTCGATAATTGCCAGCTGGCATTCCAGCAGTTTGAACGGTTCGGCAAAGTTCTCGTACAACTGAAACGAAACGGAGAGTTCGAAAAATAATAATAATAATAATAATAACAATTTATTCACAATAAATATCAATAACAATGCAAAAAACATAACAATATGTGAATAAATAATTGAACCTCACGAAGTTGTGCACTTGTTGTGAGGAAACATTATATTAGATTTTTTTTATAATTCAAGCGAATATGAGAATATAAACAAAAATCATAAATATCAAAGATAAATAGTAGTGTAAAAATGAATAGATACAATATAATCATGACACAGGCTGTATTGGATATTTTCTTTCAATAATATTTTGGAAATATAGTCTATGAGTTTCAGTAATCCATGTGTTCACTTTTTTTTTATAAGTGTATTTCGATTTGGTAATTTTGATTGAATTTGGTAATTTATCATAAATGAATGGAGCTAAATATAGAAAATTTTTTTGTGACTTTACATATGTTATTTTTTACAGTTATTTCATTTTTATTTCGTGTATCATGAGCATGCTTACTATAATTAATGCAATTTTTATGAGAAAATATATAAGAGAGTATCTTGAAACTGAATAATTGCCTAATATCCATTATCTTACAGTCAGAATATAATTTATCAGAAGAATATCCTAGGTTTTTATCAAATATGATTTTCAAAAACAACTTTTGTAATATTTCCAAAAGCTTAAGATATATTTGGTCAACTTCCCCCCACGATAAAACACCATAATTTAATTGGGATTGGACTAGAGAAAAATAAATCATTTGCATGTGTTTTATATCCAAAATATTCAGTAAAAATTTGAATTTAGGTAATAACGGTCGTAACTTTTTTATGACATATTCAATTTGGAAGTTCCATTTCAAATGTCTGTCTACTATGACTCCTAAATATTTTATCCGATCTACTTCTTTAATGCATGAATTTTTTATTTCAATTGGGCCAAGATTGGGTAAATGATTTCGATAAGAAGTGAAAGGAAGGTAATTAGATTTTTCAAAATTTAATGTTAACAAATTGTGGTCAAACCAACCAATCCAACATTATTGAAGTCATTCTGAATAAGTTCTTTGAGAGAATCCCATGTTTTTGATTTGTAAATTATTACTATATCATCCGCAAAACTATGTATGAGCCCACTTGTTTTCAAATGAAAGATATCGTTGATGAATATGTTGAATAATATGGGTCCTAAAACAGTTCCTTGTGGAACTCCATAATTGAATATTTTTTCTGAACTTATAAATTCTCCTACTTCAACACATAACTCTGTAGTAATTTGAAACTCATTCCCCGAAAACCAATTTTGTTTAATTTTCTAATAACAATTCATGATTTACCGAATCGAATGCTTTAGCTAGGTCAAGGAATAGACAGACAATCGGAGATTTTTCTTCTAAATGAATGAACGAATGAAAAAGAAATCAACTCACCTGAGATATTTCGTATAGGCCAGAGTTGAGAGCTGCCACAGCTTCCTGAGCGTTCGGAACTTGTCCCTGAAGATTCGCTATGGCCTCCTGTATCTGTTCCTGTACTTTGGCTACTTCCATTTTGTCCTCCAAATCCCTCAGAAAAACCCCCAGGTGAGGCGCATAACCCACCTTGTCGCTCCTCATGCACATTATGGCTCTCGCAAGGTACGACAGTCTTTCTTTCAATGGCACATAGTTTCTGAAGGAATAATAAAAACGTTTATTAAGAAATATTATCATAACGATATATCAATACTGTTTGAGAGTCATTATTTTTTGGTGGATGAATGTTTTGTTCTCAGCTTTTTTTTTCAGTAACCTACCACAATATGAAAACATTAAGATTTGTCAAATCTCACATCTTTGACAAATTTTCCAAAAACCTTTATAGAAGACACGTATTTGTGAAGTTTTGAAAAAGAAAACAGCTTTGTTTTCCGAAACTTCAATAAAGCTAAGTATTCTATATATATTCTTGTATTTTTATGAGAAGCAAATTCAAGTTATACTAGAAGTTGCTGACTAATAGGACGTGTTTCATCTTGAAAGAACTGTTTTTAATTAACGCAGAAACTTTTCGAGGTAGATTAGAAATCTTCCCTTATGCACTCGTATATATTTCAATATGAATTCTTGATTTTTTTCAGATTGTGGTAGATTACTAACCCAAAAAAACTACGAAAAAAGTATATAGTTTAGTTTATTTATTGGTAAAGTATTACACTGAAGTGCTTTTACAAGTCAAATGTGAAAATAGTTACAATTTATAAAACTTCTGGTAGAAATACATAGAAAAATACAAAGACGAATACATTTACATATTAAAATCACTTTCTAGATACTCCTCGATGGAGTAGAAGGCATTTGTTGAAAGATACGTTTTGACTCTTAATATAAAATGGTTGAAATTAAGGTTTTTTATCTCTATTGGGAGAGCATTAAACATTTTTTTGCCGTAGTAATTGGCGCCCCTTCTTGTACGTTCTAGCCTGTGGTAGCTGAGCACCAAATTATCTCTATTTCTAGTTGAATAAGAGTGAAAATCATTATGCGATCTGAAGTTTACTAGGTTCTGTTTTATGTGGATCAGACAGTGAAATATAAAAGTGCAAGGAAGTGTAAGGAGTCTCAGTTCCACAAAACTATCTCTGCAACAATCTCGATATTTCAGACCTGCTATAATTCTGACACAACGCCTCTGTGATTTAAAGATTTGTACAGTGTTGGGAGCATGACCCCAGTTAAGAATTGCATATGATAAATTGGAATTAAAGTATCCATGGTAAGCCGCTAGTAGGGTGTCCCTGGATACATTTTTTGATAGGCTTCTTATTAGAAGAGTTATTTTGGACAGCTTGGAGCTTAGATTATTCATATGTACGCTCCAAGTCAACCCTGGATCTAAGTGTACCCCTAAGAATTTAACCGATGCCTGACTTTCCAGATTTGATGAAGAAGTTTGCAAGGTAAAGTTCATATTATGTGTCTTTTCGGCATTAAGACTCAAATTGTTGGCAGAAAGCCAATTCTTAATCTGGTCATCTTTATTTTGGGTCCACTGAAGTATTGGGTCTGAGGGGTGGTACCGCAACAATGTAGTGGTGTCGTTTGCAAATAAGATTGTAAGCAGAGAGATGACATTGGTGAAGTTGGGCAGGTCATTTATGTATATGAGGAACAGCAGAGGACCCAGCACAGAGCCCTGTGGAACTCCGTGCTGAATCCTCCACTTATTTGATTCCACGTTATTGAAGAAAACATATTGCTCCCTTTCCTCCAAGTAGGACTTGACAAGAGCTACACTTCTTTGGTGAAAGTTGTAGTGAGTTAGTTTTTTATATAAGATTTCGAATGAAATACAATCGAAAGCTCTTGTCAAATCAAGGAAGGTGGCATAAGTATTCTGTTTATTATCAAGACCTTCAGCTACAAATTCAATTAGTCGATCTATGGCTAAAGTAGTACTTCTTTTATTGCGAAAACCAAATTGGTTTGGTGAAAAAATGCCATTTTGTTCAAAATATACATTTATTTGATCTTTTAGCAGTGATTCGAGAATGTTTGCTATTATTGGCAACAATGATATCGGCCTGTAATTGGATTGATCTTCAGGATCACCCTTGTTTTTAAAGATGGGTATTACTTTTGCTAGCTTAAGTTGAGATGGAAATTTACTTACACGAATGCAGTGGTTAAACATATCAGTCAAAGGTTTACATAATATATCCTTAAGATGTTTGATGATTTTGGAGTTAATATCATAGCAGTCTTTGCTGCTACTGTTTTTAAGGCACGAGATTTTATCTAGAACCATATCTTGAGTGACTTCTCTAAACACGAAGCTGTAGCCTGTATATCTGTTTGTTAAATAATCGTTGTAGGAGCAATTTGTAGTACGGAGGTTTTTGATTATTTCATCAGCTATTGAGGTGAAAAATTTGTTAAAGACATGAGCATTAAGCCGAGTGCCCTCAGGGGTGGGGGTTGAGTTCCTTTGAGAGTTTATGATTTGCCACATTGCTTGAGATTTATTTGTTGCATTATTAATAAAGTTATCATGGGCTGTTTTTTTGGAGTTGGCAATTGCTTTCCTATATTGAAGTTTATAGTTACTAACCATGTTTTTGGGTACCAGAATTGGATTTTGTTTGTGCATAAGACTTAATATTTGTAGCCTACCCCTCATATCCCTAAGACTGTCATTGAACCAGCTTACTTTACTGGAATGCTGATTATTTTTAATCATTCTAGATTTAAGTGGTAGATTTTTATCAATTGCATCGGTTAGGACACTAAGAAAATTGCCTAATTGGGCCTCAACATCATAGTCAGCCTGTGTTATGGAAAGCCAATCAAAAGCTTTCAGCTGATTGAATATAATCTCAAGACCTTCATTGGTAATCGGTCTATACATGATCCTGGTGCTACGATTATAAGGAAGTTGAAGAGGTGTATCCAAAACTATTGCAGAGTGATCTGATATACCTTCCAAGGTAATAGAAGAGATATTGAGATTTGACCTATTAAAGTTTACATAAACATTA